>JAWWEE010000122.1:62962406-63092698 GCA_035221455.1 Xenops minutus | reverse complement strand
CTTTAGTAACTTCTAACACCACTTAATATGTGAGCAAGAAAACCTATACTTCTAAAACTCTAAAAATCTACAAAATATACACCAAACCTACAAAATACACACCAAACCTTTAGGCATCAGTTTTAGAGCATTTAGAGTGATCTTAAGTGGCCATTTGCAGGTAGGTGAAAATATTTTCTACTTGTGCAGTTGACTGACTGCAATTCAGCTCTGAATTGCAAATAATACAGCCACGGTTCACACCCCCATGCCATGATTTCACCAGAAAGACCCATTCACAGCAATAAACAAAGCCCTCTAAAACTCTACTCTGAGAGATTTGTCATCATTTCTTGTCAAAACTGAAGTTTATAGCTTGAATCCTGTGGTAACCACAGCAGCACAATTTCTGCATCAGAGTTCTGCTGCCAGGAAAAGGCACAGAGTGAATGAATTTACCTCAACTGCCAAAAGATTGTGCAGCTGTGACCTTGATACAACTCCTTCCTGATTCTTCATTTAGACCTCATCACAACTTGTTCATAGAAAGGTAACAGAGAAAAGGAATGTGCCACTTTTAGCATGGATTTAGTGGGTTTTATAGATTATTTCCGTACTTCCGTCAGCTACTTCACAGTCCCCACCGTTCCTATATTTTGCCTTATAAATTTTGTGGGGTTTAGTTTTTATACAATGCCTTTTCCATATAGCACTATGTGAAAAGGATGTTGCTGTACTTTTTGCATCTGTTGATGCACTTCTTTCTTAATAGCATTATAATTCTGTTGAATGTTGACTTCTTAAATGATGGGTAGGGAAGATAAGGAGCATTAACTTTTCTTTTCAAAACATCTTAAGAAAAAGAAAAGTAGAGTAATTCACAGGGACTGAAAATTTCCAGTACACTTTCATACTTGCTGTATAAAGCTCACTTATAAGTCCATTGCTCTGTACAGTATAACTGCAGCTCTCAGAGTGGAGGAATGGTGAGTGAACATCTAGATCACTCCAGGAGCTAGCATACCAGCAGATATAACTGAAGAAATAATGTCAATCCAGGAACAAGACTGGAGTCTTCTAGTGGATAGTTAATTGAATTGAACTCCAAAACAAACAAAAATTCTCCCATCTTATGCTGGTTTTGGCTAGAATGGAATTAATCTCCTCACCAGCAAGTGCTCCAGCCACACCACCCAAGTAAAAGAAGACAAAGGTGGGGACTGGAAGAATGAAGAACTTCCCATGGTAGAAAAAGATCAGATTTGAGACCATTTAAGGAACCTAAAGCTACATAAGTCCATGGGACCTGATGAGATGCAACCACAGGTCCTGAAGGACCAGGTGGATGAAGTGAGGGAATGGCAGTGTGGTACTTAGCTGCCATGACCCATCTCTTTGTGTGTCTTTTTAGGTAGCCACAGTTACATTCTGTTCAGACCCTTAATAGTCACAAATTCACTTGCAGGAACCTCACAAGATAATATAACCTTATTCTCATAAGTGCAAAGAACTATGATTTTAACAGTATGAACTGCTTGGAGGTATCCACATTTCTCTTTCAGTTGTAGAGGGTGAGAGCTTGACTAGATAACTAAATTGCACAGAGCTAAAATCAGGTGTGGTTAATGCACTGATGATATTGAGGTAAAATGAAGAGTGTTAAATGGGTAATATCAGTTCTTCCACAGATAAGGACTGTGATGATGGGTAAATGGAATGAAAGCATAGAACAATGTTTAATATGCAAAATATTAAAAAATCTCCATCAATGTTTTTTTATCTTTGCTTTCATGCATATTCCCAGTCTCTAAATGCTAAGCGGGATTACTTATGTCTTAAATTTAAAGTGCATGCTCAGTTCCAGTATGCACAGTCAGCACCCCAGTTTCCCTTTTCAGCACATTTCAAAAGATGTGAACTGGTTGAAGAAAAACCACACCACAATAATCTGAAGTCTGCTAACATCAGGAACAAGTGAAAACCCAAGACTTCTGCACAGCTTAGAAAAGGGAGTCAGAACTCTAAATGTTCCATTCCACCCCAGTGCAGCTGTGCTGAAATGGATGGACAGGGAGATGTGTTCTTCCATCACTCTAAATAACTTAGGTGACATCAGCTGGTAGCCTTAGTGTTCTAATTAAATGTCCAGCACCTAAAATTTCCCGTTACAACTGACAAAGCTCTTAGAGCATGAAAACTTCCCTCTTACCTTCTGTGTGTGACTACAACACCTCCAAGACCAGTCTGAAGGAGGTGCAGCACGTAGACGGTGTAGCATGTAACTCCTGTGCTTCCAACATTTTTGTACCATGCATGCACATTTGTACATACATTTGCTTGTATAGATATATCTCCCTCTGGCATCATTTACAGGCCCTGGAAATCCTTTCTGCTCTAATGTTTTTGTTGTTTGTATACTATTGAACAACACTGTCGTAGAAACAGACCTCAGAATAAAAATAGCATATCTAATGATTCAAAGGGACTTTTGGTATTACATGGATTTCAATATAATATTAGTTTACTAAGCAGGGTTTGTATCTTTAGGAACTTCAACTCGTGAAATTGAGTAAAATACAGATTTTTCTAAGACAGAGTTAACATGAGTTTCATTGTGAACACTGGTGGGTCCTTTGGGTTTGAAATTTAGCAGTAATCTTACTGCTGTTTACCTTGTCAGAAAACTGGCACAATCATATTCTCAACTTGACCCCGTGTGCTTGGGCAGGCTTTGATATTGTAGTTGGTTGAGCTGGGAAAAATGCTCTACAGGGCTTACCCTTTCAGTCCTTATTCCAGAAACTGAAATGGATAAAGATTTTGGATTTATTCCTTTAACTTGAAACCACCAGTAGATTGTATGTCTGAGATACACAATTTGAAGAAACTTTGTGCTTGGTGGTAGTTCCACTTCACGAAACACAGAAATAATTTCTGGCTTTGCAGCAGGTTAAAAATGTATTACTGAGCTCAGACATAGCATAGTTTGGGCACAAAAACTCCAGTGACAATTTCAAGAGAAATAAAATATGTACTTAATCATTCAGGCAGCCTTGCTGAGTTCCACTGATTTTTGATTAAGCAAAACAGACAAACACAACTATCATTGCCCTTCCAATCAGTGGTCTCTGCCTGAAATCAGTGCTTCTGTAACACACTGGAGTTAAAAGGCCCTTATAAAGAGAAAATTCTTATTTCCTGAAAGACCTACTGTGCTTGTGTTATTCGCATTGTATTTCACAATTCTTGCTGTTTAAATCATGGGCATTTTGCTGACATAGAAGGGCTGTTATTGTGGGGTTTTCCTCATAATCACTCTTCCTGTTGATTCTAATACAACATCCATTGTAAATACAGTCAATGGGTCAATTTTGCTCTCACTTATAAAGCCCACTTAATCTTTCTTGGTTCCACGAGAAGATTTTTGGTTTGGTGATGCAGGAACATTTTTTCAGACAGATCTTAAGGGAAAGGTGTTTTTTTATTATTTTAATTAAGATTTTATGCAGGATAGACATCATTCACAGTTACAGCCTGCCCAATGCCTATGCTTTTTATTAAAGAACATGCAAAGAACCTTGTGCATAAAGGATGAAGAGCCTGAGTGTTAGTCCCAGAATCTGCTGGGATGTGTGAAAACTGACAGAATTTCCTTTTTCATTTCCATGGAAAACTCCACAAAAGCTTGATTGCCAGGAGTTGATGCCCTCAAAAGTTTGCAGTGATCATCAAGGCACTTTTTTTCTTTCTATATTATTCAGAAACAATAAATATTCCCCTTCCATATGTCACAAATGCACCTAAGGTGATCTGCAACATTGTGAAAGCCACTCCTCTAAATTTTGAAAATCTGTAAAACACACCTTACATAGTTGCAGAATCTCACCTGCACTATAGAAAGTCTCTTTTTTTGCTACATACCTTTTTTTTGTTGGTGGGACAAATGTAGAAATTGTCAATAACAGTGACAATCCCAGGCTGTAGATTCAACTTTGTGTATAACGTCCCAAAATCTGAAGACCTGAAAGAAATCAAACATCTGTAAGTGCTCTCTTCTAAAGGGTTCAGCATTGAAACTGCAAAAAAAGCCCCACTTCATGGCACTAACCATCCATTTTCAGTGCTTCTATGCCATCCTTCTGTTCTTTTCAGTGCTCAATAGCCACTAAAAGAAACCTGCCACTATTAAGTAAGTTATTCTAGGTTTGAAAAAACATGGCTAGTTCTGTCTGTATTTTGCAGTTCTGTGCAGTGCTAGGGGTTTTTTTCTGTGCAGTGACAGAAGTCCAACATGTATACCTTTCCATCACCACCCACAAGGTGGGAAAAGAGCTGTGCAGAGCACAGGCTCTTTGGCAAGTACTAACAGCACCTCCTCAGCTATGCAGAAAAAGAAGAGCTGACTTCAGAGCTTGCTGTTGCATAAAAGAAGGATTTGGCCTGAGATCTGGAAGGTTCACATTGGACTTCTAGCAGAATCAGTACTTGATAAAGGCATCCATCCACTCCTCCAGCTCTTTTTCAGAGGATCACTAAATTTTGAAAGAATTAAACCACAGTCAGTACTTGGCCATCAGTAGACACACATATCTGTGAATATTTCAAATGTGGGCACTCTGAAGAATGTTTCATATTCTTGAAAAATGTGCACTGAAAAATGGCATCTGTGCTACTCATTTGTATTGCCAATTTCAATTATAAAAAGAACAGACAAGTAAAACATTAGTATAAGAAAATGTTGGTGAAATTCAAAGGAAGTTACATTCAAATTTAAATCACTTTGGATGAAACCTTGTTTGTTCTATTTCAGATCAATTTGTACCATACGCTCTCTCCGTTTTTACAGTTACTCATTTTGCATTTGCAAAGGGACTTGGACAGATGAAAGGCATTTGTCCCTTCTTCACCAAGAAGCACTCCCAAGGACAAAGAGTTGGTGTGAGGACTTACACTCTATATTGCCTTTTTTTCACTGGAATAACAATCTCCTTTACCAACAGAGCTGAAAGTACCCTGCCCAGTACCTCTGCATCATTCAAACAATTGGGAACATGCAACAGCTCTCATGTACAAGAGAACAAAGAGGAGACCTCTGTCTCTCCCAGTGTGACACTGAGGATTGCCTGTGCAGTGACTTCTGCCCTACAGCCCCATTCTACCATGTTCATTACTCTGAGGAGGGCTCTCTTTTGTAGGAATGTGACTGAATACAATGAGAGAGAAAAGTGAAAAATCAAACCCCTGACCAAGTGTGTACACCTTGACAGGTAGCCCCACTGTCTGAGGTCTCCTCCAAGGCACACGAGGCAGAAAAGTCCCCAAGGGACTGCTGCCTGCAGGAGGCTGCCGTGACGGCCCTCCTGTGTCCCAGTCCCACTGAGGATGTCGCTTAAATCACAGAGTATGTCATATGAAGCCAGCAGTGGCTGCTGTGCTTTTACACAACCAGCTTTCCCTGTGATACAAGAACTTTCAGCTGCAGTCATGGAACAGCTTTCTATGTCTTTAGAATCACCAAGCATACCAAATGGCTGAGGATTATATACCTGGAGCAGCTCCTAAGGGATACCAAGCAAAGAAGGGTTCAAGTTTACCTTGTTTTAATTCTGTTTCTAACAGTCAAAAAACCCAACTGGTCACAAGTCTGTAACACACAGAACACACTCAGCCTAAAGCTGAGAGTTTAACCATTTTATAGTAATATCTGAATGGATTCGATCTGGGTTTTCCCCTTCCCCACATACACAATGTTACTTCACCTGCAGATATACAGCAATGCATTACGGAGGTTAATGGAATCATAGCCACTCAGTTTTGACAAATAATTATGTAGAAATCAAGTACATACAACTGCAGTGTACTGGGCACTCAGCACAGAGCTAATTAAAATTCTCAGGGGAATAGGATGGACAGTGCTAAACCTAATTTGCCAGCAGTGTTAGACAGGAAAGAAATTAAAGCAAAGACTAAAATACTGACTTCAGCCAGATGCACTGAAACCACGCAGAACAAGTATGTATGATGAAAACATAACCCAGTCTATTCTCTTTGAGGAAAGAATATCAGGTCAGTGGTTTGCCCAGTAATAGCATCCTGAAATAATTCTCTGAACCTTAAAGATGATTCCATTTACTTTGAAGAGGCAGGTCCAGGATTAATACAATGGGACCTCTGGAGAGTGACACTGCGGGAGGGATGGTAGCAGCAACTGTATCAAGGTGCAAGAGTACAGGCAGGAAGCCCAAAGGGGATAAGTCATTTCCAAGATAAAAAGTCTAAAACTTCCTCTTCTGATTCTCGTGACTTTTAAAAAGTACTGCAAGAAAAGAATGAGGTTTTTAAAAAACATAGTGCACTAAGGTAACTATGGTATTTTCAGACAAAAGTAGAAAAACTACATAGTCAAAAATCTTTCATTTTCTCATACAAATTAGCAATCTCATGGGAGAAAAAAAATCTAGTTCCAACCTGAGACAATAGGTTAATGCATCTCCATAAAAGTACACCACATCTAAGCAGGAAGACCCAGACTGGAAGATCTGTGGATCTATGGAGAAATCTACTCAGACTTCTAGACCTTTTTTATTGTAGCCCAGACTTGAGAGAGACCAGGAATGTCAGCTTCTCTTTGAGACATTTACACACAAGATGACACAGTTCAGGACATCATTCAAGGGAAGCACTATGTAAAATAATTGGTTTTCCACAGC
The DNA here is from genome assembly GCA_035221455.1 of Xenops minutus. Taxonomy (NCBI): domain Eukaryota; kingdom Metazoa; phylum Chordata; class Aves; order Passeriformes; family Furnariidae; genus Xenops; species Xenops minutus. The sequence goes on along the minus strand of JAWWEE010000122.1, from coordinate 63,086,009 downwards.
TGCTATAATATAGAGAAAACAGGTCACACCAACATTTTTACTTGAGATATAAATTCCAAGTTCCTGGCTCTGCATATATAAAGAACTAACATTTTGTAGCATGCAGCTAGAACAAAATTCCCTGTAATTCTACTACTAGGCTCCAGATAGGGTTAGGGAGGATGAATTCTTGGATATCAGAGCATGCCTATTATATTACAAAATGTGCTTTGTCCAAAATTAAGGAGAGAAGGAGTATGGTTTTACAGTCATAAAGATTTTTTTTTTGTCTGTTAGAAACCAAACTTATGCTGTGCCAAAAGTGTTAAGCAGATGGGATAAAACCCACGTGAGTCATCTGTGTTTATCAGTATAAACACATTCTCTTTCGTCCCTAAAATACGTATTTCAAGGTATCATGAAAAGAAGATACACATGTACCTGATGAGAAGAGGAACATTTTCTCCTATAGCATGGATTATTTGCAGTGGTAGCACAACAGCAGAACTCCATAAACCAGAGGAAGAAGTGTAAAGACTAATTTTGTAAAGATGAGCCTGACCTGCAGCTCTAACTGATCCAGACAGAGGTGGTTACAATTTTGTCTTTCTGTGAGATACTGCAGGGGAGACGACAGGTGATACACAGGATGCCTCCTGCTGCTGGGTATCCACCTGTGCACTACAGGCTACTGATTACGTGGAGGGCAAAGCTCAGTGGAGGACTCATAGGAAACACATCTCCCAGTATCAGGTGATGGGTGACGGAACCCTCGGATGGTGGAATGACAGGATTCCTCGCATACTGATGCAGACATCACACAATCCAGGTCTGACAGAGCTTGTGGCTGGGTGATAATTTCTTTGAAAGCATGTACATCTGCTGAAATATGTGCCATTCTATTTTTTTTCTCTTTAAGGAAAAATCAGTTGTCACTGTAAGAACAGCATGTTCAAATAACAATTCTCAAAATCGTACAATGATATTACAGTACAGACATAATTAGGTTTTTGTAGCTTGTTTTAATACTGTGAGCTCAAAAAATAGGAAAACTTCCAAGTGGTACAGACATGTACCCTGATGAAATAAAACCCCCAAAGCCCCTAAGCTCTGAGTAAATTTGGGTCTCATCCTTAAAATGTAACTTTTTTCTACTGGAGCTAAAATAAATCTATCTCTAACATAATTTAGAACTGTATCTAAACTCTGAATCTGGACATCTTCCAACAGAAATATTGAGAAAGAAGAAGAAATTTAACAGATACCAAAAGAGATGTGAACCAAATGTTTGCTTGTCTTATCTTCACTATCATTATACAGTTCTTCACTGCTGACTCACACCTATGATTCAACATCACTCATAGTTAGTTGCTTTTCCACATTATATTTACAAGAAGACATTAAAAATATATAAGAAACATGAAAATGAATATAGTAGGATGCTAATGAATATTCTTAGAGACGAAAATTGCATTCACAAGTCAAATTTAATACTCAAAGAAAATATCAGCTGCAAAAAACGCTTTCTTCTTTTTCTCTTTTTTTTTTTTTAATGAATTGGAGGAACACACTAGAAAGAAAATTGTTGGAACACTTAACATACATGTTCATCAAATTTCCTCAACCTTTTCTCCTTGAAGATTAACTCAAGCTCCATTCTAGTCAAATGAGCCATACTGTATAAGCCCCATTAACTTAAAATCCTGGAAGACAACAATGAAGAGATTTCAAATGACTCATGGATTACTTAACTGGTGAAACAAAAAGAAAGTCTTGGGGGAAAAAATACAAAAGATCTGATGGTTTACATCATTGGTAAGTTGTTGAGAAAAAAAAGATTCAATTGACATGCAGGTTACAGAATCAAGGAAGGGTGGATCTGTGCATAAAACTCACTGGGACTGCTTCCCACTTAATTCTTTCCAGACTGTATGGCAAATGTTGTCTTCTTGCCTTCCCCTCTTTGCTGTCAACAGAACAGTCCAGGATTTACAGCATGAACTTTAAAATGCAGGAGAAATTATTTTAGGTTCTTGTTCTATCACAGGCATATCTAACAGTAGAATTTCCTTTGTGCTCTGGTCCCTCAACTGAAAACGCCCGCTACCATACCTCAAATGCCTATAGGGAAAACAGATATCTATAGGAAAGCAGAGCAATGAAGAATTGGCTGATGGTGTATCTAAAACAGATACATCATAATTTCCAACACAAATGCCAGGACAAACCTACTGAAAGGGAAGTAACCAGAGAAATATCATTAAAGAAGCTGAATACTAACATATCTTCTTCACTTAAACAGCAGAGAAGACTTCAAGGGCTCTTACATGTCCAATGTGGAAATTGCAGAGACTTTAGTTAGCCTCATAAAATCCTTTTAAACAGCAACAAAAAACCTCCAAAACCCCAAAGCCTTTCTTCAGAGTACAAACACATTGTAACGTTGGATTCCAATACTTGACTCATATGTTGAGGAATTCATGCAGATGAAAGCTTCTTCAAAGGCTGTAGAAGAGCAGGATTCTCAGCAATCCAATTAACACCCAGCAATCCAATTAACAGATTACTCATCAGCCATCAGCTTTGCTGGAGTATTTTCTGGAAATACCTCTCTCTACTTTCCAGAAAAGTTGAGCCTTTTGGAAGTGAGACATTTTTCCTCTCAAAAACAGAAATACAGAAATGCTTCTTCCTTAATCCAGTTTTTACATTAAAGAATCAATGGCAGAGGCAAGAGGTAACATGTAAATAGTTTAGCAACTTCACATTTAGGCTATATAGAATTTGCCATCTTTTCCCAAAAGCACTACAAAGATGAGCCGGTCCTGTTTCACTTATCAATCCACTATTCATAACATATATTGATCATATACAGGATAATACAGACATTTTTAAGAGCTGTGAACAATTGTAACAGCCTTTTTAGCTGAAGTGACCTGCTCTGTCATGCTCTGATGTGTACAGGACAAGGTGCAACTTTGTCTTTATACAGTTATAGAGTCTCTAATTTTTACAGGCATTAATGTCCATTTATATTTGATTGTAAAATGCTGACCTAAAAAATTCCACATGAAAAAAAACACAAATTAAACCAAAAAAATGCTTTCGCACTGCGTGATAACTCAAGGAGTGTCATAAACACCACAAATACTAGAACTGGACTTCTATTCAATGCATTAAGCATATCCAATTCAACAAGCCTTACTGAGAGGGAAAAACAGTCCTCTGTAGTGGATAATAAAAGCCTGGATTACCATGACAGGTGACTTTAGGGAGTCAGATACTTCCTCAGGAACTAGGTTGCTAACTTCACACTGATGAATAAGACATGACCTTATTTTGCAATGCACTTAAAAATCGAAGTAGACAAATGTTGTACAACACTACACGTTTTGTTGTGCCCTCTGACAGTCGGGTCCCCTGGCAGCACACGGTACCCAGCCTGACTGGGCCCCACACTCGGAGGCCAGGCTACAGTTTTCTACCCTGACACTGAAATTGCCTTTGAAGAAAGTGTTTTGAAGTCCATGTTTTCCAAGAATTATCCTGTCTCAGAGATGTCTGGACCAATTTACATTTTCTTATGGGGGAACAAAGAAGGTGATAAACAGAGCTCTTTGCAGAGATGGGGGTGTTATTTGATGCAGATGCCTGGATTATATAATATATACTTGTGTACTGTATCACTTTTCCCCTTACTACTATCTTCTGTCACGCATTTATCGGGTACTGGTTTTGGTTAATTACTTAATCTGCACACTACACATGCACTCTTAAACTGCAACAGTTTGCAGCATTGTGTCTTTAGTATCTGCCACAAATCTTTCAGTGCTGTATTTAAATATTCCTACTCTGCATAGTCTCACTGTACACCACCAGTTATCTTTTTCAGTCCTTCATTAGTCCTTCAATATACCACAAACATCCTGCTCATTAGCCCATAATCATTGCTTAACAGTTACATTTTCAAGCTCCTCCTTACTTTGCTGCACAGCTCCAATAATTAGCCTTCCTATTCCACAGGCCCACAAAACATCACATTGGCTTCTGTTAGCTGGAGCCAGTGACTTTTTTCCCCAGAAACAGTTACTTTAGGTTAGACACCTCTTCTGAAACTACTGCCTTGGTGCATTAATTCCACCACCAACACAGAGCACTGGTACCTCTTGGAAGGCACAGCCTGCAGCCACGCTTGCAGTACACAGATACTTGTGATGAATGCATTCAGCCATGAAACAAGCAGTGTCACAGTGACAAAGCAGACAAGACACCGCCAGGAAGACAGGGCTATGTCTTACTTTTGCAAAAAGGAAAAGCTCTTGGTTATTTCATCCTTCTCAGCTTTGCAGCCATGGTGGGGCTCGGGCAGGCTATCCAGTGGAGCATGGGGCTCTCATGGGGCATGGGGGCACCTGAGGGGGCCTGTGGGCAGCTTAAAAGTTCCCCACAATGGTTCTACCCCAGCTGTTTGCTCCTGTTAAAGATAACATGACTGAAATTATTCACGTGCAAATTAATGGGTTTGAAGTCTCGCCTTCAACCTGGACCATTTTGGTAATCCTGTTTACAATCTGTTCCCACAAACAGTTGGAGTGACCTACAGGAGGGAGTAGAAAACAGGACTGAAATTGTGGTAAATAAGGAAAGTCAATTTCTTGCCACAATTTCTGTATTGAATTCAATGTATTGTGTAACCAACAGTTCGTATGCAAGGATTTATCCCAAGAAACACTCCTGTGTGAGTTTAGTTTCAGCAGCTGGAAGTCCAGCACTGCATTAGTAGGTCTCAGCAAGAAATGGAGTGGATCATGGAGCATTTGAGGGGTTTACTACAGAGAGACTGCTCTAGTGGATTAGAAACATAAATAAAATACCAGAATTGATAACTCAGTGCTGCAAAAATGACTAATATTAATTTGGGGCAGGGAGGGGGGTGGGAGAGGGTTGTACTATAAAAATGCTAGCTGGATTAGAGTAAGGGAAGAATTTTACCACTAGGTATATATTTTTTAGTAAAAAGGCTTCCCTTCACAAGCTCAATTTATTATTTCTGAAAGTACTGTTCTGGAAAAAACCCAGAGCCTTCACTTAACTATTTAATTACTACTTACAAAAAAATTAATACTTCATTTCCTATATAAGAAAAAGATTGATTTTTTTTTTTTTTTTGGGAAGGGGAGGGTAAGAGGGATGATCTTTTTTTTAATTTAGGAAAAAGAAAAAAGAAACAAAAGTCTTTTTTGCTAAAATGCAATTCTCCAAAATTATGCTTACTAACTATATTGCCAGAAGTGAAAACATCCATGTATCACTTCCAGTATGATTCCTCTTTATGAGTTCTGTGAGTGGAAATGAGTAATTACAAAGGAAAATTTCTCATCTCACATACTTGTGTTCTTTGGGGAAAGGAGATGGTTTAAGAACATTTTCTTGAGGTTTGCAAGGAACATTAAAATTCTCCACTGTGGAAAAATGCTAGGTATTTCCCATAGCCCAGGCTTTTTATTTAAACCACTAAACACAGCTGAAATGTTTCTGAGACAACTTTATTCTCAGCCAGGCAGTTCCTTGGAAGGCAAGGAACATGTTGGGATGTATAAGAGAATTTGGCCTTGTGCTTTCTGACCAGAAAAGCAAATTTGTTTGTAATCACTGGATAGAACTGGTTGGAATGAGACCATTTATGGAATTAAAAAAGAACAGATAATAATTTAAGAAACTGTATGTGCACATTCACATGCAATTATCTCTTCCTCTAGCACTGGGCTCTGCCAACTACAGCAGTGTGCTACTCACTCTTCAGCAAGCAGAACTCTTCTTTAACTCCATTTGTAGAAGTTTTTGCTTCTGCTGCTGAAGTGCTGACCTCCATTTTATGATTGCCGTGGGTGAGGTGAGAGGGGGAACAAACTATATGGCCAGGTTGTTCCACTTTATAAAAAGGTAAATGAAGTCAGTGTTTAGTCAGGAATTTGACCGTGGTATTTTGCACCTGAAGCCAAATGCTTGGCAGAACTAAGGGAGTAACTGGACATTTTTATAAAGAGTAAAAATCCTAAACACTAAATAAATAAATAAAGATAAATAGACTCTGGAAGGCATCGTGTCTTATGCTGAGTGTATCAGAGACCCACAGCTTTCTGCTGTGAGTCTTCCGGCATGCTTTTCCAAAAATGCAAGTACACATCAGGGATGGAGGCTGGGCATGCTCAGAGGCAGCTCAAGTTCATCCAGGATAACAGTTCCCCTTTCCCCCATGTCAAAGGAGTGATTATTTCAAGTTATTACTGTTGCAGCAGGAACAAAACCTTTAAAAGAAATTTTAAAGCATTGTTTTTAGTTCCTCTCCTGCAACAGAAGTTCACAGTCCATGTCAAAAACATCTGCCTCACCCATGTCTGCCCATGAACAAGGTTGCCATGATGTGTTTGAATCATGAAAACATTCAGACAGTTAAACAATATCAGATTTCCCTAACAGCCTTCAAATCAGTGTGTCTGTGCTGCCTGAGTGGCAGCGTGAGGAAGAGTGGGAAGCCTGCAGGTAGGGATGGAAGGCACATGTGAGGGTGCTGCAGCAGCCAGGGCCATCGGGGAATTCAGATGCTCACAGCCGCTTCAGCAGGATTTGTTTCTGCTTCTTGCTAACAACCCCAGCCATAATCTCCTAATAGCCTCCTACAGTTGCTGAAGGGTTTTTGGGGGGGATTTATTTTGTTTAGAGCTTTCAGCAGCCCAATTTCCCTTGCAGTTGTTCTCCTGTCACTGTAGTGACACCTGTGGAGGGCTGAGCCCATCAGCTGTAGTTTGGCCTGCTGTTGAACTTGGCAAGCCAGCCACACATAAAGCCCCAGCAGATGTTTCTGCTTTAATAGCAGCTCTTTCAAACCCTTGGCCAGACATAAATCCAAAATAGGTCCAGAAAAGAGACAAACAGTGCCACCATCACGGCTCTTAAAATTAGGAGGCAGAACTAGCCTTTTCTGCAGCATCCTGAGAGACCATTAGCAGCAGAAGGTGCTGTGAAGTGTTCCCATAAATTATGCTGACAGATTAGGAGGGCCAGCTACAGCAAATGCAGTACACTTTGCACTGTGTAGAAGTTTGCTAGGAAACAGAATCCTAAAACAAATACACATATTTACATAGGAGTTTCCAAACCGAGAAGACTGTGCTTCATAGCAACAAGTACAGGAAGCAGCCAATTTTACGGCTGTTAACACCTTCACATGGATCTGCGGTACTTCCACGCCACATTAATGGACATTCTAAAAATAAAACAGTAAGGCAATGATCCTTGGTAGAAGGGATCTTCTGAATACATACCTTGCCAGATCTATTTTGTAAAAAGAAAGCTGCACTAAGAGTGTGTTCGCAGCTGCCACTGTGCTTTATAGGAGAGAGGGCTGATATATACCAGGGTGACAAGCTAATACATCCATTCACTCGACGATGACTAACTGCCCTTAACAGAAGCTTAGTCCACTATAAATTATTGGCATGTAATTTCAAATGCATGTGAAAACAACCCCCACAGAATAAGAATAGCTCTCTACATTCGAAATAACTCAAACCACTCAAGAAGCTGAAAATTTCAATCACTTTCTTGTCTGACATTAAAGGAGACTAGGGAGAGAAAAAAGTGACCCAGTGTCCAAAAAGGAGTTCTTTTTGTAGAAGTGAATGTTATTACATGTTCCCCTGCTTCCCCTATCATCTACTGTTGAAGCTCAGATGGAACTGCCAGCAGCAGATGCAGCTCTGCAGGTCTGAGGCTGCTGGGGCATCTGGGCTCTCTCACTGAGGCTGGGACAGCAGGAGATGAGCTCCTTCCTTGCAGGAGCTTCATGGTGGTGGAAGGTCACCAAGTGAAGAGCTGCTGATGGAGGTCAGCAGACTACACAGCTTCCAAGACTATGAGAAAGAGATCCATGGGATGATGGCGTGAAGGAATAAAGATGGAGCCAGCAGTGCTCAGAGACAAGAGGTAATGACACAAACTGAAATACACCAAACTCCATCTCAACCTAAGAAAAGTTGCTTTTTTCTTAACCATGACGGTGGTTGAACATTGGAACAGGTTGCCTGGGGAACTTGTGGTATCTCCATTCTTGGAGATCCTCAAAAGTCAACTGGACAAGATCTAGACCACTGCGCTTTGAGCGAGGGGGCTAGATTCAATAATGTCAGAGTTCCCTTCCAACCTCAGCCAATTTGTGACTCTACAGTTAGTGAAAATTGTGTTACATGATTTGCCTTTGTTGAAGATACTGTGTAACAAAAATAATTTTCTGTACACAACAAACACAGTTAAAGCATCAGCAAGGCATAGAAAGAGCTTAGCTGCATATTTGCTAGGGAATCCACAACTTCACATACAGTCTTGACCATACTGGAACCAAAAGCTTTGTCACTTTGTTTTGTCTTTAGGTTCAGCAGAATTGAATTCTGCCTGGAGTGTGCTTGTGCCAAAGAGGTTCCTAACTGGCAGCAGTGTTGGTTAAGCCAACAAAAGAAACCTTCACATATACTGACAAATAAAGTACTTACAACATAGGGTCTGCACAATCTCTGGATATGAAGTCTGAAACTGTGGTTTCAGACTAGAGTTTATATCCCAAACTCTGCATCTGCGATCTGAAAAGTGGCACAAAAGCATTTTTTCTACATTTCTTTTTGCAGTCATGTAACTAAGATTTATCCAACTGCCCAAAGCAGGCAAGCTCAAATGAAAAGAAAAAAAGAACAAGTGGTTTTGCCCACTGAAAGCTTTTTTTGCCCTTTTCTGCTGGTGTTGATTCCACTCTAAACCACCACTTTGGGGAATTTAACCTACGAAAGCTTTGGCAAACCTTTTGGTATATGTGGTCAAGCCTCAGGTTCATAAGGAAAGTTCAGCACAACACCACTGCTCTACAAATAAATGTACAGATCCCAAATTCTAGCCACTAGTCCCACCAGGCATATTTTATTAAGTACCTTTTATAAGTGATGCAGAAGCCTGCTTGATCTTATGCCAATAAATTGAAAACCAACATGTCAGTGTTTGGGAAGAGACCAAGATACACTTGCTGTTTGTACTTGCCAATCATATCCGCTCCAGAGCAGTACTTTTGAAAGCAATCCGAACTCCAGCTACCACTGGAGAAAGCCACAGTAAGCCAGTCAGGAGGACTCACTCAATGCACCGCCTACTGCCCTACATTTGTTGGAACACCCATAGAAAACCACAGACTGCAATCTGCCCTCCTTTCCTCATAAAATCATAGAATTATTTAGGCTGGAAAAAACCTCTAAGATCATCAAGTCCAGCCATTAACCCAGCACTGCCAAATTCAGCACACAAGAGGCATTTACATATAAATAACAGCAAATTCATATGTAAATACATCTTGTGTGCAGACTGGATCAGACTGGATCTCCAGGTATGAATTGACTTTCTTTTTACTGAGACAAACTCTCATTATCATCATGAGGCAATGACCAAATAAAAAAGCTTCACTATATATCTGACACATATAACACCCTGACTGTTGAATGCATCTGAAGTCCTTTTTCAAGCAGGTATTTTATATTTTCTCTAACTTTAAATATCCTGTACTAATAAAAAATGAGATATTTGAGTCAGAGTTTTGTTATTTCTATATATTTACTTGGTAAATGGACTTCCTTCTTCCAGAGCCATCTGTCTAACTTTAGACGGTGTCCTACTATTACAGTGGGAGACTGGCTGTATTTAACATTACCACTGATTAACCTGTCTGTAACATCTAACTCTGTAGAATATGTGCCACAGAAGATTTAATGAAATGAAACACAGTGGCACCACAGGGCAGGCTAAAAAATGACAAAAACTTTCAGCACAAAGACAGAGGAAAATGACCTCGTGTATTTGCCAAATGCATCATGAGTGAAGCTTGCAGACTCATACAAAAGGGTACTCAATAATTGAAACAAAAAATTATTTAATGGCTGTAAATGATCATCCTTGAATTATCAATACTAAAACATGATAATTCTTAAATTAAATTTAACCATCTTGCTTATTTTAGTTACTTTAATATGTATTGTTCAGAAGACTTTAGCATAATAGATTTTTTCTAATTTTCCAAAGCTTTAAACTGCAGAAGAGGTTCTCCTACAGGAGACAATCATATTTCCAGGCCATATATAATGGTTCATCATTAACTACTAGTACAATGATACCAAAACGGACATCACGCACATATATTTTCCAGGACACTTTTTTGTCATGTTCTGATCTCTTTTCTTTATTAAGAATTTGCCAGTAAAACTGATTGATAGGTAGTCTTATTGTACCAGGAGGATGTGTCATTCAACTATTTGACCTTGTCTTCACACTAACAGTCAAGTGTCTTTGAAATCTGTTTACTTCAGAACTTACAAGAGCATTAAAGACAGGATGTCAGCATGTCTCAGGTTTGAAAAGATCTAATAATAGTAAATGAGTTTGGACAGTAGGGTCACCTGTAAGGTACTTTTAGAAAGAGAGACAAATTTCATTTTTCTGCCTCATCATTAAAGACAAGTAAAACTATTTTTAAATCATGTTTTATTCTTTGAACTTTATTTATAACTTTTTCTAACTGGGGAACATTCTTTATTTTTTGAGGCCAAGACAGACCACATTACATGAGTTCAAGAAAAGAGCTTTACTGTCAAATAAACTTGAGACAACAGATGCAAAACTCTTTCCAAAAGCAGTTACAGAACTTTAAAAGCTCACTCTTACCTTTTACTGAGTAAGCTCTGGGCAAATTTGAGAAGCACACTCCATGACTCAAAGCTGGCTTACTCTTTCATCATTTTGTACAACATATAGAACTGGATTATTTGTCCCTCTGTCACTAACATGAAGCTTGCGTTCCTGCACTTCAGATTCACAAAAATGAGACAACTAGATTTAAGGAGGGTGATGGAGGAAGGAAATATTTTCCAGTGGTAATACTTTCCTTTCTTCCTTCCTTAGCATTATTATATTGAAAAATTACATATGGCAATAATTTTCTTTTGTGTTTGCTAAAGACCCTTTGCATTGCTGCCTGTCTCAGAAGGGAAAGTGATCTTTTGTTCCAACTCTTTCCAATATAATTGCACTCTCCTTATTTACGTGGTCACAAATCCATCTATTCTACAGCATGCAGTAAGAATAATATGAAATATGATAATCAGATGACCCATCAAATCCCATAGAAATTCTCCTCCAATATCAGTACTGTGTCTTCAGGAACTGATTAATCCAGCATAACAAGGAACAGTCACGTTACATCTGTATTTGCATTGGCCACATATGGACTATTCAGCAGCTATGTGTGGGCAGCATTTTGATTAGCATTTAAAGTTTATAATTATTTTTTTTTGTTACAGATTTTGCATCAGTCTTAGATTCTCCTAACATTTTGCATATTTTACATAGATAAATAAATGTGTATTCAACACAACTGAGTTTCAGAAGCTTCCAATTTCCTCAAATATTACAAAAGGTCACAGAAACTTCTGAGTTTGTCTAAATAAAGCCATAAAAGAGAAAAAAGTTGATACCTTTTGCCTCTAAGACACTGAAGGATGTAAAAGTGAAGGATATTACCATATGATCAAAGGAAGCTGTAAATAATTTCAAAAAGAAGTAAAATAAGAAGCAGCTTTGAGTCATTTATTCCATTAAGAATGCAAATTATAAGTAAGGGATATTAGCTGTTGGATTGATAAGGAATTTCAAGTGATTCCAAATCATTAACTTATTCACATTGACATTCAAAATTTAATTACTTTCAAACTGCACAGTAGAGTTGGATTAATGGAACAAATACTTTAAGAGTGATCCATGACTCATGTATACTTATTATTATGAGGGTTTGATTACTTCTCATTTCTGTGGCTTTACCAAATAAAAACAACAATAATAACAAGTAACACCACATTCAGATTCTCACATCTTTACACACATACTGTCAAGTATAAGAGGAAGAGAAAGAAGAACATTTATGTTCTATTTTGAATGGAATATCTTAAAGAAAGTACAGATTGGTTACTTTAGGTAGGTTTTTTCAGGCTTTAGTTTTATGCTTTGCAGTTGTCTCTTCCAAACTTCAGGTACAGATTTGTGGAAAAAAACACATTGCATTTGTTCGTAAATGTGTCAATGGCACAGAAGAATGTGGGAGGGAATTAGTTCTGCTGTTTCTGAATCCCTCAAGCATCAGATATGCAAAAGCAGAGGTATTAAAAAACAGGAAGACAGCAGCATCTTCCACGCCTTGAAGCTGTAGGGAATAAGCAATACTGTGAGGCATATGATAACTAGAGATACATGTGATTTCATCACTCTAAAACTTAAGGTCCTGAGGAGGAAAACATGAGCTGTTATCCTCTGCTGTCTACTCTGTCCCTACTTGTTACTCCTCTCAAGCCTCTCCCCCACCACTTAAAAGTCTATGAACAAGAAAGCAAAATTTGCCTTTGGAGATGGCTGACCTTTAGTAACTGCATTTCAAATTATTATCGTAGCACTAATTGCACACACAATCTTTCTTTTATACCTATCTCTTTGCCTTCACCATGAGAACAGCATTGGGTTTTGCTACCTTTTCTTCCTATTTCATTCTTATCTTTTGGCAGTGATTACACAAGAATCAGTGTGTAGCAGGAGCAAGGGGAGAGAAATACATTAGTCTTTTATTTTGAAAACTGGACATGTTAGGCACAGATTTCATCTAAATTGCAGGTACAGCATCACTAACAGTACTGAGAGCAATGTCAGGCACCCTTGGTATGCAGTCGAAAAGGCCTATTTGCATTTGCTTTGGAATTTTCTTATTGTGTTCTCTTTTAGCATATCAGTGCTTGGTGTCAATTTACTGTCCCATCTTAGCAAAGAAAAAACAAATGCCTTAAATATCAGGTATGCTGTCTGCAGCCAAGTGGTTCCAAAAATTTGGGGTAAGTAGCTCTCTGTCAGAATATTTTGAATATTACTATACTTCATGCTTCCAGTTGAAAACAACACACCTGCAATGATGTTCCACAGCTCAGCTGTGAAGTGCTGGCCCATGGACTTGCAGACCTCACTTGCCACCCTAACCACGCCAGTTCCCATTATAACAGAAAAAAGGTGAAACTCTGAGAATAGTTAGACAAATTGCATTTCCTAAAAATGGTAAATATTCTGCAAAGGTGTATACAGGAAAGGAAGAGATGCTGAAGCAGAGAATAGTCCATCCTTTAATACCCCAATAAGTACCTTAGTAAATCACTCGGAATCAAGCTCTGTGCTTTCAATGTATATAACACTAAATTCATCTCAATACAGCAGTAGATCACAGAACATCGTATTACATTATTCAGAAAAATTACTCTACTATTTGCAAATTATCAACAATAGTTGTCATAGAATATTTGTAAAGTTATTCTTGATGTGTATCTTGTTAGGTATAAAATAATGTGTTTTCTTATGCCCTGTCAGAGCTCAGGTAAATTTAGTTTTGCCTGATCAACTTGTGACTTGTAGAATCAGACAAGAGTCCTTAGCATTTGTGATTATAAATTCAAACTACCATCCTCAAGAATTCTGTAATGCATAGTTAAAATGTATTGATTTGGCAAATCCTGCCATTTGCTGAAGTCTATTTGTAGAAAATGAACACAAGACATGTCTAGACAGGATTGAAATAAATTAATTCTCAAATATGAGCTAATATTCACAGAAAACAACATTCTGATGCTTGACTCAAGCAGAACAAGACATTCAATTATGCATGTGGGTTCTTTGATGTCCTGTGTCCCAGCTTAAGTCTTGGCTCCCCAGCCTGCTGCCATATGCTTCCTGTCTGAAACCAAACTCAACTGCAATCTCAAACACACTCAAATACAGCAAAGATTTCTGAGGGCAAATTAACAGCCTAAATCACTCCTCTGGGCTGCAGCCTCACTGACTTCACAATGGTATTATTTGGCTTGTCAATAAATCCAGTGTAGGAGAAATGCTACCATATTGTCCATCAAATCACACCATCCCCAGAACAAAACAATGCCAGCTCCCAACCTCAGAAGAAATACCTGCAGACAGAAGCAGAGTACCAGTGCTGGGTCCAGTCTGCTCCTAGAGAACACTTGGTTTAGAAAAACAGTGATACGAAAAATGGAATGGGTCTACATGCCATAAGGTACATAGTAACAACTATTAGCAGGGCTGATTGTGTTTAAATGCCACACTGTGAATCCCAAGATCTAGGAGCTTGGCAGAATTTGGAGGAGATGACATCTACTACCCAGAAGTCACAGAGGTTTCCCACAGGAGCCACTTTGTGCTCCAGAGAAAAGCCACTTGCTCATCCAGAGACAAGGAAATATTCCAGCATTATCCTTCCATTTCTCTGCCAGCTACCACTATCCCTGCTGATGAAGAATACTTTCTAACTTAACAATTCATTATCTAAAAAGTGTTTCAAAATGTAAAGGTCATTTTCCTATTGTCACTGACTATAGAGAAGCATTTATAAATACACCATTTCATCCTGAAATCTGCTTATCCAAGTGGTTAAGAATCGTTTCAATTGAGAACATGCTCCCATCCAAAGCAAAAGTTATTTCCATAATCAAAATTCACTGTTTCTCCTCCCCAACAGCTTGAGTCCATCTCAACAGAAGTGTGCAGGGAGAGCAGTTCAAGAGGTTTTTTAGTTCGCCTGATGAACCACTTGCAACAGAGCTTTCTACCCTTTAACGAGGTCTTTCAATTAGTCGTTGTGTACTGTATATGCATTCAATAATGCATAATCTTTTGCGTAAGTACTCCCCAACGCACTGCTTCTCTCCCTGGAACTAGTAGTGACTGAACAGAAGCATAAGAGGTAATTTGACTGAGCAGAACTGTAAAACACAAGTGATGCTTGCTGCACTTATCAGAGATGCAAAACTGTCACTGTACCTGTCCCAACAAACCTAATCACAGAGCGAGTCCTTCAGCTGGTCTGTACTTGTGTTTCTGTAGCAATGTTTTGCCACTTGAAAACATCCCACATTCAATCTTAACCTTAGAATTATTTGGTCTGATGTATTTTGGAAGACTCCAGCCTTCATAAAAAATTGATTTCACTATGGAAAATTACAAATTACATCAATCAGTATAACAAGTGTTTTTTAGTTCTTCTTCTTCGCATACATTTGAAGAGTGTTCATGTTTGTCTGAAAATGTTTTCAAGTGGAAATGGCTGCACCACATAACAGTCATACATAAAGCAGCATGGTCCTGCAAGTATTGCCATGCATGATGCTCACATCCTCCAGTAACTGTTGATACCAAAGCCACGAATAGCTTTTCTTTTTTTTAAATGGATCTTAAGCTCAACAATAAAGGGATTTGATTTCAGTGTTTTACCTTTATAACAGAGAGGACATCTGTGTACAATACCAAAATCACTTACAACTTGGCCTGTGGCAGGGGGTTTGGAACTAGATGATCTTTAAGGTCTCTTTCAGCCCAAGAACCATTCTATGATTCTACAAACATCATGTGGGGACCCAGGAGAGCTGGCAGAGCTGTTTTCTACATTTGACAGAATAAAACCACAAGGTAATGCTGCTACTCTGAACAAATGAGCCTGGTAGAAATTGTTTGTTCTTCCAGATCTAAAAGATGCAGGATATTTCAGGTAACAAAGATAACGGAGAGTGCATTAGGGCAGAAACGTGAACATAATGCAAAGCATGAAAAATCTAAAAGAACCTTCTTGATTTGAGCATAAATCACAATTAGCAGTCAAGATGCCAATTTCCTGTCACAGTGCCTAAAAATATTTATTTTTTGTATACAGCTGCTGTAAAAATAACTTTCTTAGCAAAAGTGTTTCAGTCCTCAATCCTTCCATTACTGAACTGTGGATCTAAACACGTTTCCAGGACACATGAAATCTGCAATGAAGAAGCACCTCATGGGATCAAAAACCTGTTTTCTCTATGAAAAATGAAACGTCCTGGGAGCATGCAGAGCAGCTGCCAGCTGTTGGGTTCCTGGTGAACCACTCACCTCCAGAGAGGGTTCACTCAGGTGTCCCAGCCACCACAAACCCTCCCAGGGTGCCCTGCCTGCTCTGCCACACCCATCCCCGCCCTGGCAAAGGCACTTAAGGGATACAAGGAACTGAAGCTTTGCCTCTCCCAAATTCCCATCAGATCCTCCTGTAGGTAATAAAAATGTCACACTACTTTTCAGTGTGAGTTTATCCTGCTTTACACAGCAGTACCTTGACACAACATCTGTAGCAATGAGACAAATTGTGCTTTGTTGTACAAACTGCTAGAGAAGTAGCAACAAACTCTAATGCCATGTAGGCCAATGTGCCGGTGCAGTCTATTAAGACTCTTAATGTGCTTTCCAAATTACCACTTTCAGGAGGTCACAATAGTAATCAGAATAACTCTGATGCATTAAAAAAAGCCAAAATACTAACAACATATTTTACTTACCATCAAAGTGTAAGAGCAGATAGAAGTTGTTTATTTTAAGCGTGGTCATCAAAGAAGCTTTTCAGTAGGAAGACACAATTTACCGCAAAAGGATAAGAACATCTGATTTTAACCCATCACAGATATATTAAATAATTATCAATCAACATACCAGTATTGATCTGCCTAATTTAAGCAACTTTTTTATCAAGTAATTTAAGCAACATTACCTGCTGGTGAGAATTTTTTCAGGCTTCAACTACACAAAGCAGCAAGTAGTCCTAAAGCCCAAATACATTTCCTGATAATATCAATTTCCCATTAGAAACATAAACAAAAAAAAAAACCAAACAAAACCAAACAGAAATTCAGAAATCTGCAAGTTTCTTCTAAAGAAGCTAACTTCATTTCCATCACTGCCAAGGCAGGTGAATTATACCTCTGTTATTCCTAGCTGATGATTGTTTATACATTTATTAGCATCCAGTAATGAAGATTTTACAGCTTTCTCAGGCGAATAATCCAAAAGGCATATCACTACAAAGTTTTCCGCAATTTCTAACTTCGGTTTTCTTTGCTGACATGCACGCCTGCGACTCATCATCTAGCACTAAGCATTTGGAGACTGTATCCTCTTTCCTGGTATTTTTTAATATATTTGGTGACTGTTAACACATTGCCCACTGACTGCTATTCTCTAAAAAAAACCCCTTGCATTCTTCTGGTCTTTGTCACAGGTCGCATGTCAGACCCTCCTTCATCCCTGACTCTCTTTAGGCTCATTCCCATCTCAAGCCCTACAAAGCCCAGAAGGACTAATCTGTACCTTTTGCAGGTAAATTCAGATATACGTATATTCCAGTGTGAAGTTTGGCTTTTCTGCATCACAAAGACAAGGCCAAAGTTCAGTCTGTGGTTCATTTTAAAACTCAAGTTTTATTTCTGTAAAATTTCCACTTAATTGGTAGCTGTGAAGCTGTCTATTCCTGCTGAAGTGCAATACTTTGTACTTGGACCTACTAATTAATCTCCTCTGTTTTTCCGAACATTTCCTCCATTTGCCAAGATCATTTTGAATTCCAGTTTTGTCTTCCAACAATGCTTAGAAACCTCTCAGACTCCAAGACATGTATGAATTTAATATATGCACTGTCTAGTCTATCAGCCAGATCACTAATAAAAATTGATTGACCCTGAACACACAGTTCCCTAGAGAATCTCATTCATTTCACTTTCCTGTTTTCCCAGTGAAGCAGTCCTGGCTCTGCTTCATTTGATTATCAACCCCTAGATGTTGGTTTGTTTTTTCGGGAAGCCATCAAAATCCTTGGACAAAAATACAGAAATGGATACTCTAAAATTACTTCATGGAAAATGACTGACTAAAGCAATAAAATGTACATGCCTTTTACTGAACTCGTACTGATAATCTCATCATCCTACATGCCAGATTTCCATTGCCTTCAGTGCTCAGCATTGGAATATTAACAATTCACATCATATTTCTGGCATTGTGCTTACAAGAGAGATGTGGCATACAGCAGAAAAGATGATTTACTGTAGACCTTTGCATGATACCCACAGAAAGAAAAATTAAAAACTACAGCAACTGTGGGGAAAATATGTTTTCTAGACCCTAACTCAAATAGGCCTCGTGACTAGAACTATTTTTGGTGGAAAAATCTGATTGTGGATTTTAGAGCTGTCACTTCTAACAAGTATAATCCTCTGTAATGCAAGCTCAGGAGATTTCAGATTTGGTGCTGCAAAGGAATCCAGCTCCATATGCATGACAGCCTTGTGCCTCTGGCCAAAAGAACTGGTCATTCAGAAGCCAATTTTGAATATGAGCAGGATGCATTAGACAATCTACATGTGCTAAATTTCCACTACTCACTTTTCTTCTGCTGACTTTATTCAAAAGAATTATTCACAATAATTTGTCTATATCAATGCCTGTAGGATGAGTAAAAGAAGAAATAACAAGACATTTGGGAAAAAAAAAATAGAGAGCAGATGTAGTTTATACTAAAACTAAACAGAACAACCTAATAAGAAGAGAGATCTGAAGAGCTGAACCCATAAAGCTTGGGAAACAATGAGCTGCAGGGATTTTGACAGAGTAAATATAACAATGCCAGGCAGTATATCATGCCAACTGTTTAACAAAAGTAAACAGCCGCCAGTATTGACATATTTAGGTTTCAATAAGTCCAAAATACCAAAGCTTCTCTATATTTAAAGCAGAGATGGTTTATTCAGTATTGAAAAGGCATCTTCTCTCACTTTACTGCGAGAGAATTTCCCAGGTTTCTACAGTGCCACCAGTATGTGCTCAAACTAGAAAGTTTAATCAATTCTAAGTACTTCTTCAGCTTACAACTTCTATACACAACTAAAGGGAAAGGAAGTACTTTCTCATATGACATGATGGAAATTTAAAAGTGATTTCTAAGAAGGTGTTTCATGATGTAAGCAAGAGAAAAAGGCAACATTCTTATTTTTCCTTCCTGTCTAATTCTTTAAGGGGGTTTCTGTGATGATGCAAACCTAAAACGTGTCTGAACCACACTATTGCATTATACTTGATACAGCATATCCAAAAAACCCAAAGTAACAGAAAGTATTAATAGGAAGTAGATTTAATATGTGAGAGAAGGAAATACTTCTGTAGTGCATCTCATGCTAATCTTCTCATATGACAAAACAATGCACAGTGCAACACCTTTTGGCACAGTTTTAAGTTCTTGATCACCCCTATAATTAAGCTTCCCCACTACACCTACACACCAGAGGATGTATTCTGCTTGATCTATAAAGGGCGAGACAAGACTTAGATGCACACCTTTCATCTGGCTCCCTAAGGAAACAAGACTTAGCCAATCATTTGTTTTCCCTTCCAGTTCCTCTCACCATACAAAATGGCTTTTGGACTTTGATCTCAGAGGAAGAGAGACTTCAAAAATCATGAACTTCTACAAGTTTTATGAATAGCAATAGCTGGGTAAAGAATACAGACCAAATGGGCATCCCTACCAAGGGAAAACCAAACGGCAGAGGCCATCAGGGTGTCTGGCAGGCAACTTATCATCAGCCACAACCTGTACTGCCTCTTGTTCTTCCCAGAAGAACATGGAGATGACATGGGGTATTGCAGCAGTCAAAGAGAAAGGTAAGGGGAATGTAGCAAGGGAGTTCATTATTATAGTGCATAGAAGAAAAACTCATAAAAAAAGTGTTCTGTGATTCTAACACCAGAGTTATTTCTATATGAATGTGGTATAAATGACTACACAGTGCAGAGGTTTTCTCCAATAAAAAGCAGAATGTAAGTAGAAAGTAAGATACGGGGAGACACTTCCATGGACTGTGTGTGCAGTGAGTGGCATTACCTGATGTCCCACTGGCACACAGCAGTCTATGATCACAAATGGAAGCTGAGCATTCTCTACTTATTTGTTTATTATTTCCTTTTTAAATAAGTATTTGAAAAAATAGCTATAGCAAAATCCAGAAATAATCAGTTCACCTGTGGTAAGTCATTGCTTTCAAACACTAATTATTTCACCTTATACTAAAAACACCCACTTAAAACAAAACATTAAAGCACTTTGTTACTGATTAAGTACCACTTGCAATCTCATGGGGGAAAGGGAAAACAACAAGAAACAAAAACTTCAGAAAAATTTTTAAAAGGTGACTTTTTTTGTTTGTTTTAAATCCAGTTCAGGGTACCACAGTATGATGGGTCTTCAGTACACGTTACTTAACGTAGTACATTGCATCTACTAAGCTCACTTAGGTTAATTAAATGTTACATCACATATCCATCTAAGTGATTCTTTGTGATCAAATCTCAGAGCAAGGTAGTCTACATTTTTGTTATTAATTTGGAAATTGGGTAAACCCATACATGCATAAATTAATGAGATTGTATAATTTCCTTTAACATTTCATAATCTTTCTCACCTTACAATGATGTCCTCACAGCCAGGCAGGAATCCATTTTCTTATTAGAAAATGTTGGTTTGAGACTCCATAAATTGTCATGGTTTGAATTAGGATGAAAATAAGGATGAAATAAGACTTGTCAAGGTTCCTCTCAAACAAACAAACAAAAAAGGCCACAACACCCAACCCCCAAAACAAAACAAACAACCCCACAAAATGAACAACCAACATAAAAACAATGCCAAAACAACAAAATCAAGAAAGGAAGCAATATCCCAGGACTAAAAATAAAAAAGGAAAAAAGCCTTATGTGAAGATACCCATTAGTCCTGTGGAAACCTCTGGTTCACCTTCTTGATCCTACACTGCCTACAGGACCACTTTGCTTTTCCTGGGATAGGTGTTTGCTTGTCTGTATGTGGCTCCCTCTCCCTTCAGTGCAGAATTTCCAGTCATAAACTAGAAATGCTTGTAAAAGGATTCTTGGTGAAACCAGTACAGTCCTGTAAAAGCTTTATTTCTGCAAATGTAAATGTATGTTTTAATAAAAAGACCATCAGCCACTTTCAGGGACCCTCATTTTATGTTCTCACTGAAAGCTGGTGAAAGCACAGAACCAAGAAGAGAGAACACACACTCTATCCCAGAGTGAGTGCTGGCATAGTGCAAGTCAGATGGGAAAGACATCTCTGTGTAAGCGTGTAACTCAATATTTTGTTTTAAACCTATTCACAGCTACTGACTGATAATAAGGAAACAAATATGGGTTTAGTTCAATTTCTAAAATATTTAAGTTTTAATATAGTGCTTTTTGTTTATTTATTGTTAGCTCCTAAACCTGTAAAATCTTTATTTATGAGCATTTTTATTTTAATCACCCTAGCCATCTGCAGCACATCTGTTACTTGCTAGTATACAGTAATTAACTTAAATGTGGAGTGGGTACTACTCTGAATCAACAGATATCAAAGCACCTGCTTTGACAAGAGACCAACACCTCTTTATCAGCTATAATAGTTGCTCAGGTTAGAGTTAGATTTTCCATCCATCCCCTGAACATATGTGATACATCTCTATGCAGTAATTGAAAACAAAGCCTTGATTTTTTAATGTTCTCCATTTCAGTTACAAAATGGTCTCTCTTTAGAAGAGATCTCAAGTTAAAAGACAGATACTCTGATATTAGTATTTATTTTGTTTCAAACACACACGAAAGTGAATGTTTTACATTCACTCAGCAATCTTGTGTCACTGAAGTTTGCCTGCTGAGTGAGGAGAAGGGGATACATCTTTGTGGTCTCTGTTGGAAAGAGAACATTTATTGAATCCACTATAAAAGTTCTCAGAATCTTAATTCATTAGGTTTTGAAACACCTCTCAGGATCATGCTGAATCCACATAACTACCCTTGGAAATGGGTAGGCATCCTTGAACTGGTCACATGACTGCAGTCATTAGACTTCCTGGCCAACTTGATCTGTCTTTAATTGCATCCGTAATACAAGTCACTTTTGACAATCCTGTTACATTTTAAACAAGACATAACTGAATCCATCATGAATCCCTGGATAATTGCATTTGTTACCTTAGAGGTCTGTGGCTCCTATAATTAATTGCATTCCTTTTAAAGTCAGCCCAGAAGAGAATGGCTTTTTGCCAAGAAAGTTTTTATAATGTTCAAAGACTCATTCTGAGGAACAGCAGGTGCTCTTTGTTTTTATTTCTCAGCATGCTCATGCCAGAGAAGCAGGGCATTCAATTGCCATGTGTCCACAACCTAATGCTCTTTCCATCTCCATAAAAGAGAGAGATTATTGTACCATTCAGAGCTATACCCCAATAAACACAGTAAGGATCGGACTATTAGGTAGGCTGTTTCGGGAAGTTGTTCTCTTGGGGAAACACGGTTCATAGGTGCCTGTGAAAAAACACTGCTACAGCATTTGTGCATCAAACCTTTCATCACATGTGTTACATCCTTAGTGAGGGTGCTCAGCCTGTTAGTTCTCAGAACACAAAGCATTTCAATCCGCCTTCCCTGGGCAGCAGGGAGCTCATTAGTACCACCAGCTCACCATCTGTCTCTGAAGGAAGAAGAGACGGATTTAATATAGGATGGAGGTGGGAGGAAAAAAGGCAAACAAAAAAATGGTTGGGAAGCAGCAGGATGTCATCCAGAAAGGCATAGAATATTTCCTTTGAAATAATTTCTCCTTGTCTGCACAAAACACAGAGAACAGTCCAAGCTTGGAGATGAAGTGTTCACAAAAGCATTTGTAAAACCCAAATTTTGGTAATTTTAAATACAGTGTCTTCCAAACTTCTTCAGAAGATCTTCACTGAATACAGCTGTCCACAGATGAGCCCTGTGAGACCTTCCTTGCCCTTTACAGTCTGAACCCCAGGAGCAGACAGCAGCTGAAATGATGCCTTTCTGGCTTCGAACGTGCAGCAAGAGAAAAGGTAATGAAAGAGCAGCTCCTGGTCCAGACCGAGCCGTTGTCCTGCAGCACAGACCCATGTGGAGTGGGTGACAGGGAGAACAGCCACCTATCACTGCAAAGGGGCTGCACACCCGGAATAAAAGCAGTAATCAACCAACTGCAGAACAGTCTCCTTCACAAGCCTGTACTAGTCATTGGGAAAGCAAGAGGCCACACGAGAAACTCAGGGTGGGACAAAGTCATGCATAGTCACAGCCAAACCGGAATTGAAATCCCAAATTATAAAGTCCAGGGCAGCCTGGAAGTTAATCACTAAGTGAATCCTCTACCATCTGGTCCTTCATGAATTTCAATATAAATATTCAGAAAGAGAATATATCTTACTGAAAAATCAGGAATGACTGCACAAAGCACTTAGGGCTTTTTAAAAACAGTGACATAAGTATCTGCCTTTCAGCTGGCCCCACAGATCTTTAGATGAAAGCAGCAGCTTCACAGATGGACAAAGATGAACAGCTCAGATATTAAATGTCTAAAATCTGAGACTCCTTCACTTCTGTTTTCTTCGGCTGTTAAATTCTTCATCAAGGAAAAGGCTCTACAAGCCATAAAGACATTGTGGGGAAAAAAACCCAACAGAATCCTTAAGTCATACAGTGGCATTTAAACTCATGTTCCTAAGCAAATGCCTTCAATTTCAGAATGACTGAGCCGTTGCTGACAGGTATTGTCAGGCAGCATTATTTTTTGGAAAACCAAAACATTGACCTACAAGGTACTACAATTGGATCTAAGGTTTTTAAATTTATTTATTTCAAAGTTCTGTTCTGCTAAGAGAGGAAAAAGATGTGTCTAGCTATGAATGCCAAAAAATGTTAATGGTGTGACCTCAGTTTTCTGCTTATCATGAACTATGTGGAACTTGTCCAAAAAACATAATAGAGTGGGAAAATTAGTAACTGTGTTCTTGAAAAAACAAAGTGAGTATGTCATCAGCACACAGAGTAAATGCACTTTTGTGCTGCTTTCTGGGTCACAGACACTCTCACAGCCCACAATATCCTTCTCCTGACTATCTCATACCTTCTGTAGGTCTGACCTACCTTGACAGCACGTCTTTGTCATATTTGCAACTTCAAAGAGACCAATGTAGTCACAAAAGCTGCACATTATAGTAGCACATTGGTGAAACCAAATCTTACATCTGAAAAAACACGTTAATGAGGCAAATTCAGTTGTTTTACAAAGCTGTATAGCTGGACTAGCTCCCTGAATTTCATTGGAACTGCCCCAGAAATGCAACAACAGAACCCTTTTTATCATTGGTGTAATGAAGAGGTGAGTCCGGTTCACAGTACAAGTGCTCTCACATTTCCTTGAGAAAAGGTCATCCAGGTTAGTAATGGAAAAAGATATTTTCATTTCTGAAGTTCTACTGATGAGCAGATTATTTGGTTTCATTACATTATCTTCTGGTTCTCATGGAAGAATGTATAGCAATGGAATAGGGGTAAAGCAACTATTGGATGCAAATCCCCTGCCATAAAAGAAAATACAGATATAGTAATCCCAAAACAGTAAGACAAGACACAACTGGTCATACTGACTTTGTATCAAGAATGAAGCGGCTACAGGACAGGAAGGCACATGTTACCTTATGAGGTAACCTTATGAGGGTGAGGCATATAAAACTGGAAGTCATGAAAATCATAAATATTTGCAAATAGTGAAACACGGGCCAGATCAGCACAAGAAATGACTTTGCTTGTTACAAACAGGTATTTGCTCCTTTTAAAGACATTAACGTGAGGTTTATTCATGCCACCACTGTACACTCGACATTCAGTGTCAATGTCCATTCATTAAAAAAAAAAAAAAAATGGATGAATACTGGCCTTCATGATATATTTAACAAGCCTGTCAAAATCTGAAATCAATAATTTTAGTGTTACCCAACTAAATCACCACACTGCCTGCCTCTAACACAGAAGAGTTAAGATTTTCTAAATACAGTAGTTGGCCACCACAGACGATAATCATCTAAATCTCTTGTATCTGTTGGCACACTAAGAGCAGCTCTCTAGTATTTTATGACAACTGATGCCCCCAGGATTAGTATTTGGATCCTGCTCAAGAAGTAGTCTGTTAGGTAACAAATGAAACATGGAAAATTATGTCTGAAAATTAACCTTCCTTTCTGGTTAATTCTGAGGGATGGCAATTTTAAAGAAGGTGGTTGCATTTTTTGAGTAGGGAGTTTGACTAGATAGATGACCTCCAGAGATCCCTTTGAGGACCTGGAAAACATCCATCCTCTTGAAAAAGAAGAAGAGCATATGCCAACGCACAATGAATGTCCCAGAGTAATCACTGCTGTTGCAGAATTTTATCTGCTGAGTAGCACAGTAGCCCCAAAGCTGGGAAAAAAAAAATAATATATATATATATATATACAGACACGCACACACACACTTGTAGACCACTAACATATTGCTAACTTGTCTGGCATGATTTTTCAAAAGAAGGTAGTCTCCACCTTACTGGTATTTTTTTCAAAGTAAAATCCCTTCTTTTTCTTTGCTAAGCTCTTGTCTTGAAGAATTTCCCAAAGCTTTTTATTTATTTATAATCACAGTAGGCCTCCTAAAGGTTTGGAATCTTGTTTGTTCTAAAAAATTGCAATCATAATTAATAAATGCGCTAAACCTGTTGCCAACCTCACTGATGAGGAAAATTTGACTGGATCCTAGCAGGGAAGGATTTTTCCCTGCTGTGCCCTTTTTAAAAGATCTACTTCTGGTTCAGGATCGAGGTATTTAAATGAGAAAAATCATGTCAAAACATTTTAATGCCCCAAAGAAGATGAAAATTTATAAGATTTTAATTTTAAACTCAAATGTAATGCAAAACTTAGGTTGTGATTAGAATTGAATTAAGCCCTTGGAGATCATTAAAATGGCAATTTGGAAACAGGAGGTGATTGTCCTGTTTTAGCTGTTGTTTCTCCCTCTGCTTGATCTGAACACCATATTCTTGTTAGCACGTCTTTCTCACGAACATCTCCAACTGCTTTTCCCATAACTACCTTATACCCATCTGTGAGTTTCCTGGAGAAGAGAGAGGATTATCTCCATTTGGTTACCCAGTGGCCAGAACTTTGTTCATGGGGCGAAAGCAGAGCCCTGACTGACATTGCAAAGGCACTAACTAACAGAACTGCATCACAAAGCAATGGTGGTTTGTAACCCTGTGCTTGACTTGCTGGTTTTACAACATAAGTCTATATTCCATACAGCACCCTATATATCATCTCATTTTATATAATGCAACAATTGCAGCACAAATGAAGCTTATTTAAAACCAATGTTTTAATCACAGTGCAAACTGACAGATTCCATCAAAATTAACCCACCAAGACCTACACTTGGTAACATATTTGGGCTTTGTTAAACCAATGGTAAACTAGGAACATCCATAGGTGCTAGCAGGCTAACACACAGCTGTGCAGCAGTACCTTGCAAAGGAAAACTTTACAGTGATAAATCAATGTAAATCAGTTTTTCAGTGTTGAGGAAGTGAAGTATAAATTCCTCTAATAACAAGCGACAGCTTAATATGAGTGGTTTCACCACTGGTGGTTTTAGTAGAACCGTGTCAGCCCAGCCATTTATCAGTTCAAAACGCAATGAACAGCTTGAGAGGGAAATAACACCAAGCACTTTGGGGGTAAGAAGACTCTTGATAACAACTACACTCATTTTTAGGGTGAAGAATAAGGCAAATAAAAGGGAAAAGGAAATATAACGCAAAAACCCAATGCTCCTTACCAGGTATCAAAAATCCCATGCACTAAAAGCCCAACACGAATATCCTTGGCTGTTAAACTCGTTAGGATTTTCACCAAATACACTGTAATAACTAGTCATGAATAGATAGTAATGCTGAACCCCTAGGATTCTAAAATACGAGGACAGCATACATATGTTAAATATTTAATTGGTATATAACCCATTACATTAATTATGGGAACTTTAGGCTGCTGTTCCAGTGGTAATTGTATTTGTCAGGACAGAGAGAGACATACTCCACAATGTCAGTATAATACTCTTCAGAAGAATACATATTGATTAAATCTAGCTGTGGTTATCTAATTGTGGCTAGAGGAATTATGGTGCCATTTTCAGTGTAGACGATAAGTAAATGAAGAATATGCCTGTGATAAAAAAATAAAACCAATAAAGCTATTAGGTTACATGTGATGCTCTAGAAGCTTGCCTGGAGAATTCCCTCAAGTAAAGTTGGGGATACAATTAAAACCAGTGAATCATAACAACTGCCATAAGGGAATTATCCAACACACTTTCCTGCTTTGGTAACCTTGCACTCCATGAACAACGAGGTACACAAAACAACCCTCTGGGGAAAACTCATTATTTCCCTTTATGTGTTGCTATGTAAAAGCCCAAGATGACAATTTACTATTTTCTGTTCTACCTAATTTTCGCCCCTTCTTAACCACTAAGCCTCTCTGATTTCATTTGCCATCGATGACGCTTAGCTCAGGGCCATAGAAATTAAATTCTCGAAGGACTCATTTCACCTGTATTTTCCATATTTAAAGGTATGCCTTTGCTGGGAAAATCAGGGCAAGTTTCTGACTTCCCAGACATACTCCTATACACAAACTATTTATGGATGCTCAAGCTCCATAGCAATACTGTGAGTCAAACTAAACCATTGGATCTGACAGGTGTTTATCTATCAGCAGAAATATTTTCCAATTCCACATGAAAGATAAATGGTCCCCAGTTCCAAAGTATCTGAGTTTCTAAAGAGAAAGGTGGCCAAGCAATGTGGTATCTTCATACAGCCCGGAATACAATACTAAAACTGTGTTAGGCAGAAAGGTTCCACTGTATTTCAACCAGTGTTACTCAGTATAGTCTATCCCTGCTAAGAATAACTCTCTGCTCCAGTAACCCAGAAAGTGGAGCAACACACTGTGCTTTAGCCCTACGGCTGGTTATCCCATACGGCATTTACAAAGGCTTGTGTTTAATCTCTTTGCCTGTACAGTACAGTCACAAATTAAATGGGGTAGTGAAAACAGGACAGATGTGACAGGAGATAGCAATAATCAGAAAAAAAATTAGCACTGCCCCGATAAGAGCAAGTAGCATATATAGCAACTATATGTAAGAAAGGAACTAAATTTTAAGAAACAATTACTCCACTGTACAGAACTTTTAAAGGTTGAGGCAAGCTCGTGAGAATTCACTTTGAAATTTCTTCTTTTATTAACTTTCTCAGCAGCTTTAAACATTTTTCCAGTATAATTTTATGGCTAATAAATTACCATTATTTTGAATTGTCTGAAAATCATGAATCAATTTAGTCACAAAGCAGATCTGTTCAATTTAATGTTCTTGTTCCTTACTGCCTCGGTCTTGCAATTTTCCCCCTTTACTTCCTTTATTTCTCTGCCTCTCCTCACATCACCCTGTTGTAATGCCTTTAATATAAAAGATGGCCTTCATTCTCATGTACTATTTAAATTCATCATGTCTGACCTCTTCAAATGCAATGAATGCATAATTAATTTTCATTATAAATTTAGAACACTTCCTCTCTTCTTCCTTTAGCTTTCAACAGCTATCTTGTTTTATTTTATATTCCCTATGACATTCTTTCTTGCCGTCTTCCTTTCATATTTCCCTTCACATATAATTTGACTCTGCTAGACACAGCAGGAACTCACTCAGAACCTGATGCAAGAATCACCAATAAAAGAAGGGGTGTTTGGTCTATCACTAAAACACAGACTCTACTCATATGGCTGCAAAAACAGCTGGCATAGCAACTGTTGTGTGCATCATCCTCCCCATAAAGAGAGGTTTTAGGATTAATACGCAGAGTCCTCACTGTTAACACCAAGTATTTAAGAAACAGATACAGCACAGAGCTAAAAGTATACGCTTATTTCTCTCTTTAAATTGTGTGGTTGCTTCAGCATTTCTTTCATGTCTGTGGTTATCAGGAATGTCTTACTTCATACTCACACAGATTTCCAAAATCCTGGTACACAGGCTTTATTTGGATGTTGCTTCTCCTCTTAAAAGAAGTTAACAATTCTATTTCTCTAAAATGCTGCAGCTGCAGCATGACAATGGGTAACAGAGATTTGTGGAGACAGGGTTATCAGTCAGAGATTACAGGAAAGGGAAGCAGCTTGCTCAGTTTGGGTTTCAGCACCTTCCATGTCAAGGGGACAACCACTTAAGGGAACTTCCTTGCTACTTTATGGCACTAAAAATTAAGAACTTTGCTGAGCAACACCAGGCTTATCTAATAGACCAGAACAGTTTTGAAATGTACTTCAAGCTGAACAAATAGACTTGTGAAACTGCAGCATGTTTTCCCATGAAGGACACGGAGGTGGAAGACTTGGTTAGTACACATTTATTTCTGCTCAGTATTCCCAGTTTGTAGGAAAAGCATAACAGTATACTCCACAGTTTTCTGATTTGACTGATTTTTTTTATGACAACTACATTAACCTTTTGCTGTAAAACAGTCTTCAAAAAGAGTCTTTTAAAAGATCTAAAAGTATTGCCAAGGCTAGTCATCACTAAAACATCACATTTCCAAAACTGCTGGTCAATTTAGTTGCCCTCCACTCTGAAAAACACATCATTTTAAGACTGAAGCTTTAGTACATGCATCAGATCTACTGTAACTGCCCAGGAAAGCTTTCTGTATGCAACCTAAACTAAAGTTTAATTGCTCTTTTCCAGATCACCTATCCATCTCTGCTAACTCACTGACTCAAAAGGAGACCTGTTTCAGACCAGTAAAGTGTGAATTGTCCTTGAAGTCTTTGCAGGCTTGTTTTGTTTAATCACTTTTTAGGGAAAATAAGTAGTTTTGCTGGCATTTCCATCTTACTGCCCAAACAGATCAAATTTTAACCTATAGGCAAATTTGTGCCAAACAAAGACCCAGTGACATGACATCAAGGCAGAAAGGTCACACACTAAGAATGCAATAGTGACAATTGTTGTTTTGATGGATCATTTTAGGAAGCAGAAAGTGTTGAACTGTCCTGTTTATCTATTAAAAAAAAAATTAAAAAGAAAAAGAAAAAACAAGGAGATTGCACAAATTCTGTGAACTTTACCTTCTGAGTATAATTCAGATAAAAAGCCATCTCCTATACTGTCCTGGTTTCGGCTGGGATAGAGTTAATTTTCTTTGTAGCTCACACTACGCTGTGTTTGGACTCAGTATGGGAATAATGTTGATGGCACAGGGATGTTTTGGCTGTTGCTCAGCAGTTGTTATCCTAAGGCAAGGACTTTCCAGTGGTTCATGCTCTGCCAGTGAGGAGCTGCACAAGAGGCTGGGAAGGGACACCCAACATGAGCAGGAATATCCAGAGGGATATTACACCCCACAGAGCACCATGCATGTTGTAGGAACTGAGAGAGCTGGCTGTAAGGGACTGATCTAAATATTAATCAGTTCTCACCTAAAGCAGCGTGGTTTACCTTATTTTTTTTTTTTTCCGATTCACCTCCTCATCCCATCGTGGGAGAGGAAGGTGGAAGAGGTGAGAAATCAGCTGTGCAGTAGTTGGCTGCTGCCTTGGCTTAAACCACATGCACACTACACATCACTGTTCCTATCTACTTTACTTGGATTAAATTAAACTGTAATAGGGAACTGAACAATATTAAAAAGAAGCAACACAAAGTCCAGAGATTTAACTTATGCAATAGAGATTGTGAAAAAGGATGGTTATTTCATACATAGCATCCCATATAACGAATGGATATAATCCCCCTCAAAAAATAGCCTAAACAAAAGAGCCCTTAAAAAAGTGATACCAGTTTTTTAAACATGTTCTTGGAAAAGCACTAACACACTACATAAACTACAAGCCTGAAGGCTATGACTACATGCCAGGAGTACACTTGTACCATTTTCCTGGTTCTACAGGGAGATGGTGAAGTGCTTCATAAAGAAAAGGGCATTACTGTATGGTTAGATATTGACACAACCACCCTGGAAATTATCCTGGAGAGGAGGAGAAAGGGAAATCCTTGAGTGGCAAGAAGATTTATTGGATAATTTAATAGGATTTTCTCATCACTAAATTCTATTTTTCTTCTGCCTCTAATCACCTTTCTTCTACCTCATTAAATCCGATTTCACTTCATCTTATCTTTCTTTCCTCTCTAATTTCATAGGCCATCATGTAATTTCTCTCTTGCCAAAGAGCGTACTTAGTTTTTGCATCAGTCTTTCCACATCTACTTTCCCCCACCTTATCATTTAGCTGCCTCATTTCTTCCTGCTCATTACCTCTCTTGCTCTAAACCACTTACTCCTATAATCCTGTCCACCCTGTCTTTCTGCAGTATTGTGTCTTTCTACTTTGCTCAATTTCTTTTTTTCTTTGGCCAATTTGTTGACTGAACCATTTTAAATTTCTTCATTTTTCTTACTTCTAGAAACATATTTATATAGGATAAGATCAAGCTATACAATCATTGAATCATATTATAGGGAATTGCATCCATGCTCCTGCACACATTGTTAATTATATTGTGGGCTCACTGTACAAGAATAAAGATAAATTTAGTACTTCTACATAGCTTGGTTGATCTGCATTTTACTCATGACCCTGAATTGCATTTTATGTTTCAGCAGTGAGCATTTCAGCAGTTCTGCACATTTTCTGATTTTACACATAATGTTCAGCTAGTCTTACTCTTTATGTCATCTTGGGAAGATTCAACACCATACTCGAAGCAGTGTTGTCTGCATTGGAAAGACTGAACCTGTCAAAAAGTGTTCCAACACCACGTTTTGCAATTTGTCCCCCCATGAAAGTGCAAATGTGTATACACAGACAAAACTCCTTCTGAGGCCATGTTCTGCATCTCTTGAGGTTGTAAAGGAAGATATGGAAAAAAAAGAATACCAGCACTAATTGTTTTTATCACCTCTGAAGGAGTCCCTAGTCTATAATGATGGTAGAGCCTTTCAATGAGTCAATTATCATCTAAGGCAAGAAAGGGGGCGGGCACACTCCCAGGAAGGGCAAAGCCCCAAATAACGAGACGCTGTGGGAGGTTTGGCTCCTTTCTGTAATAAACGTACCTATCTGTAGGAGGCCAGCTTGGTTCAGGTGTTTGCATTACATTACCATAGGCATAGTATCATGAAAGTGAGCAAATGAAAATCCTCCCGAAAAGGGGAGCATGGAAGCACATGCAGAGACACCAATGAAGGACCTTCATAAGTTTCAGCTTCATAACATTTGGCTCACGCATCAAAAAGGGAGCGCTTATAAAATGCAAGAAGCCCTACCAAAGGCCCCAGGTCAGGGTTGTGGGGAAGACACCAGGGATTCCTCTGGTCAGTGTGGTCAGGACTGAAGTGGAGTTTGCAACCTATCTTTGACCAAGCTGGTGATAGACTGCACCGTGTCAGTTTACAGTCAGGTGTCATGTCCATCTGCCATGTCCTGTTGTGATTCCCTACCAAAAAAAACCCCAAAAGTATAAATGAGTTTGTGCAATGTGGTCCCGAAGTCCTAAACTTTGATCGCTCTGAGTTGTCCCTGCACAAAGCCAGGTGCCAGGAGATAACATCAATCACCAACCAGACTGCCAGCTCCTCAGAAAACTATATTCAATCATCCCCAGTGGTATGGGAAACCAGGGAAAGAGACTATGTACCAACCTCTTCCCCAGCTATTTTTAATGAAAGAGAGAAAAGATGTTCAGGGGACAATGCTACCAGCAATTATTAATTATGGATGACAAAAGAATAAAATATATTGAGCATCTTCTGATTTAAAACCAATCATCAGATGATCAAAAGAAAACTTTTAGGAGGACTAGCAGTGTGGTCCAGAACTGGATCTATTCTCAGTCTGTCTTTGACAAAAGGGTAAAATGCAAAATATCAATATCCAGATATTGTCAGTGTGTTCCTATAATCACCAGAACAGTTTAAAATGTAGCCTTCTGTATTTACTAACAGAAATTGACATGAAACATTTGAATGTACCAGTCTCAAAATAAACCCTGCACAACTTTTACAAGGAGTCCCCAAGAATCGTCTGCAGACAAAACACAAAATCATTTCAAGAACATAGTAATAGGTGAAGATAAAATACATTTTAGTCAAATTCATTGGTTAAAAAATGCAGTATGTGAATAAATGGTATTCTGGGACAAACATCATTCCCACTGGTCTTCTCCCTGCTGGAAGTGTTCCATCTGCTTATACTATTATTTCTTGACTGTCCAACAAAACTTTAGTCTTACCATCCTTGTTAACAAATCAACTCAAAATCAACACTCAAATTCCCTGCTTCTTAGGGACCATATGTAAAATGTAGGTGCAGAAAAAAACACAAACCAAGTCAATTCCATTTTGTTCTGTATGGTATTTTCCAGTCTTAATGTTATGTTTTATCATGTTTAACAACGTATGACTCCATTGGAATCAAGTTAACTAATGAGATGTCAAAAATACACTTTGTTGCATTTATCTAAGTTAGCAAGAAATTCAAAATTGCTTTAATGACAAGCTAATATATTTTCATTTTGCTGTCAAAGTCTTTGATGTTCTACTATAAGTGAATGCATCTGTTGTATTAAAATTCTTGCATAAAGCTACATTCATCATTTGCTTTAGAAAATAACCTCTCAACCATAAAACTGCTTCATCTGGACATTAAAATGTAGAACAAGAACAACAGAAAGAGGAAGAAGGAATCATTTAGATATGAAGATAGACTAGTAAAACCTGATTCACTGCTACATTAAAACATGCTAGTGGATCAACTTTCCTTTTCCTTTTTAATCACTAGCTACTGGCACAACAAACTCAAAAATACAGATTCATTACACTTGAATACTATACACCAAGAAAAGTAATATACTTCCACATATCTCTGCTCCTGATTTTATCTATATAATAAGGAAAACTTTTCATATTTCAGGGCATAAGTGCATAGAGCATGTGGAAATCAACATACAGATGGCATCAGTCAATTCAGAGCCAATACACTGACAGTTTCTCTGAAGAATGGGTTTGTCTGGAGACAGATACGAGCCTCAACAGTCTCAGAGAAATTCTTATACTGGACCAAGGGGATAAAAATGCACCCCATGGGACATAGAACTGCATTTGCACAGAGGAAAAAAATCAGAGAAACAAATGCAACATCTGTGCTTCAACCTGGGAAAATATTTTTGATTTAGGCCTGATATGACCAGTCAATATTCAAATATCACAAAAAAGCCCTCTAAGTTTGGCAGACCTGGGAACTGACAAGTCAATATTGTGGCAAGCAGTGAATGAAATGAGTGAAAATACAGAAGCAAGTGGGTTCTCATTTGTCACAAGCATAAGATGATGAAAGCACTTAAACAACATGATTTTAATATTTTACCATGCAATTTAGATTTCCTCAAGAGCTCAGAAAGTTTGACATCTCCTATAGAGAAAATGTTAATTAGTGTAAAGCAATAACTTGTCACTGCTGATTTCTAAAAGCATGTGAGCAAAATACCAGTGGGGAAAAGGGGAGGGATGTAATTTTCATTCTGCAAGACGTACGTTAAATCTATTCTCCTTTCAGGTCATCTTTGTGCTTTTAAAGCTTCATTCATAGTTGTCTCTATTCTGCTTTCCTTTCAAAGCCTTTTTTTAGACACAACTTTGTGTGTCTCTGGTGCATCAACATTTTAATAACAGCATAGGGCTGACATTTGCTATTTTCATTCATTCTGTGCAATATCTTATTATTCAAACATGGTCATGAATCCCTTCAGGCCTGCTCACAGTCTTAACTGAGAGTAGGGATCTAAGTATTTAAATCTCTGAAACTGTCAATTTATTTGGAGAAAACTGATGATAAAATATGCAATTTATGCCATTTGAGGCTCCTTATTTTCTGTAAAGAATTTACATGAGCACTGAAACAACAAGCCAATCTTCCCTAAAACAAGGGTAATTAAAACCACAAAATCCATAAGGAATACCAATCTTTTATTAAAGACAAGTTTAGATTAATCAAGTCATTGAAGAGATCGGAGGCAAGATGACAGCACTGAGGACAATGTTGTTTCCTAAAAGTTGAAGTATTTTGTGATATGAATCTTAATATCCCTGTTGTGTGCCTCATGGACAAGATTAGTCTTCTATAACTAGAGAGCTGGAGGAACAGCAGCAATAACACTGCTGCTATGGAGGAGAGTTCTGGCCTCAGGATATCCTAGTTCTGTCACTAGAGCTTAGTTCTGTGGCCTCGAATTGCTTAATTTCTCTGTTCTTCAGCTTTGCAGCTGTAAATGAGAGTAAAATTTTGGTTTTTCCCAACCACAGCTCAACTTAACCAGTGCAAACACAAAATCAGTTGCACAGACACACATATAATACTTGCACACACCTACTCACTCTGGCATAGAGGATTCTCTCTCCCACAGAGAAGCACTTCATGTCAATATATAGTAAGAAATATTGACCAACAGGCATGGCTTGGCACATGGGAATCAACATTGTTTTCGCTGCTTAACAAAACTATTTTTCTCAGATTATAGCTCTACTCTACTAAAAACACAAAATACTAAATTAATTGATTGCATATGGCCCTATTTCTTCCTCTTGAGACAAGTGTCTAGTTTGCTGATCTACTTTACCTCCCCACCAATACTGCTTCGGTCCATCTGTGAAAATCTTCTACTTTGGAGGACTACAGCGTAACGATGGCCAGACTAATCTAGAAAGAGGGATTTATAAACCTGACAGACACCAAAAGGTTCAGTTCCACCATTCCTTCTATCACATATCCTAATCTCCTCCACCGTTACATACTCATCTCCTTCTAAATCTTCCTTGATTATCCCTGTTTCACATCCTCAGTTGAAAGAATATCACCTCTTGCAATAGAGGGTATGTTAAACCACACTTCATATGGAGCACGGCTGTGTCCCTCTGTAATTGCATTCTCTTACTCTACTTGTACAGAAAATGGTGCGCTTGCTTATAAATGGACAATATTTTGGTTTACTACACTAGTCAAATATAAGAAAAGTACTACATATTGTAATATAGTACAAAAAGAAAATGAAATGTTACGGATGTCACCTTTTTTTCTTCATATTCACATTGTAGATGTAATTTTTTCAGAACTATTCTACTCAGTGGATTTCAGAGTGGCATTTCTGCTTATTCACATGTCAATTTATGCACTTTGCCTTTCTTCATAACCAATTAGTTTATGTGACAAAGTTCTTCATCCCTGCAGAGATTAAGATTTCAGTGTAAAGTCTTATGGAATGGTGAATGCAAAAATATTCAGATGATTAGTTTTGTTTAAAGTTGTAACATTAAGAAACGTGCTACCGTTTTCAAGAGACCAGACTTCATAACTCTTCAGCAGTAACTACAATGCACTTTCAGCTTCCTAGGAAAATGCTATCTTTATCAACATTTAACTTTTTTCAATGTCACAAGTTGTATTACCCCATTAATCAAATTGATAGTGGTGACTTGAATTTCACATTAAAATCAAAAGTAGTAACTACACAACTGTGAAGAAATTGTAGATTATATGTCAGTCATTCTCTGAAGCAAGCACAGCACATCAGTCCCTGCATTTCATTTACAAATCACTCAATCTGTCTGTTCTAAAGTCTTCTAAATCAGGATTCAGGAGCCGTGCCATCAGTACATTTTGTCTAAAACGCTTCTGCTGACAAAATACCTTGTTTGTTTCCATAGGCCTGAGAATAAAAGTAGCTGTAAGATAGGTTTTAAATACTTAAAAAGGGGAATAAACTTTACAGGGGTTCAAATTAAGAAATGTCCCGTCTATTAGTCAATAATAAAATGACTTGTTTAGTGATGGGAACATGCTCAGAGCTGCATGCAAAAGAAAAAAGGCAGGAACCTGCCCCAAGGCAGCTATAATCACATACAAGATAGACACATAAGACACTGCAGAGCTGAAGACAAATTTATCTCAAACTGTAAATCATTTTAAGAATATCTAAAATCATTTGCATGACTTATCAGTATCAATCACACACAGGAGATGAGTTCTCACTAAGGGTATGAATGAAGAGAGCTTATTTCCCCACTGAACGGGGGAAATCTGCCAGGTGTAAATAAGAGATCAAAGTTCGGACTGGGAAAATAAAGAAAAGATAAATGATTGAATATGAAGAGCATGCTGAGGAAATAGAAAGTGAGAAAATCAGAAATGTAAACAGCATCAGAGAGCAGCATATAAATGGATGACATTAGTTTGGCTAGTGAAGAGATCCAGGGAAAAAGAAAATGAGCAGTGAGGAGGGCAAGAGGAGGGATGAAAACCAGAGAGACGCCGAGGGCACATCCACAGAAATGAAAACAAGGAAAAGAAGTTCTAGTTTTGTGGACAGAAACACAATTCCATACAAGAAATTACAGTTAAATTAAATAAATAAAACCCCATGAGACTGAGGGAAGATACTTAAAAAGAAACTCCTCTTGTAAATAGGACCTTTCCTTTAGTATTTATTGCCACAACACAAGACACATCTGTGGATATTGATCCATAGGTATGTCGGGTAATTGAAACTTTAATTTACAATTATTGTTCCTTTTATTAGAAAGGTCACTTAATCTATGTCAGCTTCTGCTTTCTCTGACATTATTTACACTTGTTTTCAACAGCTAGAGAATATTTTCTGTATGTAGCAAAGAGAAGAGATTAAGATTAATTGCACATGGGCCTAATAAGTTAAAAACTATGAACAGAAAAGTGTGTAGGTGCTATATTTGCATTTTTATCAAAATTTTCTATTTCATACAGCAATTCATGGGAGTCTAGAGAAAAAATTAATAAGTGCCTATTATTCCTGAACATAAAACAGAGCTATTGACTGTGTAAGGCTGCTAAACCCATGAAAAAGTCTATTTCATATATGAGAGTGCTATTTGCTTTGGGAGAATTATATTGTTTGGATCAATGGCTACAATAAATTCAACAAATTAATGTATTCTAAAGATTCTTTTCAATGCCACATCTTTGCTATTTCTTCATAAGGTACCAATCTTTCATGAAGAAAGGAAACTGGGCTGGCAGGACCCCTGCCCTGATCATAGCAGCAGTTCTTCTGTTCCTTCCTGAGCAAAATCAGGACATCCTGAGCAAAAAAAAGACACATTCTGAAGAACAAGGCTGCTTAGAGGCTGTTAAACCTCAGAGTTATCAGAAGGAGCAGGTACTGACCAATGCCCTTGCTAGAGATCTTGCAGCTTTACTGAAATGGGTCAGACCATTTGTAAACCTTTAAAAAGTAGAGTTATTTGAAA
This sequence comes from Xenops minutus, assembly GCA_035221455.1. Classification (NCBI taxonomy): domain Eukaryota; kingdom Metazoa; phylum Chordata; class Aves; order Passeriformes; family Furnariidae; genus Xenops; species Xenops minutus. The sequence continues at coordinate 63,047,788 of JAWWEE010000122.1, read as the reverse complement.
AAAAAGCAAACTTAAGGCCAAGAGAAACAGATACCAAGTCCAAGCCCCATTTACTGCTAATGACTGCACAAATTCTCCAGCTATAAAGAAAATGAAACCTTAAAATGCCAACTTTTTTTGCATATTCGTATTGTAGATGTAATTTTACATCTATAATAAGCTATAAAAGGGAGCTCGAAAAACAGAATCGTCTGAGCTAGAAATTGGGAAAAAAAAAAGAAAACACAAATTAAAAAATTATTCATATTTCCAAAATGGTTTTCTGAAACATATTTTCTGATATTTCAGTGCTGTATTAAATTTAGACTATTAACAAGCCCTGTGCAGGTCTATCCCTTCCTTTTTGGGATCGCTGGTGTTAAGTCTAGAGAAACTCCTGAAGTGATTTACTTTTGAAGAGCTGAGCAGGGGTACTTTAAACTTTTCCCCCCTTCCCAAAGGAAACGGATTACAAAAGCTATGGATTGGTTTTGACAGTCACCTGAGGGCTGCATGTAAATCCCATCCCCGAACCCTGTTTTTCTAATTATGGCAACAAGATATCCTGTGTCTTTCAAAATGAATGATATCCTAAAGCTGAAAATGAAAATAGAGCCTTCTGATTAAAATCCTAAGGGTAGAAAAAGATATTGAAGAGCCAACCTAGATGAGAAAAAGTCAACCTTCCCGAAACAAAAACCTGGCTGAAGTTCATTAATAAAGGTGAAGAGAATTTCATGTATCTGACAGGGTAATTGTTTCACTGGAATTTTAAAAGAGGGGATGAAAATTTACTGTTGGCTGACTTCAGATGCCCCAGGTTAGGACCTTATAGGTTTTAAGGAAAAGATGGAGTCTAGATATAGAATATAGCAGCTGACATTACATGAATAACTGGCTGTAGTAAAGCAAGGAAAACCTACCAGTAATTTATTTTATAAAGGTCAGTGAGAAGCTCCTCTCTATCTGGGTTTTACCCACAACATAGTTCTTCACTTTAGAAATTCCAGCTGCAGTTAAACTTCACGAAGATGAATCTCAATTCTGTTATGAATGGGTATGACCAGTATTTTCAAAAGGAGACTCTAGCTGTTCAAGTCTTCCTTTTACTTAGAGTTTTGACAACTTTCCTTGACTAGTTGCAGGTAAAGGTCTTTGTGTATATGGGTTTAAGAAGCTCTTGCTTGCCTTGCACTGTGGTCAGGGGCTCTCACATTGCAGTTGCTTTGATGAATTCCTGCCTAGAGACAGTTCCCCATTTGGACCAACCTTAAAAACTGAACTCATAGTTTGCCTTCTTAAAATACGTCGCGAGATGCAGCTCATTTCAAAGCAAGCTCAATGTATTGCGGCAATAAATTACTTCAGAATTATATTGCATGTGGCCTTCCCAGCTGAGAAGAGAGCTTGTATATTAAAATCAGCAATCAAGTGAGGTTTAGGCATTTCTGACTTTACCATGCCAACGGTGGGACTCATTATACCTTATACATTATACCTTTACAAAGTACTGACAACATCTGAGAGTGACCTGGGCTCACCTTATCACCAGTGAGGGCAAACAGGCATACAAGGGCTCTGGTTTGCAAATCTGCTTAAGGATTGTGTTAACGGCACACAGACAATCTTTATAAAAACACAAATAAAACAGAAATCCAGACAATGATCGAGACAATGAACAGGAGAGTCTGTTACTGACATGTAGATTATATCACAAAGTATCTGATGGCAACACTCCCCCACTAAAGAGCAGATTTTGGCCAATATTGCAAACTTATTCCTGCTTATTTTAGTTAATTAGCTGGAGTAAAAAAGCCAAAACATGGCCTTGAATAAACTTTGACCATTCATGTTTAGAAACTTCCTGTGCCTGCAGTGCCTTTCTACACCACTACAACCCATAAGATATTTTACTGTTTGTAAATCAGGTGGGAGCTGTTGCCTGAATGCCGACAGTGAGTCCTAAAAACACGATGTATGTTCACAAGCTCTCCAGAGTCCATGCACAGGCATCTCTTCTCTCAGAAGCACTTGCAATGAAGATCCACTTTGAAAGACTGGGTAATTTTACAATTACAATTCTCAGCCACTTGTGAGCTGCCTGCTTCAGTTACACTGAGAGCATTTTGCTTATTAAAGCAACTATACAAAGTGCAGTGTAATAAGCTCAATTCTCATTTCATTTACAACACACTGCATTGCATGAGCTCTGTGGACCTGGCAGTGAATCATGCCAGGATCCTCAAGGGAATGCAGTCAAAAATTCCAAACCTTAAATGTTTTAGTAAAAAGGAAGATGGATTAAAATGCTGTTAATGAACCCAGAACATGAAATAAACTTAAATAAATATGCTTCACAACTAAAATCAAAAAGATAGGAGAAACATTTGTAAGGATGTATCAGTGAAAATACCATATATTTTGCTGCCAGATAACTGTTTGATCTCTAAAATGTGTAAAATAGTAAATCTATGTCTTAAAAGACCCTGCAAGGAGGGCATTGACAATGAAATAAAGGGAGCCTTGAAAAGGTGTGCTATGCTGAGATGTGTAATTAGAACTTTTAATTGTAGGAAGACTTACATCAACAGATGGCTTAATCCTTTATCATTTTATGGTATCTATTACAGACATCTGGAAGAACCAGTGGAGGTGGGAAACAGACAGAGAGTTTACTGATGAAGCAAAGCCTTTCTCCATCACCATGAGACAGAACAGAAGGAATTTGTTAAATTATTACTAGTCTACATACACACGTTTAACTGAATTATAACTGAAGGCATGTCCATAAGAAAGTAATTCTCCTCTGAGTGACAATCCCATGACTGTAAAATTATTTTCTAAGACCTTTTCCCATCTGGGATTATAAACATTTATCCCTTAAAATCATGACCCCTGTAAAAATTAGAGCTCTTGTCTGTTGCACAGACTTTTGACCACCCACATTTCAGGGACTTTTTCCTTCTCTCCAAGGCAGAACAAATGTAATTTATACTTTCCTCGTTTAAAAGACAGATATGATTTTAGTTCAACTTACGTATTCATTTGAAACTTGAGTGTTGTGACTCTAAACCCATGTGCAGATTAGATTAGGGCAAGCAGACTCCTGTAGAGCACAATTGTTTTTCCATTCAGAAACTATAAAGGCAGAAATCAGTAATACGTTTATAGATTTTAAAAAGGACCCGAAATTCAAAATGTCCATCCCAATCCTCCCCTAACACTCTACAGCTGTCTTCTCAGTTCTTTCCTTGTGATTTTAGGAATCCCACAGTTACCTTTCCTTTCTTGAAAAGAAATAAGAATTAAATAGAATGAACAATATTAATTGCAACTGATGAACGTGACAAAGTGGAAATGTCATCATAGGTCACAAATGAGTTTCCTCAGACAGAAAGAAATTCTTACTAGGAGATGAAAAACAGAATTCCTGTCTTCTAACAACACAATACCTAGAGCTCCTTTCTCCAAAGAATGTGAGTTTTTTTAATGGGAGTGAAGTATGAAAACAAAAAGGTACAGCTCACAATATGTGCTACTCAAAAGAAAGCAGAAATAAGCCTTAAAGTCAACTACTTTTTGCATCATTCTGATTCCTATTGAAACTAATGAGGAATCTCTCCACTGGCTTCTAAAGATGATACACATATTATGGACCTCAAGATTTTAAGAGCAAACTGCATCTCACCACAGTTTTGGCAGTCAAACAAATGGAAACATCCATAAATGAGAATAAGTCTAATTGGAAAAAAATTAATCAATTATCAATGCCTTAGCAATAAATTAACTGATGGAAATTCTTTTGAAATTACAGTCACAACAATGGCAAATATCAGTGTTTCTTACTAAATTATAACAGCCATGTCCCTGTAACTTCCATTCATAATGGGCATTTGGGGGATTATGAATGTTGGCCATACACCTCTATGGTCGTGAATTACAGATATTAAAACTGGTTTGCAGGGAAGAAAGCCTCCGAGATTTTATTTTCTCCAGAATTTCCACTTCTCCCACCTTTTCTTAAAGTTGAAACTCGAAAAATTCTATTTAACAGACATCTGAAACAGAAGAAGCCAAAATATTCTGAGACAACCATCTCTGTTGCTTCAACAAACTAACAAAAACATGAAATTTTGGCCTCCTTGAAAGCAATGGGGCTTTTGAAATTGCCATTGTGTTCTATAGCAAACTCCAAGTAGAAGAGGAAATGAGATACATTTTTTAGATATCTATCAAACTAACAAAACCAAGTAAAATGAATTGAAATGTTCTGTAACATACGACATGAAAATAAGCAAAGTTATCTTTAAAAAGTACAAATGAAATGAAAGACAGTGGTCTTTTCCCATAACCACTGGGTTTGAAATGCAGAGGGCACAGCCATCAGGGTTGGGCACTGCCATTTCTTCTTTAATGTGATGCCTAATTGTGTATTTCACAAAACAAAAGAAACCTTCACAAATATTAGTAGGTATGGACATAACAGTAACGTGACTTAACACCAGAGGTGTAGAGATGAAGACACTTCAGCAGCACATTAGGTTACACTGTTGAGCTTTACCAGTATGAGCATTACTGAAAATGACTGCGTTTTTAACAGTAATAAACTACACACTAGCAGAAAACTGCAGCATAAGCAAACCAGTGTGAAGAGAAAATCAGAAAAAATTCTGTCCAACCAAACGGGTAGGACTGGAAAGTTTCTTGCCTAATAGTACAATGGAGACACAACAAATTCATATCTAAATCCTCTGCAATTCCAAAGTCAAGAGCACTTTTTAAAAAACCTCTAAATTGCTCACATTTTTGAATCTTTTTAGGATAGCTATGGGTCCAAAAGCACATTTCTAGTATATATTTCTTATTCTTTGATAGTGTTTCCTCTTATTATCCTAATACAACAGCACTTTCTTTGAGCATTTCCTTTATATTTTTCAAGTAAAGTTATTCCTAATACCGCACTTCCAAAGTCTGCACTGGGGGAATTTCGTCTGCATGATAAGAGATCTGAGAATTCAGAACTCTGAATTATGTCTGCAAATTTACATTCATCTTAACTTCTTTTTTCACATCTGATTCAAGGTGAATATCTGATTAATCATAGGACTATAGTGGGGAAACAAAAACCCAAATCAAAACCAACTGAAGGACAGGATTGGTTCTATGGACTTTTATATACGATAGAGTGAGGAAAAATTCATTCAATTACCTGACTTGAAACAGGTGCCTTTCTAGTAATAGGCCTTGAGATGCTTTATAGGGAACGTCTGTTGAAAAGTTTCATCAGGATGCAATACACAGGCTTCTGCAAAGAGCATCTCTTGTTATTGTTATAAATACTTCTACTAAAATCCCTAGAACTGCCCAATGATAATGAGACATCAGATCCTATTGTACGTTTGCCAATATTAAACAGGGAACCTCCTGGAGCTGTGAAAAAGGCATTATGTTTCATTTTATCCCACAAGACCAGAGTCTGAAATTAAAGGTCAGACCTATTATTTCACATCAGTGCTAAAGGCAGGAGAATTTATTCACTACAGAATTAAAGATTAACCAGATGCCTCACCAGGTATATGACTGTCATAACTTAGCAGACAGTACAAGAAAGCAGAAATCTGAGAGCACTTGGTAAAAGTTGGTGCTGCCTCCAATCTTTTGCTGGACTAGAGAAAGAGGCTGGGGGAGCTGAAACACCAAAGATAATTTTGTCTTTCTATGTTTAAAGCCAGTATTTTCAGCATCACCCAGCTCTGGCTGCAGTTGATGCAGTATATCAACCATCAGTACAAGGAGGGTTCATCTGCAGATTTTGACAAAACAGCACAAATAACACAAAAATCTAAAATTACTTAAGTTACCCTTTATATACAGAGAATAGCTAAACAAAAATTAATTCACCATGTTATCCCTCCTTCTCTCCCCCAGAAGACGAGCAAATAGAGCAGTAAAACATTCCACATTGTCTAAAAATGTTACACTTCAGGTGTTGCTTCCCTCTCTTTTGTTTTTCTTTGCCTATTAGATCCACATGGCCTAAATAGTTTTGAACCCAACTAGTCTACCACCCGGCTGTTGACCAAAGTTTTCATAGTATTTCCATCTCTAGCCTCCTGTAGCCTAAACACTGAAATACTGAGATCAGTGTGATCCAGTTTAGGCAAAAAACCAGTAATATCATTCTCTACACGATCACCTCAGTCTATTTGCTATTAGCTGGGTTGCCTAAAAAATTCAGTCCTGTGCTAGCCTTTGCTTGTTTTAAAGGCCAAAATTTTAGAAAACTTAATCAATTGTCATTTCATAAATTTAGAAAGACAACCTTCCTCCTGTTAACATTCTTGTTCTCATGCTCTGACAAGAGCATCATTTCACACCACTGCTCTCTCCTGCATTCAAATGTGTAAAGCCCGCAGAGGCCAGACATTGCTTCAGTTGCCATACTAGAAACTGCAAGAAACTCTAACGAACTAAACAGAATGAGACTAAACTTGCATCAGGTTAACTGAAAGCATAATCCAGGCATCTAATATTTTAGCCAAAAAAACCCTACATTTTATAGTTTGGGAAATGAGCTCAACACTAAGGCCTTAGTACAGGAGAGCTTTACACAGTGTGTAACTTGTAATTCCCTTCAGTTTTTGTTGCATCTGTCTTCACTTGCTCTTAAAAAGTGATGCATTTCCCTTGTGCTGCAATGGATGAGCAGCGCTGTTCCATCCATAACCGTGTCATTACATTTCCAGCTCTTAGACGCTTCTTGGATACTCCTTCAGGCATTACATATTGTTGCAGAGCAAGACCCATTTCCATAATTTGCACTTTCCACTGTTATGTCCCTAAATGGGATATGTTCTCCTTTTCTCTGAGAATCTGCAGTAGATGGCCCATGCATATCCAAGGTGTTCCTTCTTGCTTACAAGCTCCATCACTGGCTCACTCATTACGGTATACCAGCACCATTATTCTCCCAAATAAAAAGGTCTTTCGTGACAGTGAAAGGTGTCCCTGGTGATCTAAGGCTGACTCACCCTTAAAAACAAATGTGTGGACTGTAAAATGATGATAAATTGATTTTGTACCAATGAATATATATCATGCATCTTAATAATCTGTTTTCAAAAGCAATCACTTAGGCAATCCATTAATTTTTAGAGATAAACTACTAAATCAAGTAAGAAAGCATTTTCCCCCCTTAAAAACATATCAGAAAGCGTTAGTTTCTCATCCTCAGAAGAGAATCACATCCAAATGTGATTTAACAGGGCACACCACTGGTAAGTCATCTCATTTTAGGGCCCAGTTCTGCCTTTCTGCCACGTAACACTCTCAGAGCCACTGCCCAGGCACTATGGCAGGTCTTGAAGCCCCTGTGAGCAGGCAACAGCACATTTGTTCAAGGCAACATACCTCAACTTGTCTCACCAACAGATGGGATTACAGAGCACATTTTGGTGTGGAAACCAGGAGCATGGGGGTTTAACGTGGCAGTTTTACTCATAGCTTCTTCACTTACAGGGAACTGGACATCAGTCTTTGTGACACCAAAAGCAGGGTCTATCTGCTGTTTAATTTTTCCTCTCAATTTATCTTCCAGCTCATTAATCCGTTTCCCAGCAACCTGTCCCCACTTTCTATTCTTACATGCAATTCTTCTCTGAGCTCCTGCTGGGAGACATCCATCTTTCAAAGCAGCCAAGCTTTAATTTCTCCTTGTCTAGCTTGAGCTGGATCAATCCTTCTTTTTTTCTGTCCTGAAAATTCAAGACTTGTTCTCATATTAAGAAAACTATGCTGGAAACAGGACAACTAGCCTGAGTAATAGACACCCTTCCTTAGAGAATAGGCTTTCAAGTACCTAGAAAAGGAACACCCCATATTGTAGTAGAAAAATTATAACACCTCAATAAACGGAGCCTCATTTAGTATGGCAATTCTTCAGAGAACAGAGCAAGTGTCTTTAGTGGCAAACTACCTTCTAGAATGCAGTATTGAAAAACAATTTTAAATGATCCCATCTTAAAAACTAATATATATAATATCAAGTTCCTACATTTGATGTTTTTCATTTATCCAGAAAACAACTGAACAATTGAGGCATTATTAGTTTCAATTCTCACCACAGTGATAGTAGTGTATGTAAATAAATGAAAACCTCTTTTTAGAGCATTTGCATATACTTGCAATGCACATTTGCATCTTGACTTCTGTACTGTTGTTTGCTTTGCTTATGCTAACAGTGGAAAATATTTCTAACACAAAGTGCTCCAGGTCACTTCTTGTATCTGATGCAGAGAGATAATACAATGTGTTTTCATAAAGACTCCTTCGCTTTCAGTTCCAGCCCAATTAAGAGATGTGTTTTCTTTGCAAAGTTCTCCTCTCTGTCCTGTATCTCATTTTGCACACCAAAGAACAGCTGCCTGACTAACCAAGCCAGCCTTAATGCCATAGTAATGACTGTAGGGAAAACAGGTAATGTGACCCCCAGTTGCTTCAGTACAAGATGCAGTTGCTGCCACATTTTGCTTTCTCACTCTTGTGCTACCTATATTGTATTGTTTAGGCAGACACATGCCATATAAAAGGAGACAATTTTAGCAGCACCAAAAGGTATGTTGTTTTGTTTTTTTAATTTAGGGGGTTTTCCTGCTTTCCTTGGTTTTTTTGGTGTAAGTAACTCCAATGCAGGGCTATGCCTATGAAGAAAAGATGGTTTGGAGAAAAGTTAACAGATATGATTATTGAGGGAAAAAAATAGTTTCTCTCTCCAATGCTCCCTTTATGTTACTACTTTAGGATCTGAGAAATGAATTAATTCCCTTACCTGGACCAATATATTTGACTAGAAGTAGCTCAAAATAATAGAGGCAGAAAGGAAAGTTACACAAAAGAATACAGAGCAAACCATTGGAGACAATACACCTGGGGAGGCTCTACAAAGGCAGAGAGATGGTGGATGTGGAAATCCACAGGAAACATAATACTGAAAATGAAAAAAAAAAAAAAATAGTGAAGATGAATAAGAAGCAATAGCCTAGCTTGAATCATTTTTTATTTCCTCTATACTCCAAGGCCTGGGCCAATTTCTTCTTTATTATTGCTGTTTCTATTTCATCAGAGACTCTAACTCCACTAGAGGTGTTCTGGCCATTCCTGTACTGAAGTTTGCATCATCCTTCCATGTTTCCTTTATGGACATGCTTAACTTTTGCTACCACTGAAATCCATCTACATTTTAGGCAGAAAAACTTGGTGGTCATTTAAGAGGTACTGCATGAATGTCTGTTACACATGTGCCACAGCCACAGGAGGCTGGCAGGCTGCAAACAAATAAACACACTCTTGAGTGTGCACTGGAACAGGAGTTCCCAGAAACACTGCTGTGTTACCTTAGAGGCAACCCTGAAGGCATTGGAGAAACAGAAGTGTACAGATGATGAAGTTGGCCTCAAGTCTGGCCTCAAGGCTGCTTCTGCACAGCAAAAGGATGCAACCTGCATGTACAAATGTTTCCTGCCATATAAGTTGTATCACATACTTCTAAAGTAACATTGTGTGCAACCCCAGGCACTATAAAGGGATACAGTGTCTTTCAGTACTGGACAGCCCTAGCCAGCCTCCAATGCTGGGTGACAAACTGTGTTAACCATGACTAATACAAAGACAGAAATATGAGGGTAGCCTTTATCCCCCACGTATCTGAGCTAAATGGTAGCTCACAGAGGATATTGGGCATTCAATGCCCTGTTCACAGATATAAACTATTAAGATGCTAACTGCATCTGCATTAGAGAATACTTTTTTCACACCTACATAGCATTCCATTATTCACTGACCTTGTGTTATGAACAGCTCATTGCCAGTTTCATTTGGAACGCTGTTACTATGAACAAGCAGTAACTGGGGAATTTTTCAGTGAGAAATCCCTCCAATACTTCTTTAAAGTTGCAAGGTCATAATTATAACCAAGATGGATGTCCTTGTTTTTATTCATTTATCACAATGATCCTCTGGAGAAGACTTTTTTGCTGTGAACGGCAACAAAAAAAATGAACAGACGAGCCAAAGACCTCAGGAGTTTGACAGAATACAGGACTCAGCAGCCTGAAACAGTATAGACTGAACAGGCAAGCTGGAGGAGAACAAGTCTGTTTTAGTGCTTGATGGAGTGACTCTCACAAGCTCTGTATCAATTTTTCCTTCTTTTGCTTGTCTTCATTTTACTGCTTGTTATAAACCTTTTTAGTGCTCAATATTTGGTATCTCTCTTTTCTCCTCCAATATTATTTTTTTCTGTATAATGTGGAATCAACTTACTCTCATATAATCTGCAAAGGAAATCAACAAAGCCTGTGATTCAAGCCGTGAGTCTTTAAAAAACACAGAATCAAATATCTATAACACAACTGTGTGCCCACATCTATATATTTCATACTATGACAGCATCATAAGTTTACTACAGAGCAACTATCCCTCCAGAGTAGCAGTTAAAACTGGCTTCCAGCTGTAAGCCCTCTAAAATATTTCTTATAGAAATAAGAGTTCAAGAGCTCATCTACCTCTCTACTACAACATAACAAGTTATAATGCATTATGTTCCATCAAAATGACAAAATATATGTGACAACTTCAGCATAGCTAATTACTAGGTCATAAATGCACTTCCAATTGAATACACTGGAGGCATGAAACATTTCTGTCAATAACTTATTTAAGCCTGGAAGGACACTATGTGACAACTAAACAACATATTAGTCAAATCTACTTGCTTACATGCCACCAATGTATTTCGTAGCACCACCAGCTAAACTTCTGCCATTACATTAATCAAAGTCTATTTCTGGCCCACACAAAAATCTGTCGCTCATAAACATAAGGCACATCTTGGGACCATGTCCCTTTCAAACTTTTTAATGCTTATTTAGGATTAATTCCAGACCTTATTAAGTCTTGGAAAGATTCTTATCTAGTTTTACAGTGCTTGTTTAACCCAGTGGGCAGTACACTCTGGCTCAGTCCATGGCTGCTACGGCTGAAGACCCTGGCTCAAGCTCAAGACAAAAGTGTGAAGATTTCCATTACCATCTCCTGCATGAGCCAACAGGGAGCTATCACACTTTGATAAGACTCATAAGAAACTCTCCATGCTCTGTTCTGAAGTGTAACTGTATATTTAAAAGAAAAGAGGATGAAAGGTAAGACTTGACAGTTGATGTATTTCATTGGCATAAAGTGTAATGTAAGAGCACATAATAATGAAGACCTGGCTGGATCCCTTAGGGCCCAGACAACTCTAGAATAAGTTTATTCCATCTGATCTTTATCATTAAAAGAAATAAATTGTGGAGAGGAGAACCAAAGTATAATCCAGCTTGAAATACAAAGACACTGAATTAGCAGAAGTCAAGATCTAATTGTTAGTGGCTGATTTTGAGCCTCGGACAGAGAGCAAGAGAGGGAGAAACTTTCTCTAGATTAACAAACAAACTCTGAACTCATATAAGACTATGAAGACTTTGGCTCAGCGATCTGAGATATTCATTCTTAACTTTTTCAGATCATAAAGCAAACCATAGAACCAGAAAACCCCTATACTTACTATAAGCAACCCCACCTTGAGTTTCAGAACAAAACATGGAAAGTTATTCTCAAACTCATATGGGCTCTCAGAAAGTGGTCACAAGCCTGCTGATGGGTCAGTCACAGACATATGGCAAGCTTCTATAGTGGCTTCAGAAAACCACAGTAAATAGTCATTTCTAATGAAAAAAAATAAAAATATTCATAAGGCAGCCCAAGTCAGATGAAAAAGAAAACACCTTGACAATATAATTTCAAGCACTACATGCAGGAAGATTTGAACAATATTATACTGACTCGTGTGTTACTCTCTTAAATAGCTCCAGTGAAAGCAACAGGATGACTTTTAATATAAGGTTCAAGCAATATGGTCTTCAGGTTAATAAAAGACACATATTCTTCTAGGTATTCTCTTATAATGATGAAGTCCAAAAAGAAATTAAATTATTCTGAAAGGCTTTTTTCTCCTTTCCCAAAATTCATATTCCTCTTTTCAATTTCACTTTGAGTTACACACTTCATGCATTCAGTTTATGAATATGAATGTAATCTTACACTATGGATCATGGCCCCTCTGGAGCAGGGGCAAAAGAGCTAGAAGACTAAGGATTGTTAAGCAGCAGTAATGTGCAAGAACTCCGTTCTTCCAAGGTGCAGAAATGAGAGCAGGCTGTGGTAAGTGATTGCAAGTGGCTTCACTGGCAGGGAAAGTGCTCATCTAATGCAATTGTTTACAGCAGCTCAGATTCTCCAAAATGTTTGAGTGAGTCAGTAATTACAGCTGCATCTCAGTCTTCACATTGTAGAGGAAATAAGTAATTTTTTTCTCAGAGGGTCACATAAACACAGAGATCAGGATTTCACAAAAAGAGGTCAGGAATTTCAGTTTGAAAATACCAAGCAGTCAGTTCCAACACTCTGGAAGTCTACAACAGGAATTATTGCTGTGCCATACACAACGATCCAGATTCTACAAGCACAAGAGACAGGGGCTGAAAGTCAATGGAAACTATGCTGCCATCACACCCTCACCAGCAGTACAAGTACAGCAACTTAACTAATCACCCTCCTCAGTCCCAGCCACTTAGTCCTGCCCTTGCATGTCATGCAGTGCTGTGCTTGAGGAGGTGTTTGTGTGCCCTTCTCATTACTAGAAAGGGGAAACTGCTCAAAGCGTAAAACAACTCCATTAGAAAAATAACAGTGATTGTTATTAGTAGGGCTGTGGCAGCACACAGAGAGAATCAAGGAGACAGAGAAGACACTGATTAAGTCACGCTGCTACCACCAGGCTGTTCAGCAGTTAACCCATCCAAAAAGAGTTGCTGCATCCCCCTGAAAAGCTCTACCACATCTTGTGCCTGTGTACTGGTTGCCCAAGATCCCATTCTTTTTTTTAACAGGAATGTAAGAATGAAGAGTAAATACAAGTAGAACGCTGAACATGCCTGCGGTATATTGGTCTGTACATAGTCACCTATCTAAACTTCCATGGATTAGACTGCGAATTTATCAGCACTTACCTGGATAGATAGCAGGCTGTATCTTCTACTATAAATCAGTCTAAATTGCCTTGATCAATGTACAGTCTCCCTTTGTAGAGCTGCTTAATCATTTGCTTTTCTTATACAAGAGAAACCTCTTTACAATTACTTTTGTGTGTGTGTTTGGCTGTTTGGATATGTTTATTTCAGAAAAAAAAAAAAGAAAGTCAACATTCCAGTGGCCTTACGGAGTCAGAAAATACAGTAGAAAAATTATAGAATCACAGAATGGGTCAGGTTGGAAGGGACTAGACTGGGTCATCTTTAAATTGTTTTGCAAAAGCAGGCAACAGTGTGTATAGTTTGTGTATTTTGTCTCCTTTCCTCCCTCATCAGGATTTATAATGGAATGAATGTCAAGCAACTACTGAAACACTGGACTATGCTCTTGGAATTCAAGCAGAGGTAATTCTTCTTATTGTAAAATAAGTGGAATTATCCATAGGTTGTCAAGGTGCAACAAGGGGTGACTGCTCCCTAAAGGACAAGGTCAGCAGGGTGAGAACCTCGCTGAGCAGGACTCCATCCTTGCAGTCCAGTGAGTGAGCTGGGTGAGCTGCAGGTGCTATGTGGGTCCAGCCAGAAGAACAGGCAATGTTAGGGTGATGAGGTTGCAGCCCATGGGTCTGGCTCCGTGTCAGAGTCCGGATCATCACAGCCCATGGCCAGGCAGTGGCACACAGCATGGTGGCAGAGCTGGAGACAGAAACACCCACGGTGCAGTTTGGGCCACGATGACTCCCAAGGAGGTTGGTCAAGGCCACCAAGGCCCACTGGTGCCTTCAGAGCACACTGTTTTAGGAGGATTGAATAGGTTTTGTTGTTGTTTTGATTCTGGCTTTAGAACCACTGAAAGCTGAGGAGATCATGCCTAAGCTCTTCTGAGTGCTTTCCTGAGCTGAGTTTTTAACATCCATCTAATCTGGAGGATTCAATTTGCTTATTTTTTAGAATATTTTATTTTTTAGAAATAATAATTGAAAAAAAAAGGATATATGTGTTTTCCTCCAGAATATGCTAGTATTTGCTATTGTCAATTCATTATTACATAACATAATCAGTACAAAATTTCAAAGACTTTGTTCTGAAAATAACCCTCATAACCCACAGGCCTTTAAAAGATAATCCTGGGGTATTAGGCAAATACCCTCTTTAATCAGAAGAAAAATCTTGCATTTAAGTCATTCCATATTTGAAAGTCCATGTTTAATTGCCCTTAAAAGATTCTCCAAATGACACCAAATCAGTAACCCTTTTTTTTTAACTTCTGCCATCCCTGAATCCTTTAAAGCTTCACCTTTTTTTCCTCCTGAAACATCCTTTGTTTTTCTCTAGTTGTCAAATCATAGTAAAGCCAAGCTACACCTTTGTACTAAAATTCAGTGTTGATGTGCTTGGTCTTCATTACACTGACTTAGAGTTTCCCAGGAACTATGTGTAGAACATCTCTCAGTTATTTGCTTCCTCTTTTTCCAAGTGTGAATACCTCTTTATACTCCATCCCACATTATTGTTTCTCATCTTTATGCCTTAGAGCAGACTTTTGTGTACTTGTCAACACTTTTTCAAGTTTTTAAGCTATCCACATTTCAGGCACAATGATTGAGACACAAGGTACTTATTAGGACATTTAACCTTTGTTGACAATCAATTCCACAAAAATTACTTGTACTCACATTATTGCTGTCATAAAAAAAAAAAATGTTATGGACACAGTGCTTTTGAAGCAATGTATTCTAAATGAACTCAAAAGAAGTAATGTTGTACACTAGCCAATCAAATGCCCTGATATAACTCCAGATACTCTATTAATTCTGAATTATAACCCTCCTTACTAAATCTTCTTTCAGATCTCATGTCCTTTATACACACTAGAAGACCACTTACGGGAATTGGAAACAGAGAATTCATAGTTACGGCTGCAATTCATTTTTTTATTAGAAGTCAAAATCAGCCCATCAGTCAAAGAAATACCATCTCCTGTAACTGTTCATGAGGGATGGGATAGAATCTTTCTATTACTTTTGAAATCCATTATGAAATGGCCTACTTAATTGAGAAATCCTCAAATCAGATGTAGTAACCAAAACCAGAATGATGCTTCAATTTGCAGATAAAGGAATTACAACTGGTTTGCCTAGTTGAAATCTAACATTCAGGACCAAAGCCTGTTGCCTGTTCCCCTCAGAATATAGTATTACAGATACTTGATCTCTAAATTCAGATATATTACATGCTGTGAGACTGTTTTAAATTTATAGTTTGTATTTAAATCTATAAAGAGTGGCTGAATTAAAAAGTGCAAACTATCACAGAGCTAAACTAATACAGAATGTCAGTAAGACTATGCATCTGAAGGACTGTATTATCTGTATCACCCAACCTGAGGCAGACAGCAGAGCAGACAAGAAAGATGGTCTTGACACAATGCCTTACAATGTAGGCAATTATGCTATTCAATATGAAGTCAAAATAACAAATTGCTTGTTAAATAATTTTAAGTGATACTTTCCTTAGAATATTCTTGTAACAGCTTGTTACAAGATTCAATGTCCCTGTCAAAATTCCATGTCTCCAGTCCCACAGACTGTGGCAAGCAGATTAATAACAGAGAGTGTAATGCACTGTTATCCTTCATTGACTCACTGACAAATGACGAGCTCCTAAATACATCTCTTTTTTTAAAAGGTCCTGTATTATAAAAATGATATAATCATGAATGAAACCGTTCCAACTTTTACTCCTGACACTTATCTGTGAAAGACTGTGTTTATGCTGTTACATGTTGCTTCTGCTTTAATTCTTTGAACAGGATTCAAATTATGAGTATTGGAACATATGAAGTATTCTGGTACTAAGTCCTGTATTTGCCTATTTTAGTAAGTCTGGTTTCTTTTCACTGATTGGCACTCTATAATCATATTTTCTTGTACGGAAAAATTTCACTCTTGGAATCCAGGTGCATGGGCAGGACTGGGCTGCAGAATTACCTTGCACTATTGCAAGGTGTTTGTATCTGCTCTCATTTCAGCTTAAGCCATGTATTTATTTCAATTCAGCTGAAGTTGCGTAGGAACACATTGAGGGTAAATTAAGTTTAAACACGCAACCAAGAATACAGATACATGTGCTGAAAGCTTGTGAGCAGTAACAGCTGTAGACAGGGCCTTGAAATAAACTTATCTAAAAGAGAGGCAAAAATCTCATCTCACACCTGTGATGGACTAGGTAGGGGCACAGATTCCATTGACCAAAACAAGCTGGTGAGCTGAACCTGTAACACTACTAACATTCAGAGCATGTTAAAGTGTTCTTAAAACATAATTGCCTCAGTTTAACTACGGAAGACTGTACTAAGACAGGACCTTATGTTAATAGTCTTACACCACCAAAACCAAACAGCTGAACTATTCAAGATTCTATCACCTGACATTTGTTTGTACAAACAATTTGGAGCACGCTTACGAACAATGGATGCTTCTGGGGAGGCAGGATCAGTTCATTGACAGAGTATGGACTAAATTATTCATAGAAAATACATTATTTAGCACCTATGCTTTAAAGTACTGCATGGCACTTTGGGCACTTATTACAAAAAGGACATTAATAAATTAGAGAGAACCTAAAGCAGGCAAGCAAAATAATGAAAGGGTTGTAAAGATAAAGCCCAGAGGAGAGGGAATGAGAATGCTTCGTTTATACCTGGCAGGAAAGGTGAGAGTATTCTTTTCAAGAATAATCCCTTCTGGCAAGGGATTATTTACAATGTGGAAGAGAGGCCTAAAAGGAGTAATAGCTAGAATCTAAAAGTGGTCACTATTAAAGCCTATCAAAGCCTCAGAAGGAGGCTAAATAGGTCTAAACAATTACTGATAATATAAGTCTACAGTTAAGAGAAACAGAAGCAATAACAAAATTGTTAATGACTTAGAAATACAGACATGGCTGAGATGGGTATTTCAGATATTCTACTACACTCCACAGAGAAGCCTAGGCTACAATTAAAAAAAAAAATAAAAAAAAGGAGGAATAACCTTAGCAATCATCTGCCACAAGACACTGGGGAGAAGAATCTAAGTGACAAAAGTCTGAAAGGAACAGATCAGACAGTCTGAATCAGTGTCATACTCAATAAAAGGAGACATGTTGTGAAAGGAGGGGAAAAGCTGGCCACAAAAGGCATTAGAGGGATTCATTCTACACAAAGACTTTTCTGTATAGCATATAGAACGTGCTTCTCAGGTAGTGAAAGTATCTCATGGGCAGTGGGGGGAGGGTGTAAAAAATACTATTAAAAAATATACCTGGGCATAAAATTAGCAATACAGCTCAGTCAGAGTGGGGCAAGAAGGGGGGCAAATCAGCAGGCTACTGATTCACTTCTTTCATAGGAAATCTTTTGTTCTGCACACTTTCCCAGCTGGTCTAGAGAGAAATGACAAAACCTTCCCCTCTCTTGCAAACAGTACGCCCCCTTTACTTGACTATAATAATTACTTTCATCAAAAGCTTTGGGATGCAAATAAAATTGTATTTATAAAACAGATTTGAATTCTTGAGATTAGTTTATTCTAAGTTCAATACCTCTATTAAGGCTCTAGCATTAACAGTAAAATATCACTTTCAACAGTGTTACCTTACCACATCCTTACCATCCGAAATTAAATTTTTGTTTGGGTTGTCTGGAATGCTTTCCCTTTCCTCTTTCAGATACAAACTGTGCTATGCTGAGCTTGTATCATTCTAATATTAATACAGTCAGATCAAAAAGCAATAATAACATTCTGTTGTCTCTTCAAGGACTTGAATATTTTTCTTCCCTCGACCATGTTTTACATCAGGAGAAACTCTGACCCTCCACCACAGAGCAGTTTGCATCCTGAGTAAAGAGTGAATGCATCATTTAATCATTTAACGCACCCAAAATTTGATAGAGCAAATCAAGAAATGTAATCTTATACAGTAAGTCTGTTTAGTTTGGTGTTTTGTTACAAAGTATGTAGGGCTGAAAAATCATTAGAAACACTTAGCTAATCCTCAGACTGGCTCAAATTTTCCAGCTGGAAAAAGGTCTGTCCCTATAAAATGGCCCTAGATATGTCTTACAACATCGGAGCTGTGAAATGAAATCCCCTGAGGCTCCCAGAGCTTCACAGGAGCTTTGTATGATGGTATATACGAATGGTCCCGATACATCAGCCTGGTGACAACTGCTGAAGGCCTTTGCCTGGCAGAATGAATTGCTATTGCCAGAGAGAATTAGGAAAGGAATTTCCAAAATATTCCAAACCATTCTGTATCAGCTGGCTAGGCAACAGGGGAACCCTGCAAAGAAGACATAAAGAAAGGCTGGGAGTGAGCTAGAAATTACTTTTTCCAGAGGCTACTGAAAATTGTATTGTGCTCTAAATTTCTAACAGCTGAGCTTGCATTCAGTGAAATTGATAGCAATTATCTCACTAACACCAAAAATTTTACAATTCTGTTGATGCATTCTGTGGTTGGACTGTTCAACACTGTCAAGTCTTTGAGCCAAATGTCTGCTGTGGTTTGTATCATTAGCAAATCATCCTGATCTCAGGAAACATGAGATTACAGCTTCTAGAGTAAGCACTCTGACATGGGCAGGGGGAAAAAACAACTTTCTAGTTGTTCCAGATCTGGACAAATCATCCCAGAGGCTGCAGCCAAGCCATGGACTATAATTTTACAAAGACCTAAACACAATATGGTCAACTCATAAAGCCACAAATATGCCCACTTTAAATTAGTTGAAAGTTTTTTCAATACAAGAGCTACTGAGAGATTTTCTTTGGTGCAAGGCAGGGATCTCATCAATGGCTAATTCTACAGACTGTACTTTTGTCCCAGGAAAAGTACAGGGAGTCATATCAAAGGGAAGTGCAAAGTGACAGTGACCATGAGAAGTCCTGCACCAACTTTTTTATACTATTTATACTTTTAGCTGTCATGATTCATTTATTATTCCAACACATTTTTCTGTTGTAAAAACATTCCAGAAAATTTATTCTCCCTATTCTTACTCTCCCAATTCAGCTTCCTGCTGTTCAAAAATGTCACAAACATTTCTTTTCACTGCACATAAAAAGTAGTTAATGCAAAGAAGTAGCATTAACAGCGGCAGCCTTTAACTTCATTTTAGAGTTTTTAAATGCTTATTATCTTGATATTGCAAACTGATAAAAGTAAAAAAAAAAATACTCTGAGTCTTGTTCATTAATAGAACAAAAGAAACTCCACAGTTCTTTCAACAGAGTTCTACAAAACCACAGTGTCTTATTGTTATTAAAAGTCTCACATTAAACCTGCTCTACTGACAAATACTGCTTGACAAGGAACAAGTTCAGCTCATTTAAAGACTACTGTTGCCTGGAGCTCGCCATCAACCCTGACTCAAGTAATCCTTCCATTTGTTACACACAGATCATAGCCTAATTTACCTGAAGTAAAAAATCAGAAAATTACATTTCAATTTCATACATTTTCAAAGTCAGTAACTGGTAAAACCAGAAGGATACATTTCCCCACTGGTAATGCTTTGAGTCAATGAGACCACAGATCCAAGAAGTGCTGATTGCATGCCACCTTTCTACACACATTATAATTCCCTGCAGCAGTGCCGCTTGCTCCCAGTACAGCAGTAGTGTAACCAATTTCATGCCACTGCTGGAAGAATCAGTATGCATAAAGTGTTGGTTCCCTACTGAAAAATTAATTAGCGCTATTTGTATGCATCACTCAACTTTTTGTAACAGTGAACAAGAACTGCATAGCTGTTTCCTAAATTTCACTCTAACTTTTTTGCGCCATTTTAAGATTCAATAAGCACAAATCACTGCTGTTTTACACAGCTAAACAACAAATTGCTTTGCGGTGACTCCTACATCTATTTACTTAATGGAGATACTTATAATGGAAAGTCCTTTGAATACCAATGCTTGTTTCCATAGATGCTCTGTCCTAATTATAAGGGTTGTGAAAGAAGTAATACAAAAGAAAAAAATAAATTACACTGCACCCTAAATTTCCCTACAGTTTCCATATATCATTCCTGTAACTTCAGAATTTGCACTTCAAGCAGGGATATGGCTCAACACCTCACATAAAACACCAAATCATGCATCAAGATGTTGAGACAATTGATGCCCATTACTCTAAGTGGGATTTGGATCTGGTATCATCTGGCACAAAGATGAGAATGCTACCAACACTGACGGACAAAACTCTGTACAAATCAGCAGTATTTTTATTTTACAGGTACTAAAAAATAATTCCTGTCTCACTTAGCATTATTAACATTCATAGCATTATAAGTAGTGCAACACAATCCTGAATAGCCAAAATAAGCAGCCTTACTAAGTTTTTCAGCAAACACACAAAAATCCCAGCAGTGAGATGCATTTCAATAATAAAATTTTAAAAAGACACCTAGAAGTACTATGTATGACTGATTGTTCTGTTAACACAACTATAAGACATGAGTTATTTACTTAAGCCTTTAGTAATCTTTTATCATATCATTGATGGCCTTATCCCATTCAAGATCAATCTTAAATGCTTAAACCTTTCAGATGGGCTAATGTTGCCTCTCAGTCTTCATTGCAGTGGGAAGGAAGAGCAAACTAAATGATTAATGGAGCATTTCATTAGTTTTTTTCATAGCAAACTGTGAATAGGAGTTTCCATTTGACTGCCCAATTTCAGCCCATTTGGAAGGAGATGATATTGGCTGCATCGTTTGGGACACATGGTGAGAAGCAATTCCCATGCAATGTGTTTGTGGAGACAGCCATCGACCAGAAGACTAACAACCACCATTCTACCACCCACTATACGAAGGTCAAAGTGTCAGCAAAATTAACGTATGGACACTCAAGGATGACCAATATCCATCTTTTTCTCAAATATGACATTCTGAGAAAATGCTGCAAACATATTCACGCACAAAGCAGGTTTAGGGTTGAGACACAAGCTACTGAAGTCTTCTAAAGCAATCTCTACTCTGACATATATCCATGCAAAACCCACAAAAATTAAAAGTCCTTGAATTTGTGGAAGTCTGAGTATACCAGCTGAAAATCTTGTTCGTGAAGGCAGTTGGCAAAGCAAGTGTGACTGAAGTTAAATGTTTACTTAATGCTACATTGATAATATGTAAATGGATGAGCTGATAACTGTCTTTTAAACACCCCAATTATTACCTGATGATACCATGTCTCTTTTTTGAATCTCAAGTTCAGCAAAGCTTCTAAAAGCTAAAAAGTTAAGAGTTAAGCCAAACCTCTGGAAAAGTTTAAAAGTTAAATTCTGCTCTTGATAGAGCAAAATACTAGGAATAACCTGCTGGTGTTCCAGATGCAGTCAGTATTTAAGCAATCAAATCAAATCAAACTCTAAAATTAAAAAGATGTTAGGATTAATCTGCGATCTCATATGATTGTGGTAGTATCTGTAATTCTCAAGAAATAAACACTGAATTAGATACTGGGCTAATTCTAGAGGGTTTAAGGTTTGGGTTTCTTCCCACCTCTTAGTGCTACAAACTTTGATGCTAACTTCAGGAAGAAAAGGGAAGTATATGCTACATTCTACATGTAAAGCTCCAAATGTTCTTTTATAAGCAAAAATTAACAAACAGTCCTTCTGGGAAGAGGTCTCACATCTCAGCTCAGACTTAAATGCATTTCCACTCTGTTTTCGCTGGCTTCTAGTCAATACTGTTCAACTGCTAAATTTTGAGGACTTACAAAAGTCCTCCCCATCCCCTACCAGTCATTCAAAAGAATAGCAGTAAAACACAGGGGAACATCTGGGACAGTCTTACAGACAGAAATACCTAATGAGTATCTCTAGCACTATAACAACCTTTGCTGGATTCATTTTCAAAGAGACTTTTATCAGAAAAGACTAGGAACTGCTAATTAAGAATTATTAATTCAGGCTTATTATTTTTTCACAAAGGAGGGCTAAGCAAATTCAACTATATTCAGCTGAGCCACAAAGCATGTTTAAATTCTATACAGAGGACAAAAACCAAGTAATAATTTCACAGTGACTAAAGCAAGGTGATACCTACTCCTCCTGGAATAGGAACTAGCAGAGCATCATTATAATTTTGAAAAAAGCTCAGATGAAACACTGTCACTTGATCAAGAAGGTACCTGCTGAGGGGTACAGAAATACTTCTAAAGAGATCAAAAGAAGGCACATAAAACTCGAGCAAATAGCTATAAAACAGAGACCGAAATCAGAGGGGACCTTACGCCACTTTCCAGTCAGATACACCAGAGAATATGTAGGAACGAGAATATCAGATTTGCCAAAGCAGTATTTCACTTTCTTTTTTTTTTTTTTGTCAACCAATATATTAAAATATCACTCCAGCAGATCACACATCATTCTTAATGAGTACCTAAATTCATTACCACTAATAAATACCATCCCAAACATACCACATTCTCCAACCTTTCAGCTGACTTTGACAAAGTGTGTTATCCTACTTCTCTAAAATACAGCTTGCTGATGGCTCCTTTGGATCCACAAGCTGTCCATAGCCCTGCTCTCCTGCCACAGGCCATGGCTCTCATATTTGCACCAAAACCCCGGACGAGAGAAGTGAGCTGGGGCAGGAAACTGCTGCAAAAACACCCTGCTGCCAAATGCTGCTCTCCCAAGGCCATCATAGGAGTAGTGGTTTTTTATCTTCTTCAAAAAACATGCAGCAATGTGAAGGCAGTGCTGCTGTGTGGCACATGTTCATGCAGGTGCTCCACTGCCTTCTAGAAGGTAAGCTGTGTAATAAATTGTGATCAGAGACAACTTATTGGACATTCATCTAACCCACATGGTCACCCTTTGATATGCAGGTCCACAAAATATGTGTGTCTGTGTGTGCAACAAAGCAAAACATCCACATTAACTGCACAAGTAACATTATATTCAAAGTCAGACTTCTTTTTAGGAAAGATTAGTTTTAATGAACTTACAAATAAAACCAATGAAAGCCAGATAAATTGAAGATATTAAAGAGAGCAAGACAGGCTAGAGAAATTGTGCTGTGAAAAATTAATCACAAATAAAAATCTTCTGAAGCCAATTATTTTCCTAGGATTCTTTCAGTTGTGACTATCCATTACTGAATGTCTTATGCCTTTCCACTTATCCTTCTCTGAAGCACATTAGAGGTACCAGTAGCTATATCAAAGACAGCCCTAATTCAGGACAAAATTCCATGCAGCAGCAGGGATTGGGGGGGCGGGAGGGTGGCATTGTTACTCATCGATAAATCTTACAATTAACTCCTTAGAAGAGATTTTCAGCCATGAAAAATCTATTCTTTCTCAAATACCTACGGAGCACAATCTGTATCTTGAGATATCTCATCAGTCCTTAATGACAGGATGGTCAGAGGCTGAATGAAACCACTTTATCCAAGCCTAATGATCATAAAGTCCGCCATAGAACAGTCTGGGTGGGAAGGGACCTTAAAGAATGTCTAGTTCCAACCCTGCTGCCATGGACAGGGACACCTTCCACTACATCACGTTGCTCAAAGCCCCATCCAACATGGCCGTGAACACTTCCAGGAAGAGGTGATGCTAGAAGGCTCCTAATTTTAGCAGTACAGAGGTGGCTGTTACACACTACCATGGAAGTGCATGGATTTCTACTGCAAACATGTGCAGCCCTAGTGAAGTTCTCAACAGCAAATTGAGAACAATGACCTTTTTTGCATCACACACTTTTTTACAACACACATTTGCTTAAGCAATTACTGTCTGCTGTCTTTTGTGTACTAAGCATTTGGACTAGCCTGCTTTTTTTACCTCTCCAGTACATCTTCAAAAACAAGGTCTCAGCAGAATCTTCTCTTTTAATTGCCTAGTTTGATGCTTTAGTCTTTTAAAGTGCTCCCCGTGTTCTTTAAATATTTAAGGCAGATACAAACCCCTTCATCTTTTGAAAAGGCAAGACTGTCATCCAAAATTCTCCATTCCAGTTTGAAGCTCCATTGAACTTGAAGCACACAGTCCATGAAACTCTCCTGATCTCTCACAAAGTTGTTCCCCTGCCTCTCTCCTCCACCAACAGTGTGACTTCCCCCCTGCTTCCCACACCCCTTACACATGAGAAGCCCTGTTGAGCAAATGATTCATCTACAGATTTCTTGTTGCTCACATCCCTCCTGAAGACCCCCTACTGCTGCTTACTCAGCATTTAAAAATAAATAAATAAATAAAAAATCTTACTCTCTTAGAAGATTGGTTTTGTCCAACATCCTGCATTTGCCCGGGATAGCAATCCCTTTAATCGGCTGCTTTCTCCAGTGGTGCTTTTCAGCCTGTAACTTCTCCAAGGAAGTGTCTCTACTGCATGAACAAAGCACACAGCCCCAACAAAAAACACAGGCTAAATACTAAAATGCAGAAAGACGCATTAAGTTGGGGTCTTTTTTTTTTTCTGTTGTTTTGTTTCCTTTCTGACTTTAAGGGATCTCAGAGGAGCTTTGCTCCTGAAACACTTTACAGATTCATGGTAAGGATGCAGGGGAGGCTATTTGATGCTGAAAGATATCAAAGGAATTCAAATTAGAAAGTACAAGGGGGAAAAGAGGGAAAAAGATACAAGGACATACAGAAAAAGTATATTTGGAAAGGAAATATAGAAGCTGGGCAGGGAGGGAGATGAGAACAGAAAATGCAAATAGCAATCTTAGGAAACCACTGAACATTAGAAGAAAATGTTCATAATGTAAGAGCCTGTCTAAACACTTTGAAAGGTCAGCACAAATTGGCTCATCATGTTTTAGCTGTAGGGCAAAGCTCACATCCTATCTGTACAGGTTATCCAGTCACTTTTGCCTCAGCTGGAAACGTGCAGGTGAAATTAAGTGTTGTTGTACAACACGAGAACAAACTCAATGCATCACTAGACCTATGTAGAAGAAATCTGCTCCAAAATGCATGATTAAGAAAGGATGTGTATGGAACACATTTGCTTAATGCTTAAAATATTGATATAGGATATGCTGTTGTTTTCTTTATTTTTCTTTAACTAAAGTACCTCTCTCTTGACTGATCCGTAACTCGGATCCAGTCTTGATTTGTGAAGAAGCTTACGGCAGCAGCGAGTAAGCTTTAGATAAACACATAGAGTGGAGTTTGTTTTGCCTTACAGATATAGGGCAAGCATGGGGGAATCTGATGATTTCACAGCGTGGCAACACTTCTCTCTCAGCAATTCACAAAGCTACTATTATCGAATCACAAAAACTGCAGACTTCACAGGTTTCTTTGTTTGCTTTCCTGTAATTAAAACACACATTGCACCATGTATTTTCCACAACGCGAAACATTTTCGCTTTTACTTCTAGTATCACTTCTGAAGGCTTATTTCTTTGCCAAAACTGGCTGGGTTTTTTAAAGTGTTTACTGAGGAAAAAGAAAACAATTCTCACCTTTCAGCCTCTTACAAGGTTCCTCTGAAAACCTTTCACACAAGGCAAGCCAGCTTGCACCAACTCCCCTTAACAGCAGACCTCAGGAGGCAGCTTGGGAGGAAAGGCAGAGGGTAGACACAAGAAACAAGGTAGAAAGAAAGAGGAAAATTGGGAAGAAAGCAGCAGGTTCAGAAAGCTGAAGACCTGGCTCAGTACACAGCCTTTTGAGGCCACCAGTGCAGCAGGAAGCAGGTTCAAGAGGGCACCACTCTGCTTGTGGGAGCAGTCCTGGGCACTGGCCGAGCCAGGGCAGGCCAGAAGCAAAAGATGTCCCTACTGTCCCTCCAGCACATCGCCTGCCCAGCATTCCCACCCACTGCAGCCTCAACGAGCAGCTCTTCAGTACATTTAAATAGAATGACATGCAGGAGCAAAATTAAGGGTAAAGGAAGACAAAAGAGAAAAAGGGAATGTGCTTCATTTACTAAACTTTTTTTTTTTTTAAGAATAAATTACATATCCAACCTGTCAGTCCCTGGCCAAATGAATTACATGCACACACAAAAAAAAATTACAGAGACAAAATTCAACATGAGCCCTACAAGCTTTCCTAGGTGCTGGAAATTATTTTTTTCTGCAATGACTGGAACCACTTTTGCCTCTCCTCTGCCTCTTTTTCAGCCCTCTCCCTTAGCAATTCTTGTGAAACTCTCAAGCCTGGTTAGTATCGCTCATCCCTGTGTCCTGAGTGACATGAGCTGTGCAGGAATTGAGCAACCCTGTGTATCTGCTAGTTCACTGCTGACAATGAATAGGAGAACACATTGCCAAGAGTTTCTCCTATAATTGCACCATTTAGCACTGACACTGGCTGAGAAGCTGCTAACACTTCGAGAAGCTTTCAGACCCTGTTCACAAAGCTCATGGTGACAGCTCTGAGAGACAGAGTCTGTCGACTCACAACCAACTGCTACACCCTGGTTTTCAGCAACCACCTCCTCTGGAGGTGTTGTTCAAGGCAAAAACAATTAGAATTAATAACAGAGACAGGTAAGGAAAACGCGAGGCAGAAATCTCTTAGACTTAAAATTCTGCTTGAGCTAAACCCAGATGTAACAAATCAGTGAGGGATATGCTTGCAGTTAGTTATTGTTGTGATTAATATTGAAGTTAATTGTGATTATCACACTATCTTTTGCCTCCTTAGTGTGCTCAGAAACCATAAATTGGAATAGAAAGACATGCAATGTCCTGCTTATCCCAGATACACCATATTGGTGTGTATCTGGCAGTATTGGCCAAAAAAATGCAATATTAAAAAAAAAAAAAAACCACCTCTTTGATTTAAGTGTTTTGATTAAAACAGACCTCCTCTTTTGGGAACGAACCTTCCAAGACACGAGGCCATTTTTTAAAATTGGATTAAAATGAAAAATATTAAGAATCATCAAACATAACAAGGGAATCCATTAATACAATCAGAGAGATGCCCTCCTTCAGAGGCATTGCCAGAACAGAAGTACCCTGCCTGAAGATGCACAAGAAGCCAGAAGCAGAGAGCAGTGACTCAGAAGGCTGACTAAAGCCTACAAGGGGTCTTGGCAACAACAACTTGAAGATCTCCAAACTCATTTGTCAACATTTCTTTTGGTCACTCATTTACGGGTGACTCAACTGAAGAGAAAAAAGAAATAAAAAATTATGAGTACAGATGGGCAATGCTCAGTATTTGAATAATGGATCATTTCCACAAAATTGTAAGAAGAATGTAAAATTGCATGGTGATCTATTAATCTGATCTAGTGATGGATAACTAAAATGATGAATATGGATTATACATTTTTAATGAGTGTTACATTTAACGAGCATGAACATTGGTGAGTGTGAACATTAGTGAATGAAAAGCAAGGCTTATAAAGTTTCAGATCTGACAAATGTAACTAGAGCTCTTTCTGGCATGCATATTATTAGCATTTTGAGATTAAACAGGACCTATCAGAGCATGTAATTGTTGACAGATAAAAGAGATTTTAAGTTGTGTAAGCAGTATGTTTCCTCTTGCTTGGTGAATACATTTGAGTTCATGTTGTACTGCATGGAAGTATTTTTCCCACAGCTAAACTTTACTGATCTCTTTCCTGTCATTTACCAGGCTGGCAATGAAAAGAAGAACGAAAAATACAGGGATTGCTCATATTTTAGTATAAGCCAATTAATAGGTATGAAAGGAAAGCTCAGGAGAGGCAATAAAGCTGAGACTCAGAGTTTCATTAGAAGACAACCAGATGTCAGGCTGTCCATACTCCAAGTAAACAAGTACTGGAACAGAAACACCACACTCACCAATCCAGCCACCCTTCCAGCTGCCAAGCGTGCCCACAGCTGTTGATTATCGCATCTCACCTCCTCCACAGTCTCTCAAGCTGCCCACATCAAAATTTTACCATGTAATTTTACCATGTTATTTTTCATCCATTTGTGCACAATGCAATAAAGATTATTCCTAGTAGAGCTCTACTAGTTCTCTATCCATTTTTGTAGCAAACACAAAACTCACTTTTTTTATTATCTGCTTTTGTGGAATAAGTCTGCCTAGAAGAGCCCAGGCTTGAGCCTATTCAATGCCATTCCCTTTCCTTTTTTTTCCCCTTTTGCAGTATTATGTAGCTGCTGCACTAGTGTCAGCAGGTGAAACACAACATCATTCTCCTTCTCAAAGCACCAATGATTCCTTTTGAAGCTGTATCAAATAGATAACATCTGTAGATAATATCTAGACAGCTTGATGGCAATAAATTGCAAAGATCTTCTTACACTTACAATTACTATTTAATTTCAAATATTTACTCTTCACCAGTCCTTCGCTCTGTTATTCTCACTACTTTTTTGGCATCATGATGGTTGCACACTTACAAGGTGGAGACACGAAAGCAATGACACAAGGTTATACAATGGAAAATGCTTCTTTGAAAAAGAGAGAGGAAGACATCTTTAGGCAAAAGGCGGAAAACTATTCCCTCTTTGTAAGACAGAGTACATAAAAAACAAGGTCCTGAGAGGAGCCTCTTGTGGAGCCAAAGATGGAACTCCCGATTTCTTGACTTTCAGTAACAGGATCTCATCACCTGACCTCCTCATGCAGTACCCTTACACGGCAGCTGATGTACTCAGGGCTATTTCTCCACTTTGCTACAACAGAGCTTTTTAGCCCATCCTTCATCTCAACATTTTCCATGCATTTTAATCTAAAGCACCTTTTTTCCCTATCACCTACCTCAGTCTGCCTGAAAGATGTTAGTTAGAAAAAAAAACATAGGACTTGGCTAAATCCATGACAGGTCCAACTTTCCTTAGTTCCCCAATTCTGTTAATTCAGCCAGAGCCAGTAAGCAATGATAACTATAATGCAGTTCTTTTTTTCACACATCAGTGAATACTCTTCTCAAGAAGGTAATTTTCATTTTCTTTAGCACAACTGAGGTTTGTTTCTTTTTCATTTCCCACCCTAGGAAGAATAGTCTGCCCTGAACCTCTTTGGTAAGCAATTAAAACCTGGAAGCTTGCCAGCCTCTGTGGTACTGTGAATTAATTTCCCAAGTACACATGTAATTCTTGGAGCTGAAGTCGAGACAATAAAATGTGTAAAACTTGACTATATTATGACTCCTCACTAAACGACAAAGCCCCTTTCATACAAAGAAATTGGAGCAAATCAGTCGATAATGAGAAAGTGCAAGCACTAATTATTTTATTGAAAATCTGAAAATTATGTATAATTTAATTTTTGAAAGTTAAATGTTTTACTGATAGAATAATCACTTTTTCTGGCCTGACATAATTATGACTCCAGCAGTCTTTTAATATCTCTCCATAATATACCTCTTCTCGCTATTAAAACTGAGCAATATTCCAAATATCTGGACTTCAAAAGCTCATATTCTGCTTGCAACTATCAGTTTGATACTCTCCAGATACTGCAGAAATGTGAAAAAACCCAGTGGTTGAGGGGAAAAGACATGGTAAAAGCAATATTTTAAAGGTAGCATAGCCCAGTAAATGCAATTAGTGAATCTTTGCCACATACATGGAATGAAATGCAGAAAAAGGGCAATAGACTTGCTGGAGGGTTCGTGGGAAGGTCACAGCCACAGATGTCAGTGCCCCAGACCAGCCACGTTTCACTGGAAGGCCAACCGATTTCCATCAACTTATCCCTGTGGATTGAACGTGGATTTGGGAAAGCTTCAGGTTTCAGGCTGGAAACCAAAGCAAAAAGGGAGGGAGAGGGGGAGAGAAGGAGACCCATCAGCCAAACAGTATTACATTTCCCACTGTGCTCCCACAGCTCAGGCCTTGAAAGAAGGTAATCCTAACAAATCCACATTATAAAACTTTTTTCACCTAATTCATACAATCATTTTATTGTTTGTGTATGTGTACCTATCTCTCACAAAGATTTAAACTGTGATGTGCCTTACATATATTGGAAGATTAACAAAGCAGCTACAGCATGTGGCTTGTTAGAATCAAAGGGAACAGATTTGTTCCAATGTCCTATAACTGTTTTAAAATAAATTCAGTGATTTCACATGAAATCCTATATGGTGTTCTATGCTATATAGTCATGATTATGACATTATAGCTAAAGGTCAGTCAAGGTTTATTTTCTAGCCTTTGGTAAGTGGAGGATTTATTTTGTTGAATTCTTTATATGCCAGAATTTAGCACTGTACAACTTGGGTCCTACAGCAAACACAAGTGTGTTTCTGAAATGTGGTGTGGATCCATTATGAAGCAAAAGAAAACTTATGATCTGAAAGAATCCTCACACACTTATATAGCAGTGCACAAGAATAAAAATATTAAAAAGATTCCTTCATGAAAAGCTCAGTAATTTTATTAACCTAATCCAAAAATAGCTAATATGAAATTAATATTCATTCACCAGTGTCTGCATCCTAATTAAGAAACATTTCTGAATTAACCAATGTATTCTTTTAGGCCAAATTTTATCAAACATAAAAGTACAAGTTTAAATCCATTTTTAGCTGAAGAATTAGTCTGCTTTATGCTTAATCCAAATGGCTAAATCCATTTATTAAAGAGCTGAAGGGGGTTTGGGGACGGGAGTATGAAGTGATAGCAGTATTCCCTCAAAAAGAGTCATTTACAAGACTGAAAGATTATTTTACAAAGATAAAATATGAGGAAACATGATAAGCGTGCCATATAACAAAAGCACAGGCTACAGAGGGCTGATGTAATGTTTTTTCTTAATGCAGCACCATGACAAAAGTATTCTGAATGAACAAAGAATGTATCGAATCAAATCTGATCAAGCAAAACAATCTTTCTCAAGCAACCGATCCATGAGTTTCCCTGTCACATGGTGAAGAAATCAAGCAGAGAAAGATTAAGAATGATTTTTAGGTCATGGAATGATATTTAGAGAAATAGAAGTTTCTACAGTTACTGGCAAATTCTCCAGCACATTTTGGAAACCTTATTGAACTCAATTATTTAGTGTCTCAGTTCAGATACCAAAGAAACCTTTTAACATATTCTGTACTTTTCCTTATGCATTTGGACTCAGATGTTACACACTGGACTGGCTGCATCACTGGTCCCCTACTAATCATGAGCTGCTTGAAGATCAACATACAGATTTTCTTATATCAGCAATAAAAAGTAATTTGGTTACTTGAAAGTATAACTGCACTGTTGACAAATTCTCCCTTTCTCATTCTCTTCCTATGCTTATCCACAATCTTGTATCTGTTGCTCTTAAATATTTGACTTTTCTTCCAAGGTATACTTCAAAAAGTGGATTTTTCTTCTTCTGACCAAGAAAGAACAGCTGCCATTCAGACATGGGCCACAAACATGCAACAGCCTCCAAATGAGATGCTTACAAACATCGGTGGTCAGGAGATCAGGTATGTTCAACTTAAAATTTGGATTTTGTCATGACAACAGCATGCCTTGCAACTGGCATTAATTGCTTCTCCTGAAGTAGATCTGACAGCTTTACTCAGAATACATTCAATCTGTAGCACTTCATGCAGCATGCAAACTGAATACTGATTTTGAAAATCCTAATACCAACAACTCCTTTCACATCAGCTAAAGTCAGCACAGAACCACGTGCAGTACGCTTAGCAGCTTCTTTCCAGTAAGGTGCCCAACCCACACAAAAAGACCAAATTCATCACTGAGTATATTTTTTTATTACATTTATTTTTAAAATTCACTACTTTTCCTTTTACAAAGCATCACAGTAGTGTGAAGTAATAGCATTTTTCCAAAATCACTAACAGCAGAAAAAAGATTAGTGTTAGCTCAGGTCTGAAGATCGTGGAGCAGAAGGAGCAGAGCACCCTCCTAGGCTATTTTCTCCACGGGGGCTATAAAATAGTCTTTGTTTCCTGCTGTATCACTGCAGGAATGGAATGGAATGCAATGCAATGAACTTGTGCACAATTTATGTTAGAAACCAATACAGTAGCACCAGATTCCTTTCCTTCAGTAGAAAGGCAGAAGATCCTAAGATCAGCGGGGATGAACCTTTCTTATCTTCCAAAATGCGAAAGTCATCAATATTATTTTAATATAATGCAGACCATGGAAAGGATTGCAAACATCACTCTTAGCTGAGTAAAAATTGAAAATATAATGGTTTGTGTTAGGTGAAGAAAGGAAACTTCAGACACATAATCTCTTTATTATAGTTATTTCCTTTTTAATATAGAACTGCTTTTTTGTGATATGAAGCTTAATTTATATGTTTCTACTTCTGATAAACTGACATAAAGATGTCACATGCAACTGTACACTTTATTTACAGAAGAAAGCTAATTATTAAAATCATAACACTAATTTGAACTTTCACATTTTTATAGCTCTAAATACAGAAAATTTTTCATAGAAAAAATACTACAGTAGCATAATTTTGGTTATGTAAATAAAGCAGTTTTGTATTCAAGGACTCAGCTTGACTCAATTAAAAGTCTCTATGCTCATATGGCTGATATCTGTTTGAATGTGCTTTATTCTACACAGTCTAATGATTTGAATCTCCTCAGAGATGCAAAAATTGCATTGTTTTATATTACCTTATCACTTGTGTCAGCTCTGGTTGGTTGTGCTTGATATCATTGCAACTGAACAGTTAAAAACTAATCTACAATTCAAATACTCACAAAAGCAGTGCACATACTTTTATTTTTTGTAATACCATAGTGAAAATACAGTATCAAAGACAACCATTCTTATATAGCCCTATTGCAAATATTACTTTCACTCTTTCAAAAAGAAATGCAAAAAACATTTATGAGAAAGAGTTGAAGAAAATTAGTACCTAATTCCATAAGCACTCACTCACAAACCCTACCCGTCTATCCTACTCCCCTTGCTCTTATAAAGAAATTCCCAAGCAGTCAAAAACATTTGCCTGTATTAAATTTATTTCACTTCTCAGAGATCAGGACACACAGGTTGTACTTTCCCCTCTGACACTGGCTTGTTCTGTAATCTAGGGTAAATGACTCAATGTCTCTGTCTTCTTTTATACAAAAACTGGGGCTATAAATACTTCCTTTAGGAGAGAAATTAGAGTGATTATTGAAGCTTTGTGAAATGCTCTGAGTTCTTTGAATTAAAAACCTTTTAATAAATACTACCCAGAGCATAGTGTTATAGTGCAACAATTGCATGCCAGTACTATAAATGGAAAATATTATTATTTTGAGAACTAACAAGGATAATACCATGGAGATTTAAATTACATCTTTAAAAGAGTTTTGTGGATAGCTTTATTTAAGAAACTAGGTAACTATCATTTATAATCACTTGGCTTCCTAAGTTGCTTTAAGTCTAAATTGTCTCAAACAATTAGCCAAAAATTGACTGTTCTCAAACTGAGATCAAATTGCAGAATCAAAGCAAAAGACATCCCAGATCCCCACCAATGCCAACCAAAACCAAAGCTCTGTCTTAGGAAAACACATAGTGGGCTAATGCAAAGCATGTTTTCGTTTTGATCTTCTTTTGACTTTTTTTGGTACCAATTTTGTCCATTAGGCAAATTACTAAGGAAATCAGCAGGGGTTTGCCCTTAGTGAACTAACTGTAAAAACCCACTACAATTTGGAAATTTTTAAAAGCTCCGGAAAAATTCTAGGAAACCTGTCATACCAGAGTCAGTCTTCAGACTTGATGTCTTCTGGTCCTAAAGAAGTTGTTCAAATCTCCCAGGCCAGTCCCCTCTTTAGAATCTACAGGAACAGAGATGTTTCAGAGCCCAATTTCTACCCTGATCTTCAAGGACCACCCTTAGCTGGATGAAGCGTGTGGCACCAGGACCACTCAGAAGAACATTTCTAAGGAGAAGCACACCTGAGTGCCATCCTGAGTGGTCAGAAAACTCAACACACAGTGGGGAGATTGTCCTGCACTCAGGCAAACAGCCAAGCAAAGGTTTCCATTTTAATTATTTTTTCCCTCTGCTCTGAGAAAAACACCCTTTGTATGCATAACAAACAATATGACCAGGAGTAACATCACAAAACATCCAGGGTCCATGACTCACAGAGGATGATACCCAGGCATGTGTACTTGAGCTAGACTTTGCAAGGAACATTGACACACGAGGTTAAAATCAGCTGCATGAGTCAACACAGAAATGAAAACGTTCTCACTGCTGACCGTAATCAAAACATTCCACTATCCTTCCAAAGGAAGGATTTTTCAACCCCAAATTCTAGCTTTCACTCATTTTTGATTCAGCCATTTCAATTTTTTTTTTAATTCTGCATAGTGACAGCAGGGACAATTGTATTGTTTAGTTTCCTCATGTCTCTGTATAATGACTAAATCCTTCTGCCTTGGGTTTGAAAACAAAAGCAGATAGATATCCCCCCCACACCAACAAAACCCTCACTTTTGGGCAGAGACCAAGCACAGACAATGAAAGCCTTTGTTGAGCAAGTCTTGAAAAGAAGGAATCAGAATATAAATCCTTTGCAACCATGAGCAGAAGTTTCTTCTCTGCTGTCTGCATAACTAGTTTACATCTTTCATCAAGGAATTTAACAGGCAGTTCAGCTGCATTAAAATATTATCTTCTTTTGCAGTAATACATGGAAAATTAAGATCACCTCCAAGTGTTTTAATCAATACACTGCATAATTCAAAACCCAATAAAATAACGGCAAAATAACTGATCCAGAGGCCATATCAGACCTTTTCTGTATCTGGAGTCATATAGTGAAACCCAACAAGTGATACAGGCTCCTGATAAATCAATTCATAATCACACTACACACAGCACTAGGAAGATAATCCACATAGTGCTGGTGTAATGTCACTAGAGCCCTTGCAGGTGATGGAGCATATTTCCTCTGGATAGCTTTGTTATCCATCTCCACAGGCACACAGTGGTCATCTACAGGTTCCAGAGCCTGACCTCAACCACATGCACCACAAGTAATGAATGGTCTCACCTGAATAAGACACACTGGTTACATTCTCTTTGCTGCAAAGCTTCAGAGAAACCTAGTGTGTAATGCTGGAATAAACAGGCAGTAATTAGATAACTAAGAGTCATATTCATTCTTTAGTGTCTGGATTAAATTCTGCTTTAGTTTCTCATGCCACTGACGTTCAGTTTTCAAAATCACACATCAAATTTTGCCTAAAAGCCACACATACAAAAAAAAAGTCAGGTTTTCTGTGAAACTATGAGTAAATCACCGACTTTTTCATTTACTTTACAAGTCTGCTCTAACCTCTCATATCTATATGAACCTTCTGCCTTATCTTTTCCTGTAGAGCTGGGGAATGAAGAGAATAATTTGTGGTTTTTCATATTATTGATAAGGAGGACACTCCATTGGCTTCAAAGAAGCATTTGTCCGCACCAGAAAAAAAAAATCCTTAAACTTTTGTTTGATCAGCAGTCAGAAAGAGTCAAGAACTAACAGAAATTATGAAAATAAACAATTTTAGCTGTTCTCTACTGTGGCTAAGTCACCTACAGCATATGCAGTCACTCCATGCCACAGTGTGTGTATTTTCAACGTTCTTAGCAGACCCAAGTATTTGTACATCCTGTTAGTAGGAGTTTAGGCCACTCAAATTTATTAGGCATTCTCCTCTTTAAATATTATTTCTACAAAACAAAACCTTGTCAGATCCATTTAATACCATATACATTACGCGAAAGATTAAATGCATCAAACATAAGTATTCACTGATCAATAGCTTCGTTTCCCCTCTCCCACTCAAACATCTTCAGCTCTTCTCCATCTAAGTTTGAGCTATCTACTCTGTATCTCCATAAACTGCATGTTGGAAAATGGCTTACCCATCTACATCACCAGAGATTACAGTAGCCAACATCGAAACCATTATCTAATTCAACAATCACCACTAAATTCTGCAGCAAGCCACACCTTTTCTAGATGAGATCGAACGCTACTTCAATGATCCTTACAGCCTAATTTACTAAAGATTTGTAGAGCATTTATGAAGTTTTCACTGCAGAGCTCTCAACCTGCCAAGACTCAAATCAGGAACAAAGATGCAAATAAAAAAGAGGAAGTTTAACACACATACAAGTCAGTCTATACCAGCTCTCCATTTCTTAGAAAAATGGTATTTGCACTACCTTGAAGATACAAAACCACTTGTGTAATGAGGCATCCAGTAAATATTTTATTTTTCTATTGAACTTGACCCAGAGAAGAACTCAAAATATGTTGCTATGAAAACCTGGTTTGTCCTGGTGCACACAAAATTCTTTGATTGCCTAATGAAGAATTACAACTTGGCATTAAACAGACACTAATAAGGAGGACAGATGATCCTCAATGCAACAGTGTAAAGGATCAGACAGTACTGCAGAAGAGAAGGAAAAGAAGAGGTGCCATCAAACAATCATAACTACTATAATAATGTGGTGTTAAAGTACAACAGTTCATTATCATCCACACTTCTGGCCCCATGAATCAATAAACACAGCCTAGTAGGAGACATTATAAGTTAATGGACCAACTTTTCCACTCTGAAGGTCAACAATTAGAACATTTCTCGGTTTTGTTCATGAAGAACTTGAAAACAGAGCCATTTCAGTTCAGAGTAGTTCAGCACTGAGCTGGCACAGAGAAAGTGGCCCAGCAGCAGCTTTGCACTATTCCTGACTACACTGTTCACTGCATTTAAACTCACTGTTATCATTTAAGGAATGTAGTATTATAAAAAAAGAAAAACAGGAGAGAATAGAACAGGATAGAGTTGGATAGAATTAATCATTTAGAATAATGCATGGAGAACAACATAATTTTTGACTAATTTACCACAGCAGGCCATTTATTTAGAGCACAGTTGTTTTTTCAGTTAATTTACAATACGACAGAGGATAAAGATCTCTTTAAAACATCCAGACAAGCAAGTGACCTTCCTTTCTGATTTTATGTTCTATATTTTCACAATCTTCTAAAAAATGTTGTCATCACAAAAAGAATCGCTCTGTAAAGCAGAAGCAGCTCTAAAGAGATAACACTCTTTCCACATTTCAGATCAGGGAGAATGGATTCCTATAGGAATCTTACAGCATTACATTTCAGCACTTAATTTAGAAGCATTTGCTCAGCATCACCCACATGCAAGTAGCCACTCACACCAGTTAATGGGAATAATTTTCTTTCTGCGTCGCAAGCACACACCCATTTCAGTATGTGCTTTAGACCAGAAGAGAACATGATGAAAACCAGCCTTTCACACTGTACTTCAACTTGGAAATAAATGCAATAAATCACTATTTCTCTGAAATGTTCTAAGGCAAAAATATAGCTTGGTACTTTCAACATTTTCTAGAAGAGCTGGAATCAGCAAACTGACTTTGGCATGCTAGGTTGGGTAAGCAGTCAAATAAGGACAGTGCAAGCTGGTGGAACCAAAGTGCTTTTTACATTTTAAGAATGTAAGCAAAACCTGAAAAAAAAAGGGTGTTAACACCTCATAGGAAGATTTACAGCATATTTAACCACCGTTCCACAGGAATCAAGTTCTTTGCATGTACTGATATGGTATGACATGAAGAAATTCTGCTTACTTCAGCTAAAAGAAAAATTTACAATGAAGTGTTGCTTAAGGAAGAAGCTCAATGAATTTCAGATGTAAATTTCTGAAATGCCAGACAGAGATATTCAACTGTGCACTAAATTTTCAACACTAGTTAAATTTAAGCTGGCTCCCAAGCAACATCTTATGATCTCACTGTACCATAAACTGTATTCATCGTCCAGTTCATGAATAAAATACTATGATATAGTGTGGACCTAGTAGTGCAACATCTTTAAATATTAAAAACTTTAAACTCCTCTCTAGAGAAAAGTAATATCACCTCTGCTTCCACAAAATGGATAAAGAGGCTTGACTAAAATCAAAGCAAATAATTGGCAGAGTTGGGAACAAAGTACTAGGGACATAACAGTATGAGCCAAGCCTTTGTCTTTAAGAAAAAGATAAAACCTCTTAAAAAACATGATTTGGAAGATCAGGCTTCACCACAGTAGTATAGCAAAATCTGCATGCATAGAAGAGGAAGGATAACAAAGTAGGTTATAAAAACAGGTGGACAATTTTCCAAAAGATGTGCTCATAGCAGGGGCAGCAGATTCCTGTGCCTGAGTAATCCTGGATGCACAGAAAACAGACTTCAGCCTTACTTGTTCTTTGAAGGTCTTTTTCCTCAGTATTTCATCAGCAATAGAGAATTCATGAATGTCTGCAGTGGCTGCAATCTGATGCAATCTGTGGTACCTTGAATCTAAAACTTTGATTGTTGGTAAAGGCATATTTCTCTGAATCTACAATCCATGTTTGTTTGCATATTCTGTCCTAAGCATCGACTGTTGGTCATTGTAAGTGAGAGGATGCTGGGCTTCAAAAACCCACTTGCTGAACATTTTCCAGTTTCAACAAGGATTTAGGTTTCTTCAATCACTTACAATTGTGCTGTCTTAGTTTGGTAAAAATTAACTTCCTGTGAAAGTGGGCACAATTCAAACAAAGACTGTAATTCTCTTGCACATTGCTGGCACAAAAGTGCACCAACCTCAATTTCTGCTATATAATCTCATTTAGGTATTATGACCATTTAGGGACAGTATCATGAGGACAAAAAATTTGTTATAAGGAACAAGAGTATGATCCAGCAAAAATGTTGAGAAGAACTTAAGACGCCTTTTCAGATCAAAATTGACAGGGCTGTCATCGTATCTGCAGTTATTCAATATTATCTTCTGCAAG
Organism: Xenops minutus; assembly: GCA_035221455.1. Taxonomy (NCBI): domain Eukaryota; kingdom Metazoa; phylum Chordata; class Aves; order Passeriformes; family Furnariidae; genus Xenops; species Xenops minutus. The sequence continues at coordinate 63,008,911 of JAWWEE010000122.1, read as the reverse complement.
ACTAATGCTAGCTATACAGCTAAATGACTCTGAAAAAGACTTATCTTCTGATTTCAAATTTTTTTTTTCCTGGAAAAAGGCTATCTTGAGATACCACAGCAATTGCTGAAGCACAGAAAGTATTTGTTCCATGGTTATCATTATCGGCATCAGGACTGTGGCATGTTAAGCCTTAACTGTTGGGAAATGAAGATGTTATGATGCTCAGTGCTATGTGTTTACATGGAGACACTAAATAACAGACCAAGACATCCATCTGAAAACAACTGCTTAAAATCATCATCTGACTCTGTTCAACTTCATACCTGGCTGAATTTTCTACATCATGGCATTGACACACTGCCTTCCCACAATAGAGCTGACAGCCATACACGGGTACCCCTGAAACCAAACCATTTGTGCAAATCTGTGAGATGTAACCATGTCTGTTCACAACCCAGACTATGAGTTATCTCACTATTGTCTCCTAGACCAATCCTTGAAGGATATGCACAGCCTGTCTGCTTTCCTAGAGTAGCCACTGTGTTCATAACTATAAGTGGTAGAAAAGAAAACAACTCTGCAAGCTTCAATACATTTTCTTTGCAAAGCCACCAAGTTCCCACGATCCATGGGCCTTCTTCAGTCCTCTCTGCTCCAATAGAAAGAGATAGCAGAGACTTAATCCAGTAAAAGAGACTTATTCACCAGAACTCACATGCAGGTATTAGAATACACTGGAGGGTATCTTTAGCCCTTGTATATTTTATTTACCATGAAGAGGGCAACACATATTGAAGGAATAATGCTGATCCCTTCATCACCTACATTAAACAACAAATACTTTTGTCACCTGAAGTATTCCAAAACCCCACCATCAGACATCAAGGAAATCAAAATAAATGGCAATCACCTCTTAGGGTCCATTTTTCCATACAAGTGTGTGCACTTCAGAATTCTGCCTGGAACTCAGATACACAAATTTCCCCTTAATCTGTGTCCATTTCATATGTTATTACCGATAATATGTGTGCATTCACTACATCATTTATATCTTTCCAACTTATAAACTTAAGATAAAAAAAATTAATGGATAATCCTCAGCTAACATCTAGACTTGCATCTAAGTTGTTGGAATGGCATTAATGGAGAAATAGAGCACCTGGGTAAGTTTGCGCAAAGTGAACCCATTTTTACATAGCTATATTTTTTCCCAAACTAGCTGTATACAGCACATTGACCTTTTTTTTTCCATTACAAGCGGGTTTTATGAGAAGGGGAGGAGGCAAAGAAAAGAGCAGAGAAAAACAGAAGGAGTCCACAGGTCATTGATAGAACAGGTTTTATTCTCAGATTTGAGCAAAAGCGCATATCAGCATCAATTTTAACAGATTAGTTGTATCAGAGGGAGGCCTCAGAAGGCAGTCATTTTCTAGATACATGCTTCCTATTTGTAAGACATCAAAGGACAAAGCCCAACTTTTGTCTTTCTATTTTCACCTTTACTTTTATTTCCTTTTTAACCAAAAGCTCTCAGTGACAATCCTGGAACATCAGAAAGATTTAGTCATAATAAAAATCTATCTTTATATACGGACACAGATAATGGTAATGTGCAAGGGTACACTGACTTCATCCCTTAGGGTCTGAATCCAAAGAACATTAATTTCTTTTTATTAATAGAATAGGAAGGAAGAAGGGAAAGGAAAACTGGAAAGCTAAAAGGAAAGAAAATGTGCCAGCTTTAACCAGTAAATTGTTTACACAAATATATGTAAATAATGCTTAACAAAATGGCCCAATAAGACAAAAATGCTGAGCTATAGAAGACATACTTTTGACAAGGATTTTCTTAGGGCAAAAGTATACATGTAGAAGACCATTTCCTTCATTCACGATTACTGCTGCCATACACAGGGCTTTCAAAAAATTAGAGTTTTCTAAATTCCTTCCCTCTTTTCCTTTTCTCATTAGTACAAAGCCAGGTACAGTTCCCACTGAGATGGCATATTTTGGGTGCTGTATTTCAGCAATGGTTTACCAGGAGTCAAAAGTCTTCTCTGAGATGGAAACACTCTTAACTCAGGGCAGGGACTCCAGTCTCACATTGCCCAGAGTGGTGGCTTTCACCTGACTCCCTGACTCGCCACACATCACAACAACTCTCCTAGGTTAACCTGAACATTGCTTGAAATTTTCTCATTAAAATAATCAGTAATTACTAATGCATTCCAAACATCAAATATAATTCCCTACATTAAATATCAGTTAGGTTTTTATTTGTATGAAATGAGTGCTGTTTAAAGGCCCTCAGTCTGCAGTATGTAACTTTAAAGAAAATAAACATTTCACAGACTGAGTAGTTTTTATATTGCCCTCAAAGCCTGCGACAAATGTATGATATGTTTGACAATCCTAACTTTTTACAGCACTATAGATTTTATTAAATGCTAAGTAGTCAGTGCTACAAAGTGACACATCATCTTACTGCAGAGATAACTTGGGTCAGATTAGAGTTGGATATTCAATTAGTTTCAGCTTCTTGATATTTGCATATGGTTTTCCCCACTCCTACTGAACTCATGAGTGTGCAACTTGCTTATTTAACAGTACGGTGACTGTGCAGAAGTGAGAAAAACAGAGAAAGCAAATAAACTCACACACTAGTGCATTATGAAGCAAATAGAAAAGGAGAAAAGCAGTCTCGGGCTGTTCTTCGTGCAGAACAAACAAACTACCCTGGCCTTCACATAGGCAGGAGATATAAATATCTTGAGCTAGGACATTCAGACTTGAGGAGCTTATTAGACCCTTGAACCAGAACTATTCAGTTTGCAGCAATTTCAGCTAAGGCATCCTGAACTGAACTTGTAACTTTGGTGACACAATATACAGCTCATGGTACACAGAAGCATAATAAGGCAAACTCTTTGAAGAAGTCACAGTCTCTCTGTACTAAATCTAATCCTATTTCGTACTTGTAATATAGCTATAAAATATAGTAAATCTTCCTGTAGAAAATCCAAAACAGTTTGGTAAAAATATATTTTCTTTCATTTCAAAAAAGATTTCCCTCTATTTTTAAATAAAGATTAGTCCAAGCAGTACATCTGCACTCCTGGTTTTCCAATAGCCAAGCATTTACAAAGCAGCCAGGTGGGCCATGAAGGCATTTTCAGATGGGCAGCAGCTCTATTGAATGAGCTTCTTGGCCACTCAGTGCAGCACTGGCAGTAACTGCAGTAGCCCTGTGCTATTCATCAAGGGGAGGAGGAATCAAAGATTTTTAGGAAGAAAATGTCCTGCAATCCCCTCAAATTATATCTGATCTATAAAGTACATCTCCTGAAGATGACAAAGTGATATAAAAATAACCTTGTTTAGGCTAAAAGTGAATCTCAGCTCAATTCACAAGTGTCCATTGCTTCCCTCCCCAGGGCTGCACATGGGGAATAACCCTCCTGAATGCAAGCACCACATGCTGTGGGAAAAAGGCCTCAGTTCAAACATAAGAGTCTGGCATTTACTGCAACATATGGAAAAATCTTGTAGAATAACAAAAAATAAAAATTTTACAGTGAACTAAAATGATCAGGTCTGCATTTACTCCCATATTTTATTTTATAATATATTTGATTAACTTGGGTGGCTTTGAAGATTTAAATGGCAACCTGAAGAAAGTTTTGCACAGAAAATTGAGAAGGACATTACAAATCCTGTCAGGAAAGGCTATAGGGAAAGCAGAAAAAAAGACAGAAGGAAAGGAAATATTGCAAGGTTTAGATACATGAGAAAGCCATCTCAGTTTGAAAATCAAGCTTGTTGTTTAGTCAATTATTCCACTGTCTAATCTAGGCAATGAAATAATTAACTAAACTTCAAAGAGCTGCTATTCACATCAGTATCATCTGACTTTTTTTTTTTCAAAGTTTGGAATCTCAGTGAAATTAATTTTTATACACCTTAAAGACTATTCTGGCAGTCAGGCTTCAAAATCAGACAAACAAAGAGTTGCTGGTTTGCAGTTCTAACAACTGAGAGAAAGTACTGAAGAAGGAGCTTGACTTGTTTTGGGGGGTTTTTGTTGCTGTGGTTTAGATTTGGAGGTTTTTTTTGTTCCTTGCTGATGGTGGTGGAGTCTTGGGTGGGGGTTAATAAAATCTTAGCCACAGGACCAGATTTAACCCGAGGAATAAACTGCAGCACCCTAAGTGTTGTAAAAACAGTTGTGGAAAGTGACTCAGTAATCTAAATATGCAAATACACTCCAACACCAAAGCACTTACAGATCAAAACTGCCCTTTTGTCTTTCCCACAGAGGACCTGGGAGGCAAGGGCAAAAGCTTCTCCTGAACTCCAACATACAAAGAAGTAGACAAAAATCAATGATATTTAGAAGCATGCAGCTGATGTCTTGCAGCTCTTTTCCATTTCACTCCCATCTCCCAGGCACTGAATTTTACCTCTGACTTTGAGTCTCAGGCTTACTTCAAATATATGCATTGAGGCAAGAAATGGAACAGCACAGGAGATACCCTGTGCTTGGGGTTGCAAGAACAAAGACTACTGGTGAGTACCCTTTACATTAAAGCTTCCAGGATTCTAGTTTTAATTTTCTTCTACCTCAGTTGTACAGAAAAAATGCTACAAAGTGAGCCGCTACAGCAAATCAGAAGCTCCCTCAATAAAATGAGAAACACTATATAGGGCTGTTTTGCCTATACCTGTACGTTTCCATGTCACTGAGGCAGGCATTGTTTCCTAAAATCTTTTCTTTACTGAGTTAATTAGAATAAATAGGTTTTCCTTTCCCCCACCCCCCCCTTCAAGTCTTTGGTGCCAACAAGCTCTATAGGGAATTCCTAGCTGAAGTTTATCAATTAGTTGATCCACCAATTTTCTACCAGACACAAAAACATTGAAGATGTGATTGGAGTACAAGGTTATTTAGTCTTTGCACATTCAGTGGCAGCCAGAAAACAAAGCAGCCAGCAAAGTGATTAAAGTGATTTAAAAGGGTCAAATAAACCCTAAAGAACATTTGTAATTGTGTTCATAATAAAGTCATCTTTACCACAGCAATCAGAGCAGCCAAGGATTCTCCAAGATCTGCAGGAGTACTAATGAGCAAGGGAATAAAGCACAGGAGTCAGAGTCAAAAGATGAAGAGATGCATGAGATGTATAGAAAATGCTGTGGTACACATGTCAGATTTTGAAGGCGGCAATTATGCTTAGGACATAAATCTACAGTGTCTTAAGTTTCCACATTTCTAATTCTAGATTTTATTCTTAACCTCCCTCTTGGGGCTAAAAACAATGTACAGCTAAGTGAGCCACTTCTAATTGAAACAGATATTAGAGATATATACCCACAACTCAGATACTGGAAACAATCCTGGTGGAGTTACAGGAATACGTGAGATGAATTGTCATGTGCATATGAGCTTCCCCAATGCAGATGTCCCCTTGGCCTTCAACTCTCAGCCCCTGTTCTGCTCCACCCTGCTTCTTAAAAAATCTCAACAGACCTCCTTTCTCTGACAGATTTCCTCATCAGCCCCAAAAAACCTCCCTGCCCACAGCCCTCTGTCATAGTGGAAGCATCCTGAGCCTACCCGGGCACACTGAACAATGGAGAAGATGGAAAGAATAGTGATCAGAGCCCCATCCTGAACAGACTCTGTCACGGGATAGCCACACTGTCTGTCTTGGGGTCACACCATGCATCAACCACTTCAAGATATTTGCTTTCCCTCTACAGAATTTCCTAAATGGAAATCAAAATCTGTAGGGCTACAGAGCTCTGTAGCTGCCAAAACATTAAACACTGCTGAGGGCAGGAGTGGGTGCCAGAGCAGCACATGGAAGGTGTAGGGGTAAACAGCTCTTCTCTAGAAGATGTTGCTCCTGAGGAGGCAGTTGGTTTTCACTAAAGAAGCTTTCCCACCTGGAACAAGGCATCTCTTCCAGACAGTTTTGTGATGTTGCTCTGCATGCATCTTGGCAGGCCATGAGGAAGCCAAGGGAGGGGAGGCAATGAAAGAGCCTGAGGAATGAACGAAAGCCTTGCCTTTGCCTTCTGCTGGCCATATAGCACCGTTAGGATCTACAAGTTTTCAGCATCCTCATTACTAAAACAAATCTTTTGAATCCTTTCAACTGCTTTGCCATTCCTTGAGGGAATGCCTGTGTATACTTTGCTTTACCGAAGGTGCCATAGGGAGCCAATACAGCTTAATAAGACCCAAAACACACCTCCTTAAGCACTGGGACACTAGGAAGTCATAATACTATTGCAGTTGTAACATAGAGGGGACAGTGAGCAGGAGATCCAGCATGTTGCAGTAACAGCTCGCACACCGGAGGGCCTGAATGAATGGTTTTCACTGTAATGCTGTGCAAATACCACTGAGTACTGTTAAAAGCATGTTGTATTTGCAGACAGCAGCTGCTGGAGCTCGCCGCTGGCACTGAGTCTCCACACTGGCACAGCTTTTCCTGGGCTCTGCATCAGCTGATTTCTTCAGCTCTGCTGAAAAAACTAAAGGACATTCTAGCAAAGGAAATATTTTACTTCATCCATTGACAAAAGTGACACACCAAAACCTCAAAAACTCCAGGTTCATCACCCACAGTCCATTTCAGATATCTGAATGAGAAAATATTTACAAAAAACATGATCAACATCAGACTAAAATGTTCATTACGATGACTTCACTGTGCTAACCGTAAAACACCTCCATAAGGAAAAACAAAACCTATTTAAAAACACAAGCACATATTTTACAGGAAGTTTGAAATCCCTGAAGTATCATTTTTCTAAAATTTAAAGCAACAGTTGGAATTAAAGCTGAAAACAAACAAACAAATTGTTGTAAGTTTTAACAAAATATGAGGATGTCTTTACAAGTAAAAACTACTAAAATTTCCCAAGTCATCGTTACTCGGATGAACACAAAAAGGCAATTAAAGTATCATGCTTAAAATAAGACATGGAATTAGCAATGAAAACAGAAAAGAAACTAGAACATATCAAACACATATAGGAAAAAAGTGAGCAAGTGGATGCAAAAGGCTGAAGAAAGGTAAGTGAATGACAATGCATAAATGCTGACAGTGGAAAGAAAGGTATAGTAGAACTGCAAGAGGTGAGTAGCAAAACTGTGTGCAAAGGATGATGTAAAGTACACAGAAATGCTCAATTTATTTTCCTGTTCTGCATTCAGAATGAAGCAGGAGGTTGCATTCACCTCATGCAAAGTTGTGGATGGAATAAAAGTTTGCCATATGTGATAAAGCAGGATGTTAGGCAATATGAGCTAAAATTAAACAGTGTTCAAACCAGAAGCCTTGATTACACTACCCCTGAATGTTAAAAGGACATGCTGAGGAGCTTCCCTGAATTGCTAATATTATTTTTAAACAAACCTTTGAAAACTGGGGAAATTCAAAAGAAATAAAGGACTACCAAAGGAGATCTAATATTTATACAGGGATAAAAGAGATGGGCCACAGACCACCAGAACAGTTATTTAGCATTCAGTAAAAGGAGTGATTAATTTGAAATTTCATCAACAAAGAATTAGAGGCTAAAAATCTAATTAATGTCAATCAGTTAGTTTAATGGAAGGTTGGTCTTGTAAAACAAACCTATTGTCTTTTTGTAAAGAGATAACAGGTCTGCTTGACAAAGGCAATTGTCTGCTATAATGCACTTGATTTCTCCATGGCATTTGACTTAGTACAACATGACATCTCAATTAAAAATTATGATGTGGAATTAACAGAGTGTACTTCAGATAGATTCAATTGTAGTATAATCACAGGTCTCAAAATGTTCTTGATACCAACAATTCCTCACTTAGTGGAACCATCAGGAACTCCTTCATCTAAAGTTATTTTTATAAAAATTATAAAATCGCCTGTGGTCACAGCAGTAGGTGAGACAACTTCTCAAGCTCAGGGAAGAAAGGAAGGTGCGTAAGAAACAAACTGAGTTACTGCCTACAAGGAGAACCTAACAAAATTCATTTTAATAGAACCAAATGGACACAAGAACACAATGGGAGTTCAGAATGGAGGTTTTATGTGCCCAGTGGGAAGTTCAGGACCATACTTGACTTGCCTACTTAAGGAATTTAGTTTAGATGTTTGTCAAAGCTTTTAAAGTAAGAACCTATGTTTCCTACAGAATTCCAGAAAAAGAAACAGATACTTCCAGAGTTGAATGCCTGAAGGTCATCAGTTAGTCACTGCCAGGCAGCCACCCACTTTGGGAACTTGGATAACAGCTTCAGTATAAGTGCGATAAAAAAACAAACAAACAAACAAAACAAAAAAAAAAAGAACAACAAAAAAAAAAGGGAAGCTGAAGTAAAAAGAAGGATGAGAACTTCAGGAGAAAGTCTGGAAAGACATTATTAGTGGTAAGCAACTATTACATTCGTGAGGGGAAAAAATAATTACATAAAGTTTAGGCAAACAGAAATCATCTTACTTCATTTTGCATTTGTGAGATCTCTGATAGAATACCATCACAGTGTCCAGATTTTAAGAAACACATGGAAGTACTGGAAAACATTAAAAGGAGGGCCACAAAAATTACTCCAGCCTAGAAAAAATGATTTATGATCTGAGACTTAAGAAGTGCAACATATTCAGATCATCAAAGAGAAGGTTATAAGCTGACTTCATCACCATGCACAGGTATTTTCACACATAAAAGCTATCTGATAACAGGATGGAAATAGTTAATCATGCAGACAATGGCATAACTAACTTCCAGTCACTGGATCTCATTAGCAAGTTAAACCTTGAAAGAAGCTTCTGATTACTTTCACAGCTGGGAAAATCAAATTGAAATATTTTAGCAGGGGACTCTGCATTGCTTGAAGTCTTGAAAAGAAAATTATGCTATCCTTCTAGAATATATATTTCTTCTTTTTCATTTTTTTTTCTGCAGCACATTTCTGCAGTTAACACGCTTTGTTGGACTGGGCAGGAAATATCAATAGCTCCATTGGTCAGAGCATGGTGCTAATAACACCAAGGCCATGGGTTTGATGACTGTGGGCCAAACGTACTGCAAAGGCAGAAGAGAGAGCTCTCTTAAGCTTATTCCACAACATTAGAGATTAAATGCAATCAAAAGATAAAACAGAAGAACAGTGCTATGAACTTTCTTTTCTGATGGACTCAGGTAATCATACCTGATAAATTCCCTATCATTCCAAGGGTATCACATATTGGAGTTTCTGTGGTCTCTCCTGCTTTCCGGCACATTTAGCCTCCACATGACACAAACACTGTAATCTGAAAAAGGGGTACTTGAGTATAACAGAAAATATTTTTTCCTATGATTTTTTTCTAAGGAAAATTAGAACTAAATCCTCTACTGGTTCCTTTGGGCCTGAAACCCTGTGACATACAGCTTGTATCTTCCACAGTCTTCATATTGAGTTTCAGCATGCCAAGATATAACTTCAAAGATTGGTAATTAATCACCCTGGGGGGGATCATAATTGCACTGAGATTATTACAATTATAAACAAAGGAGAGGATCCAGAAAGATTGGATTGCAGTGAGCACTTTACATGGGATTTGAGAAATGCAGTATCTGTGGCTGTCAGTGATGCAAAGCCGTGCACCCAGCCCAGGGAATCACATTCCCAGAGCCACAATTGACCCTGAAGCCTCATGTTTCCTAAATGCACAAAACTTGTCACTGAGATTCTCTGTAGATGACTAGAAAAAGGCCCTAGCAGAACCCCTGAGTGCACCATGTATTAACCCTTTAGTAGAGCTAAACCCAGGATTTATGCCAAATTAGAATGTGTCCCAGAACACAAAGCAAAAGGAGGGCATTTTGTTCTCATCTGGTAAGTCTTCACTGTTCAGGGCAAGGCACAATTCTGTGAAACATCTCTTAACTTAGCAGACTGCCTTTGCAATATATTTAGCAACTTTTAGTGTCTTTAGAAGCAGCAAAAAAAACCAAAAAACAAAAAACAAAACAAAAAAAAACAACAAAACAAAGAAAAATATTAAAAAACCAATAAAACAAAAACAAAACAAACAAACAAACAAAAAAACAACACCAAACAAAGCCTCAGTGAATAGTCCAGGCAAAGAAAATCTTACAAATCTTAGTCATCACATGCAAAGAAATCTTTCAAAAGAAACAAAGAAAATGTGTGCCTTGTTTCTAAGATGAATAAACCATCATTACAAACAAGACTCAAACATATAACAGGTAGCTAACACCTTCATTTGGTGGCTTTCAGAACCATCTGCTGACTCAACAGGATGCTAATGCTCTAAATTACAGGGAGATACTCTTTGTTGCATTTGCACTAAAAAATTATACAGCATCTGTTACTGAAGGTCTCTGCTATGAGTGGATCTCCACAAGTCTTAGCCACAGTCCGTGTCATCTGCCTACAGTGTAATATCACCCATCTGGCATCTTTTAATGTCTTCACCATGCCACCAAGATGTGCAGAGCACAGTCCGAACTGTGAAGTAATCCCAGCATTTCAAACAGAGGAGGCAGCCTGTTACTAAGTACTCACTCCTGAAAAGCAGATCACCTAAGCCTGAAAATCTTTAAAAAAAAAACAAACAACAAACAAACAAACAAAAGACATCACAAGTGTGGAGGTTTGACCCTGAAGAAACACCTGATGTCCAGCAAAGCTCCTTCAAGGCCTTTCCCCCCCCAACTTTTTCACCTTCCAGAGGGAAGGGAAAACAACCCGCTCAGAATTTATGGCTAGAGATAACCAAAAGGGAAGCTTTGATTAATACCACGGGCAAAGCAGGACTTAGAATAATGCTTAAATTTATTACTAACAAACTAAAAATAAGAAATAGAAACAAGTTACAAACACCTTTCTACCCCCAGCCCTCGGTCTGTCTATGCCCCATCCTTCTCACAATGGTGCAGAGGACAGGGAAATGGAAAGTTCACAACCAGTTCTTGCTGGATCAGCCATTCACAGATGTCAGTCCAAAAACCTTGAGCAGCAGTCTCTGTCTCAGGGGCTTTCCTGTGGGCTGCAAAGGGGGCAGCTTGCTTCACCATAGTTGTCCCCACGGTCACAGGGGGATCACAACTCTGAGTCCTTCCCCTGCATCCTGTGGGGTCCCCCCACGAGAGATCCTCTGCTCCCTCATGGGTCATTCCATGGGGCACAGTCTCTCATGAAAATCTGGCTGTACCTACTTAAATATGGGCTTCTCCCTCCGTGGGTCTCAGCTGCAAATCTCTGCAAAGCTCTGCTCCACCTTGGGGGCCTCCCACGAGGCAACAGCTTCTTTCATGCATCCCCCTGCTCCGGCAGGGAGATCCTTGCACCCCGATGGATCCCAAGGGCTTTGAGGGGACGACTCATAATCACTTCAGTTACCACCACGTATTCAGGGAATAATTTTAAGTCCTCTCCCTGACCCGTGGGGTCACTCCCCCTCCTTCTCCTCTTCTCCTCCTGCACTGACCTTGATGTCTGTGCTGTGATGTTGTTAACCCATGGCTGCCCTAATTCTAACTGCGCAACAACGTCTTAAATATGTTTTCACGCAGGGGCGTAACTTAATGGTTCAAAAGCTGGAAGTTTTCCTCGGAGCTGGCCCTCATTGGCTCTGCTCTATAGGATGGAGGGAAACTTCCAGAGGCTTTCCACAGAAACCAATCTTAAACCCATGCCACATACAAAGCTTTGATTTATTTTTTTTTTTTATGTTCAGTGACTTACTTGTTGCCTCACCCTAAACTTGTCTAATTTTTCAATTCCTTTTTTAAAGCAAAGTAACTCATATTGGAAAAAGGATTCCAAATTAGTAGGCATCACTGATTTGTTAAATACATTTATAGAGTGTTTATTTACATCAGAAAGCAAGCAAAAAATTAGTGTAAAAAGAATGAAAATAAATTAATTTTCTAAATCAGTATCAAATTTTTTTTTTCAGCATTAGCACAGGTCTCTGGCTGAGCATTTCTACTTCTGCTGTCATTCTTTAATTATATGAAAAAGGTATTATTTCACAGTAGAGGAAAAGTGAAGCAGCAGTCTCTCTTATTGAACAACACTGTATGTCAAGTGATGTACAATGCTGAGCTAATGCACTGATATAAATCTTGAATACATCATTTGAAACTAAGATTGGAAGGAAGGCATAGACCTTGTCTTTATGGAAATTCTAAGTGCACAAATTTAATTTTGTTTAACATTTTGAGATTATAGCAACACAGTTATGATAACTTCATATACATTCCGCTGAGGGAAAAAAATTGCTAAAATATTTATGAAAACAAAACCAAAAAAAAGATCTAAATCAAGCTCTCATAGTGACTCACATAGTGGTGATTTCTTAAATAATATTAACTGGATATAAAATATCCACTTTTTTGCTTATCAAGTAGAAGGTTCTATTTAATCAACTTTGCCCTCTTTCTAGCTGTAGGAATTGATACGTCTATGTTTTCACAAGAAACCCTTTCACTCTTCATTTGAAGACACAGGGTTACAAAATTCACAAAATATCACTTTCCAGAGAACATTAACATACTCTTTTAGTCTAACCAGATAACCTTCCTAAACTTTTGGTATTTGTGAGTGTTAAATGTTTCATTTCTTCACTGGTGGATTCAGTTTCACTTCATGCCAACTAAATATAGTAGAGGAAAATAACTTTCCTCCTTTCCCATTGCATAAGAACTGTTAGTGTTTATGGGCTCCATATGTGTTCCTCTACCAGCTTCCACAGTGTTGAAGAAACCATATGGGAGAGTTCTCATCAGTCTTGCAGCCCATCCAGGAGTTGCCAGAAAGTGATAGTGCACTGACTTTCTTCCTCTCAAGTTGGTAACACACAACTGGTAAGGGACTGAAGCAGAAAATGTCTCTGCTTGCATCATGTTATTCCCCTTCTTTTTCATTTTTTGTGTGTATGTGCATATATATCTATATAGGGCATATCTATCATATATATGCATATTAATGTGTATATATGTAAGATATAGACATGTATATATATTGCTTCTAAGTATTTGATGAAAACATTCTGAGAAAAGCATGTTGCACTCGGTGGTTTTGCAGTGCTCACTCTATCCTTTTTTTGGTTGAAACCTGTAGAATGTATAATATATTTGTATAAATATTGTATGTAATATATTAGACACATAATAGTATACACGTTATTAATAGTATACAGATTTATACAGTTCATATTGGATGTGCCTTTATATTCACAGTCAATGAATCAGACACATTTTACCTTCTTCATGTCAGACCAGACTGCTCAGAATCCATTACTGTGTAACACACTGTGCATCACTACTCCTGGTTCCAGAAGACAATACCACTAAAGAGAGTAGCAGAGGGACCACCGAACAACTGCTATGCTCCTCCAACACTTGGTTTATTTGTCATCCAGCTCACCAATGCCTTCTGTTGTGGCAATCTTCCTTTCTCCAATTTGTTTTAACTCTTTAGTGTTCAGCAACTGTTTACTGCTCATCAGTGGTCATGTAGGTAAAGACAGGACAACATGAAATGTGAAGGCAGTGGCAGTAGGACTGTGATGAAGCTCTGAGATGGCCACATGTGAACTGAAGATAAGAATCCACATAATTACTGCTAATGAAGCTTTGACCCTTACCTAATAAACTTCAAACAGTGTGTTGGTCTGGGTTCCACGTAACAAATGCAAATCTAGCTTCTGTCGTGGAACTGGTTCATGCCTGGACAGAGCAAATTAAAAACTAATTTGTAGGCATTTTTAGGGTTCTATGAAAAGATAAAACTGTCAGAGTTAAAGTCAAGTAAATCAACCTGTGAAGAAATTTAGGGTTAGAGCAGAAATATTGTTAGATTACAAGCTGCTAAAATTGGTATATTGCACTACATATTATCAATGTATAAATTAAAAAAAAAATAATTACCTGCAATGAGAGGGAATCAGTTTTTAAGACTTATGAAATAAAAGAAGACAGATAAGGCACTTAATATTGGGGACCTCTGAAAACAGTAAGAGCAAATGAATTGTTCCTTTTTTTTTGGTGTTCTGAACATACTTACAAAGTTCTGGAAAGTGGTGTGATATATTTGTCTTGAATAAGTGAGTTGGCAAGGCACAGGGTGCAAAAATAGTGGACTTGTGTTCCCCAGTCTGTGGTAAGATGGCAACATAAGTTCAAGGAGAGCCTCTGTCTTCACATCAAGATGACTGTAAGACAGCATGGTTTTTATCACTAGATAATGTGTTCATATTCTAGTTATACTTTGTTTCATTGTTAGAGGTGTCATGTAAACACAATGGCAGGTTTAGGTCAAGGAACAGTAGACAGACATAGCAGTCAGTATGTTTCATAGCAAAATATGTGTCCAGTTGATTATTAATATAATGTTTTGTTTTTTTCTTAGCGATCTATGTGTCCATATCATAGTGGTAACTCTTACTGTTCATCTCTCCCTCAGGAGCCTTATGTTTAGAAAAAGTCTATTTATTTCTAAGACAAGAAGTTCCTTCAGCTGGTCATAACTTCCAAACCTATGAGCTCTGGACATCTCAGATGATTTAGCTGTACCAGTGAATTACAGATTTGCAAATATAATTCTTAAAACTTGATGATATATTGTTTTAGTTATTATCTAGTTGCCTTCTCCATGTACTCCACAGTACAAACAAGGTATATTTGTCAAGTTCCCACCATTGGTAAGAAACTGGAATCTCTAACAAATTGACTGAGCTTCACTATTCTTAGCTTCTGTCATTACTGAGTTGAAAATAAAGCAACTTTCCAATGAAAATATATGTGTTCAGAAGAATTATGAGGTTAGTACAACCCTTAGAAATAGCCAAAAAGGCACTTTGAACTATAATTATTCTGTAAATTTCAGATGCAGTCAATGATGCCAGATAAAAATAAATACAATTCTGATATTGTTGCAATTTACAAAAAGCCAACATCAGAATAACTATGTTTTATTTTTCTCTCATATCCAAACTTATCAGTGGGATCAGCAAGTTCTCTCTTCCCAGCTATTGTTTCATCATTCTTGGGAAATACCTCTCTTTACTGTCCATGATTTTATTCTTAATTCTTGTTTCTCTAAATTATCCCATTTTTCTGAGAGTTTGTCTGTGAAATGTCAAGTACAGGGAAACATATTGGAACATCCTTTTGTTTCTTACATAGGTTAGCAAAAGTACCCAATAGTCCCATACCTCTTATTCTTTGAGATCTGGAGAATTCAGAAGCTTAATTCTGCTTTCTCTAAAAAGCATGTGTATATTGCAGATACACCATAAAAAGGGATGCACATGAGAAGGTTCATTTTTTTTAATAAGACTTTCGGAATAAATTGTCTTTCTTGAAGAAACCAAATCTCTCTTGGTAGTAATTAATTTTCTAGATATAGTGGCTGATCTATGTGAAATCCAACACTCAAAATGAGAGTTGAACTCTATTGGAGACTTTTTGGTGATATAGCAGTACTCATTTAACTGTTGATTTTGAGATATTTATTATGCTATGTTTATTCTTTATAAAATTTAATTGAAAAATTAACAGATACTTCTCACTAAAAAGAAATCTAGTATATAACTGCATGTGAAAGCAATCTGAAATACAGAACTATGAAATTAACCAGTACATTCACACAAAAGCTCAGTCAGAATGTTTCTGTGCAGGGAAACCACCAATTCATTCATAAGCAGAACAGGAAAGAAATTAGGACCTAGTCCTGTGCAGAGAACCAGAAGCTGAATATACTGTTAGTTTTTTAAGTAACAAACCAAAGTATTAGAGGCTATGTCATAATTATTTCCTGAAATTTCAGATCAATAGACTCAAGAACTGGATTATTTTCTTGCTGTAAAATGAATTAGAGGATATAGGCCCACGACATTTTTGTGTTAATCTAATGTACTGATAAATGCAATAATCTAAATCACCAAGTAATCTAATTTATTAATGCACATGTTGAACATTGTTATTCAGTATCTGATTCACAATTATCCAACACAAGCACTGAAGACAATGATTCATTTGTCTTCAGATAGATAGCAGTTTTTCCCTTTCTTTTCTAAAGGGTATGTCTCCACCTCATTGATTTATGTCATTTAATCAATACTACATTATATACCTAAGACAATAAAAACATTTCTGGAAGACAACCAGTTCTTCCAACTTCCTGGTTCCTGTTCTTATCACAAACCAGCCTTCTGCTCCTTAAATACAATTAGTTCAATCTACTGAAGAATTCAACCTGGCTTCATGAAAAGTATGGATAGAAGCCTTTCTTGATGGTGCTTTCATTCAGACCACACTCACTTTCAGCTTCACACTCAGTTGAAGCCTTTTTTCAGAAAACAGAAGTTCAACTTCGATGACAAATTCAGTTGAATTTGTTCTTTAATTGTTAAACTACCATCCAGTAGATAACATATGTTCCCTCTGTAATTACTCATTTCATATATTAATCCTAGTGATTCAATTGCTTTTTTGTTCTGTTGCCATAACGAACGAGGGAAAAAAAAGCTCCAGGCAACTTTTAATAAGAGATAAGATAAGTGAGCAGGAGCTTTAATGAGCCTCCAGGCTCCAGGAATACATTTACACAGGATCCCCCGTTTAACCCAAGTTTCCAGATTTTATAATAATGTCCATCCAATCCCATTCTGTTATTTCCCCCAGTCCTGCCCCTTCCGCCCTTGGCACACCCCACTGGGAATTGGGTCTGGGGGCTCGGGACCCTTCCTTCATCATTGTTGTCTTCCTCACAGCACGTCAGGTCCTTGGAGGCCTTCCAAAGCTTCAGATTTGCTACTGTCCACGTCTTTATCTTGTGGTACAGGCTTCATGGCGCTTCTCTGCAATTCTATCTTGAAATAGAGACTAAACAGCTACTGGAATTTCAAGGCATTAATATAGGATGGGGTTAGTATGTATAAACATTCAGCTACTGGAGTTATTCTACTACTACGTTAGATCTATTATAACTTCTAACATCTATAAAATTGAAAAATCAAAAATCAGAGAAACCCTTAAGCATCATGGCTGGGCTGTCAGTCAAAGAAAGCCTGCCTGGTAACCTGCCCACACCACACCCCCTGGAGCCTCTGATTGACTGTGGCACCCCTCACTTTAGCTAAGGGGACAGTGAACAGTGGGTGAACCAAAGGTGGAGGGAGTGGCCACAATAGCCAGAGTCTATAAGGATGCCTTCATGGGGCCCTGGCCTGTTCTCCTCGAAGTCATCAACATGTGACCTTCTAAATGATAACATTATTTTTCTCTTCCTGTTTTCTCTCTTTACTCTTTCATCTCTTAATCTCTCATCCCTTATTCTTTTCTTCCTCTTGTGGGTAACTTAAAACACTTATTTTCTGTAAGGTGTGGGTACCTCACTCAAGTTGCATGGAGTTTTTGTTTGCTGGGTGTAACAAAAATTCCTTACTATAGCAATGCTTGCTAGTCCTGGTAATCTGTTGTAATGCTTTAGTGAAGTTGCATGTTTTTCTTGCAAAACCCTTTTTGCCAAAATGCCTATATTTTCACCACATTAAAAGAAATCTCTTAGATAAAAAGGTGTAGATTTTTCTTTGGAGATGAATTTAAGGTACCAAAGTACCAGTGGTTTTACAAAGGTTTGTGTGAGCAAAATCTCTGGAAGCCGGAAATTAAAGTGTACAGCTGGTAAAACCTGGGTTTTCTGGACTGGGTTGTAACACTAAGTTGGATGGTCTTGAGCAACCTGGTATAGTGGAAGGTGTCCCTGCTCATGGTAGGAGGGTTGGAACTAAATTATTTTTAAACTGCCTTTCAACCCAAATCATTCTATGATTCTATGATTTTAAGCTTTGTTTAAACATATATATTCCAAATTTCCATAAGAATCATTAATATAATTTAGACCAATATTTCTAAATTCTTTCTTATTCTGAAAATAATACAATATAAATTTTCTGTAAATATTATAATGCATGATAGAAAAAGTACCACCTTATTCACATCTATTTATATGTTTCTTTCATTCCAGAAAAGGTTAATATATGCTTATCACTCTCTGACTACTTCAGTATTTTCTTGAAATAGAAATAGTTATTTGATAGAACAATATGAAAGAGGAGTAATAATTTGTTAACTGAACTTGAAATACATAAGAAAAAAAATGACAATATTGAGTTAGTACTATGCTCAGCAGAGATTAAAAGGTAAAGCATGTTTCACAGCAAGAAAAAGTCTGCTGTGTATCTGAAAGGTTACAAATGTGATTAAATGTGGCAGGTCTCATGTGCTCCACTCATAAATCTCACACCTGGTAATGCATTAGGGATGGCAGGTGTAAACATGATGAAAAAATTCAGTTTCATAATGCCATACAAGATTAAGACAAGAAAATTAAATTGAGATTTGGAAACTGCGAAGGTATTATTATTATTATTATTATTACTACTACCACTACACTTAATGATGTGGCTAGTTTTCAGGCTCAAAGCTATCAACATTTATGAATATTTAGGACAAAGTCTTCAAAAGTATTTCTAATGGTGTCTTGCAGTTACTGGTATCCATATGTACCCAACATATGTGCTCTGGAAAGAGATCACTTACTACACATTATGGCATATGCCACCTTGGCAAAGAGGGCTTTGCATACCAAACTCTTTAAACACAATCTCTCTCATTTGTGTGCTAAACAGGATTGAGGTGAAATATTATAAAATAAAGTAAAAAAGAAGTTAATTTACCACATCCTAAATAAGATTTTACCAAGTGTGCACTTAAAACTCCTTATAATTTTAACAGAATTCTACTTCATTTTGAGCTGGGTATGGATTTGTTGACTGTAGGAATGTTTTCAGAGTCCAAATAAACAGAGATTCTTCACTGCCTGGGAGGCAGAGGGACTATATTGATATCAAACACTGCACACACATACACATCCCACCTGCCCCATCAGCTTTTTTAATGAACACTGCTACAGCATCTGGCAACTTTGAAATAAACAGAGTATTGGTATAAAAGCTAGGACCTAATTGCACTGTATGAAAATGATCTTTTCTAGAAGGAAGATTTACTTCATTGTTTCGAAAGGATTGCCACTTTCCCTTTCATTATTTCTCCTTCAGATTTACATCACTTCTTTGCATTACACTTTCTTCTTCTCTCCCATGGCATGTTCTCCTGCTTTTACTTCTTTAGTCTCCTCAGTTCCCTACAGTTTTACCTTTAAGCTATCCCTTGTGCAAATTGTACTGTCTTGTCTCTCTGGTAATTAGCCGCCTTTCCCTCTCTTAAGTAATAAATGGTCAGTACCAGTAAAGCATTAATATCTTGATCATTGCTCAAATATTTAAGAGAACAGTGTTATTAACACATCAGTTTCAACTTAGAAGAAAAATTGATAGAATATTTAATGATAAGAAAGAAAGAGTCTTTTATTTCTAAAGAAATATTTCACTAGACCACTTGGTTTCCCACAGTTTTGAGCTGTTTCAGTTAAAGTTTTAGCTGCCAAACCTAGAAGGTAACTCACTTGCAGGTGGACTGTTGGTGGGTTTATACCATCAGTGTTGGCATCATGTCAAACACGTTTGATTTTATTATGTCTACAGAAACCTAATAAACGACACACATAGATTTCAAGTATTACAAAATACTTAGCTGGTGAAAGACAATTAGAAAATTGGCCTTCGATGGTGTGTGTCTGTGTGTCTGTGTGTCTGTGTGTCTGTGTGTCTGTGTGTGTCTTTTCCAGGTATATTGAAGCTAAACAGATTGTAAAAAAATACATCTATACTGGCATTGTCTGTCAGGTCGTGGAAGTAATATAATTGCATTAATAGTCAGTAGCCTTAAGAAATGAATTGATTATTCCTGTTTTCTTAAATTTTATCTTACTGCTATCTCATCTCCTATACCCCAGGAATGGCTGAAGAGTCTAGGGATGATACAGCCTAAGCTGGAAGATAAGATGATTTATCAATAGAAACATGCCAATTTCCACACTAATAGGCAGATCCCTTCTCTGTATGTAAACAAACTATTATTTTCAGTTTCTGCCATTGATATTTAAAAGATAAACACTAACCAGGTGAATGTTAAGGCCAATTACTATTACTGGAATAAATTAAGATTTATGAACAGAGATGATGATTACGTATTTATGTGTTCAAGTTGAATACAGCAAAGGTTAAGACATAACATGGAGTTGTTTAATTCAAAAATAATTATTGAAAAATAATAGTGCTGTATCTGTTTCATTAAACTCCTTGGAAAACAAATTTAAAAATCCCAACTATTTTCTTTTTTAAAGTCTTTTATAAATTAAACTCTTCAAAACTACAAAAATACGAAACGTATTAACATCACCTTACAGAGAAAAGCTTTAGAAAGGTCAGTCATTAAAAAAAATGTTTGGCACCTCTAGCACACCTATTACTACAGTGGACAAATAAGATAATCCTAAATGGTTAATAATGGAAAAGATACAATCTAACAGACAGTGGATGATATATTACTTAAATTCTGCAATTACAAGGTATTAAAACAACTGCTGTTACTTCTAAAGAAAGGAATTTACACAAATACTTTAAAATTAAAATAATTTTCTAAGTTTCTGTCACCCTGCACTCAGATCTGAACTCATTAAAAAAAAAAAAAAAAAAAGAGAAATTACAGTCATATAGAAAAATAACATATATGCCTAGAAAAACAATGTATGTGCCTAAACTATGGTGGACATAGAAAATTGCCATCAAAGTAAATCTTCAGTCATGTTTTTGCTTTCAGACAACATTTACTGTTAAAAAATTAATCCACATTATTTTTCCATCAAGCAAGTCTTTCATTCTAAATATTATTTCTCTTGCTTACTTTTTCTTCTATATTTAAATTCTTAAATAAAGGTAGGTAACATAATAATTCATAAAATTATTCAGAAACTATTTCAAGAAGCAGATATTTAATACATTGCAAAATGTATTATTCCTCTGAATATTTTAATCAGCTTCATGAAAATATTTTTTCACGCTAAAGTCTGGTTTATACTACTATGAAAATACAGTGCTGATTTTTTTTTTTTAATATATGTTTCATTCTTTCATTTATATTAGCAGTGTTTTTCTCATTAATTTCTATATTAATTATTTTTCTCTTTTCATTCTGCTTCAGTAGCAGCTAGAAAAGTCTCTAAAAATCCCTTATGCTATGTACTGCTCATGTTCAGGAGTTGAAACTAGATAAGGACTGGAACTAGATTAAGATCCCTTCCAATCCAAACTCTTCTATGTTTCTCCTGGAAGCTATTTTGACTTGATTAAGAGGAAGGCAAGACAGCTGATGGGAAGATTAACATTCAGCAGGGGTAACTACTGAAGTATCACAGTCACCTTATTAGACAATTCATTTAGGAAAATCTAGAAATGGGCATTTTTCACAGATGATTCATATCATGGGTGGGTTGAGTTCCTACTGCTCTTAAATTATTTTTATCAACTTTTATCAACTGTCAATGAATCCAAGGAGAAAGAAAATCAGGCCAGAAGGCCAAATGCTCTCAATCCCTTTTGCAAGCACTATGCCCCCTCACAAGCGTGTTTATCTCCCTGTATACAAGGCTACACATAAATGCCTGGTTTACTCAGAGAGGGTGGAAAGAGAGAACTTCCTTTCAATACTCTGTGGAGTCATGTTTCTTGCTTACGCCCTTGAACTACTATGCAAAGATGCAGCATTTATCAAATGTGATAATTTATCTAAGACTAATACATAGTTCAGATTACAATCCTGTCAGGTTCCATGAGTTCAGTTGGGTTTTATCTGAAATGACACATTGAAATCAGTCCAGATATATAATTCACTGTCGTAGAAGTGCTTTATAAAAATGCCCCAGCATGGTGCTTCTACATACAGGGGTGAAAGTCTGCCTTTACCTGAAACATAGGGACAAACTTTGACTACTTATAGTTTCTAATATGTGATTTGTTATTGTAAAAGAATTTTGAATGTGTTATCAGATTTCCCCTTGCTTCTTTTATGTTTGGCTATTTATATTCTACAGTTTCCAACATGGTATTTCAAATTTGTATGGTGTATCTCTGCACCTTTAGTTACCATCATATTTTATCTTTTCATTTAACAAATATGATACATAGCTTTTAAAACCCGACTTTATATGCCATATAAGCCATATAATTGACTTTTTTTTTCCTAGAATAGAACTTAGGCACAAACATTTGAATTCTATTTGAGTCAAATAGCCAGACACCTCATCCAAAAAGACATTGAGATCGAAAGTGCACTTTAGAAACGTTAACAGCAATTAAAGTTCCCTTTAAAGTGACAGATTCTGTCTGAAATTCAGAAGTTTAGCAAACTCAAAATTTCCAGCTAACTCTAAGGTGCATCAGAGACCCATGTTGCAATAACATTTCAGTATATATCCATTGATTTTTTAGCATCAAATTCACCAAAATGTTTGAAGCACACATCACTATCCAGTGACATCAAGATATAGTGTCTCTTAATGGCTAGAAAGTTGGGATTCTCTTATTTTTCTCATTATTTCTGCCCTGTGTTTTTAAAAGCAACAGAATAAAACAAAATACTTCTGCTTTTGAGACATATTCTTTCTGAACAGATGTTAATTTGTTTTGTATTGTACCCATGCTTGCATAATTCGAGACCTTCAGCCTACATGCAAAAAATGAAAAAAAAAAATCTTTTCACCCAGGTTTTTCAATCACATAAAACCTTTCCAAGATGCTTAAAGTGCCAAGGTAGTTCCTGATAGTCTTTAGTTGTTCATGTCTTATCACACTAAGCTATCAAAGAAGTATATTAATTTCATGTTTTAACTTACAAATTCAATTTTCTCAAAAAATGCCACATAATCCTACAGAAGCACAGTGTTTTCTTCAGGATGATAAAAGATGTATAGAAATAAAGGTCGGTGAATAAGTACTGTGTAGACTTCATGCTCATTCACCCTTTGCTTCATTAAGGAGTGTAAGAAATACCAACCTGGCAGACTACATTCAACAAATTTATGATGGAGCTGATTTTCCATTGCAAAATGTGCAGAGACATTTACAAAGGAGATATATAAATTCTATAGAAATTTCATAACATGCTTTTCAGTGGTGGGGTCAAGAATATGCGGAGAATTGTTCAGTGCATTCAAAATCCAATATCTGAATTCTCTTCTGTATCTTAAAACAACATCAGCCTTTTTCACAGACCTGGTTGATTATGTCCTTCAGTACACTCAGTAGCAGTGTTTCTCATACTTAATGATTTCTGTTTCATTGAAAGAGTTAAAGATATAATCCACAATCCTGAAAAGTCCTGACTTCTTCAAGCCTCTGGTTATGAGGTAAGAGTCATGAGGAAGAGAGCAACATCTCACCTTAGCCATCTTCTATGTAAAGGTGCAAAAATACAGACACAAAACACAGGCATGCATTGAATTATGTGAAAGTCTTTAGCTGCATTGTGATTGAGTAAATTCTGATATAGGTACTTCCCCATCTGTATTTATCTCTTCAGCAATTTCTTTTGGGAAGAAGACTGCCGATTCAGTGTTCAGAAAAGCTTGAGAAGTTTAATCGTTCCTCATTCCTACAGTTGCAATTGAGTGACAGCAGCTTCTTCCAGTATTCAGTGCAAGTCCTCAGAAGGTAAGAACAATCTAGTCATGACAAAAGAACTGTAAGATTTAGGCTCTACATGTTTGCTTTCTTGTTTTTCTTGGAATTTTTCATTACCATCACTTCTTCCCCACAAGGGTCATATTATTTACCATTACAGGGCTTTTTTTCTCTGAAAACTACTTAGCACCAGAGAAGTGAAATGGAGGATTTATTGAGTTTTAATATATGTATGTGCATTTACTGTGCTCCTAGTGTTTTAGTAATAGGAAAATAAGAATACTAAATAACCAATATGTAATCTCCTACTAACCAGCTTTATGCTATTTCTTTACCTTTTTTTCTGTTTCTAAAACATAAATTATATTTAGAGGTTTCTAGTAGTTAAGTTCATGTCTGTTTTCATTTCAGTTTGTTTATCTTTGCTCTTTGGGGCTTTGAGTTTGAGTGTTTTGTTGGTTTCTTTTCCATTTACATTTACTTAATGTTAAGCCATTAGAATATTTTCCTTTTGAACAGTACAAATTAGGAGACCCTATTACACAGACATGGAATAGAGAGCTTCACATTCTAATTTTCCCCTAGGAAAAAAAGTCCTGTCATGAATTGTTTATTTTCTTCCTGACATAATCTCAGCGACATGTTCTTTGTGGAAACCTACTTATGGAGTTATTATTTTACAAGGTTTTGTATATCCAAATAGCATTCCTGATGTCATTGCTACAACTGAAAAAGTTCCCTCCTGCTAAAAAAAAAAAATAAAAATAAAAATAAAAATAAATAAAATTACTGGCAAGAACTTTTTGGTTTTGGTAATGCATCCTGGTCATGCATCCTTTATCCATATTGTAGGCATTTCCAGTGCAGCTTTCTGCAAATTGTAATTGGGTATTATTGGATCACATCTTGTGCATTTTGCACAGGCCCTCATCAGTGTGAACAAAACAGAGAGAATAACCAAACTTTTTGGGAAGTGTCTGCTTACACTTTGCTATTTCCTATGGTTTTCTTGCTTATAGATTTTTTTACAGCGTTGAACTACAATGTTACTACTCTTTATGAAAGAATAAACAATACTGAAACTCCGATCACATCAACCTTACTGAGTAAGCTCAAAAAACTTATTCAGAACTTTTTTCCTGCGACAAAAAGAAAATCTGTTTGCCACTCTTTCTTAGTACACGTACAGTTCTTCTAAACTTTGAATTAAGTCGGAACTGAGATACAAGCATAATAACAAACTTCAACATAAATATTTGAGAAAGACAGAATGTGGTTATAGTCCAAAGGGCCCAAAGCAAGAAATGTGAATTTAAGTAATCAGCTCTGCTTTAATAAATTCTGCCCTCTTATAATGTAGAAAAGTATGGTAGGCTAAGAACAGGACCAGAAGCTGATATTATTCTGAAACTGAGATACTTATGACTCTCTGTGGTCATCAAAACATAGGTTCCTAGAGCCATCCATGATGACTAACACTATCCCTCTTAGGTCCAGTTGCTATAGAAGAAGGGCATAAGTCTGTAAGAGGACTTGTTTCATGTTTACCAGACCTATGCTGATTTTTCAGAGCAAATCAATTCAGCTTCTATTGTTTATTATGGAATATTAGAGGCCTGTATTGTATAGACTCTTAAAAAGAAAACATCAATTTGTCATGCTGAGTCAGGCCCCTCTAATTTCATGATAGTGCTGCTACAGGCTTAACTCCTATGTCATCAAAAGTGGCATCTGGATGTCCCATACAGGTTCAGGATTCCACCGATCCAGGCTGTGTACATGAGAGATCACAGAAACAAGTGCCCTGATAAAGAGATTTTCATAGAGAAGATTTAATTCACTTTCCTAAACACAAGTACTTACATTCGTGAACCTGCAGGGTACCTAAAATATCCAAATATCCACACAAGGATGGCAGACCCAAAAGAGTCACTGAGGGGAGATACATGACCTCCTCCACTGGTCATTCCAAGAAAACTGGCAAGGACTGATCTCAAATGTCAGTCAATAATTGTATGTAGAAATTTGAATTGAAATTTAAACAATATCCCATGGGTAGTGCACACAACACAAGACAACAGTGATACAATTGCAATCAAAACCAGAAATATAGAGGCAAAGCATCAAAATTGTCAAGTGCTTAGGTACAGTACAACATGAATGAGTTTTAAGAGGAAGGTTATCACAGAACCTCTCAAGACCACAAGAAGTAATATGAAAAATTGGGTTTACTGTAGTTGATGTAGTTCCTACTTTCATTGCGCAGTTTTAATGCCAAAACTGCACAGAAGAGTTGTTAAAGGACATGGTTTCTTCAACTAGGCTACCCTCCACATATCACATATTTTGCTTTATTTGGGAATTTGTCACTTAGACTAGTATCCCATAATTCAGGAAGTCTGTTGGAACTGTGTGAGGAGTGCGGAGAGCTCCTCTGTATGCAGTCTGAAGAATTCCCTGGAGCTAACAAACTGTTCTTTGCAGACAAATGACGTGGCCTGAACATGCAGATACCAGTTTTTTACGTTTTGATTTACAGTCTCGCTATAGAAATACAAAGCTGAAAAAAGCTGAAAACTGATACCTGTGGTCTGATCATGTCTAATTAGCACTGACAATACAACACTTTATTACAAGGTCAATAGACGATGAGTCTCTATCTTCTATGCAACCAGCAGGTAACTAGAACACTTACCCAGGAAGTCAGACTGTTGAGGTGTTTGAACTCCCAAAACAACAAAGCTATAACCAGTCCTTGTAGAACAAGAATTGGAGGTAGGATCAACTCAGTGTAAAGATGATGCACCTCCTTGAAATGCAAAATAGCTGGAAAATATGAGCTGGAATACAGGTGTTCCTCTTTCTAATGCCCTAAAATCATTAAACATTATTCCTGAGAAATTTGCTCCCTGAATAATTTTGAAGTTGCTTCTTGTGGGGAAAAAAATAAATCTATGCTCTGCTACCTCATTATAATTGCAAAGAAAAGTAGCATCCAATGCTAAGGAAATTATTAGTGTGTCTTCCAGAAAATTAAAGGTGAAATCTTCAGTGGAAAAAATAACATTTTCTCAGCCCATTCTGTCTATATGTTTTCACTTCTCTCTCTCCAATTTCAGTCCTTTTTCTGTCTCCTTATCCTTAGGAAAAATTACAACTGAACTGTTATGCATGGCCTCTGTCAATAGTCTAGATATCTAAAAGTTGGACATCAGACCAGCATGCATAACAGAAACAGCCTCAAAGCATTCAAAGGGGACAGAGAGGCTGTACGCCAATGTTCCCTTTTATTCAACTTCTCTGGGATCATCTTTAAGAGTTCAGCTGCTGTTGATCTATCAGCACCAGAACAGAAATAATCATTCCCCTCCAAGGGGGCCTGATGATAATTACATTTGGTGGCTTGTACACAATGTCATATAGATAACTTTTTCTCAGGATGGTCATCTATGGGTTTACTCCTCCTCTGGTCTACTTCCCTCTTGTTTGTCCTCCCACCCAAGTTCCCAGATCCCAACAGGAACAAAATGCATTTCTTTACTCCCTGGGATTCATAAGAAATACATAGAAGTACACTTAGAACAAATAAAGAGCAAAGTTTAATTTTGGAATTCTCAACAGGTGTGAGGTCAAAGTCACACAAACAACTTTTGCATATGGAACATGGAACACTCAACAGAGCTCCTGGATGCATTATCATGCATGCAAATCCTTTCATATTCAAATACTTCTAAGCTCCACTGCACATGCATATCATGATTGTGAATGTGCAAGCAGGGTGCAAATGCTTGTAATGTTCATGTTCCTAGAGTATTTGTGAATTTTAATGAATACATGTATAATTCATTTAAAAGGAGATAACTGGCATGTGGCATACCAGAAACTGTGACCTGTTCTATTGATATTAATGATAACAGCCTCAGCCAACTGCTTTGATGAACCTCCTTGAACCTTACAGT
This sequence comes from Xenops minutus, assembly GCA_035221455.1. Taxonomy (NCBI): domain Eukaryota; kingdom Metazoa; phylum Chordata; class Aves; order Passeriformes; family Furnariidae; genus Xenops; species Xenops minutus. The sequence continues at coordinate 62,981,313 of JAWWEE010000122.1, read as the reverse complement.
TGCTCATATATTTTCCTCTTGCTATAAATGTTTTATTTTACCTGATACAGTAATGAAATTGTCAAGATAATGAACAGAGCAATCATTTCACACAAATGGCTAACTTTAATTAAAAATCACAGTGTTGACTGCTAAAATATGGGGGTAACAGACCATTGATCAGATTACAGAGCACTGATAATTGAGATGTGGCAATAGACGCAAAGACCTGTGAACTCCACCTCATGGAAGGACATAATGTTTGCTGTCAGTAAGCAGTAGTCTCAACACCTCATTAGTAATTCTTTACTCAGCTGTTAAATCTACAAGGGCAAATATTACCTGTTATACGCCCTCCAATGTAACAGTTGGAATTAATGAGGCAACTGCTAAGGTGAGGGATGTCAGTGTTCTAAGAATGTGTTTCCAGGAGCAATGAAAGAGTACTTGTTCTGCACAGTATTACTGAGGAACAGAAAGTTCTATCTTGGGGCATTGCATGGCTACCTACGCAAGTAACGCTCATAAAGGGGAACTGAAGTTGTCTTTTCTGAAGACTGTCTCAAACCTCTGCTGTTCTGAATGTAGTGATTAGTTTCATGTTTTTCTATTTTCTATTGTCATAATTTTCATCAGTCACAAGTTTATAAACTCATATCATAATGACAGAGCTGGATATTCCTTTCAACAAGTTCAAGGGTTTTCAATTGGAATAACCATTGTTATTCTCTGTTTCTCATTCTCTGTTTCTGTTTTGAAAGGGTAGAGAAAAAGAGAAATAATTAAAAAAAAAAAAAAATCAAAATTATGAAGGTGATGTTGAAAGATCTGACAGGGTCCAGAACAGTTTTCACCTGTGGATACACATCTGGTCATTGTGGATTTGATGTGAAATGCCAAGGTCTTATGAGACTCACCACTGGTGCTGTCTTCTCAAACCTCTCTTCTTTTGTTTACTACTGGCAAAGGAATCATGCCCTTTCCTACCAAGTGTCTTTGTTACCTTTGCATTAGATTATTACACCAATTTGCTTCTGCTTGTAAGTCACCTTTGAAAGTCACGAAATATTCACAACAAGAAACCCTCACTGTATCTGATCTCTTTTCTTTGTATCAGTTGCCAGTTTACTGTCAGATAAAAATTAGTGTTTGAATTTTCTATGTAAAACTCTGTGTTATATTATGTTTTATCAAAATTTATCTTAAGGATAGACCTCTTAATCAGGATAAATGTCTTTTTGAACTCATCTCAAGCCATGTAGCAATCCACACCTCTATCTACTATAATCCCATGGATACTTTGGTTTGCTGTTAATAAAGATTTGAGAACTATGAAAAGGACCCCATTTTATGGTACATATAAAAGTACCTATTTAAGTTCTAAATAAAGCATATTGTATTTGTTAATCACACCATTGTTTCTCAGCAGTTTCATTACAATGAAAATCAGGATGACTGCACCCCACAGGTTTTAGAAATTTATTGATAACATTTGTTTTCTCATCTTTTTTAGGTTGAAAAAGCTTGATTATTTAAAATCCAAATTTGTCACAAAGAAAATTCAATATCCAGCAGTACATACAGAAAGTTGAAGAAAGAACTTCTACTGGATACTGCCAGTCAGATCTATGTTGACATTGTCTGTTTTCAGACAGTTTTGAGCCATAACTTTTCCTAAGATTACAACTTAAAGGTTGTATGACAGTTCTATGTTCAGAGTCACTAGGGCTCAGGTTTTCCAAAGGAGTTTGAGCTCTGGGAAAACAATGGAGGAAGTTATTTCAAAGTAGTATGAAAACAAGTTTTAACATATTGCATTATTGCAAAAGCAATAAAAACAGATTCTGTGCAGTCATATTCCAAAGCACTAATGCAAATCTCTGTAGCCTAGAATAATCATTGTGGAGTACATAGGATCATTCCAAACACTGACAGGGTATGGTCAGACCTGGCATCAAGTGTATTTACATTTAATTTCTCTTGGTGAGTCGGTATCTCTTTAGATAATCCCTACTGACAGTTTTCCTAAGAGACAGCCTGCCTAACATTTAAATCTACCCTTCTATCAGACTTGAAATTCTTTCAAGAAATCATGTCAGGAGTTCAAGATACAATACACTATTTAATCAGAGATAACAAGCAAATATGAAAACTGGACAGTACTGAATGAGTTGTTCTGCCAGAATCCATCAATGCCCTTAGAGAGAGTTGGCCAATAGCCCCTTTGCACTGCTTGTGCTCCTACAGAAAGAGAGAGAGCAGTAAAAATGAACAATTTTGACAAGTGAAAATTAACAGTTTACCTCTTTTAAATCTTTATCTCATAAACTGATGTGAAAAACAAAGTCTTAAAAAGCTAAGGGTGCATAAATGTGACTTTATATGCTTAACAAGCTAAAGAGCTGTTTGACTACCAGATCCTTTCATCCACATGGTCATGGAGAAGAATTTTTGGAATATGAACATACCCTTGACAGCTGCAATGACACCAATTCACTTAGTTGCCCTTACACTGTAGCAACATTCAGTCATTATTAGTCAAGATCTACCTGAACAAATGACCTAAAGATAAAATGTTCTATATCTATTACTTATTAGAAATCTTCTGGTTGTTTTGTTTGGTTTGGTTTGGTTATTTTTGTTGGTTTTGTTTTAATAAAATAGTAAAGTAGTTTTAGTTAAGCAAATAAAGGCTTAAACACATTTCAAGGCAGGTAAATACATAAATACTTAATCATGACCTGTGTAATTTCAGAAGGACTAAATCTGATAGAAAATAAACATTTGTCTACCTTTGAATTTAAATAAACTGGCCTATGAGAGCTGAATTTCAACCAACATCATGCTTAAGTCATACAATATGTAAAATACAGTAGAAGCACAGTATGAGATGAAAGAATTAGAAAGATAATGCCTTGACATGTCTCTAACAATAGACTTTGTGCTACTTTTCTATCTTTCTAGGGTGTTCAGCATTTATAAGGTATACCTTAAGGAGCTTCCATTGCTGTACGTATTACTAGCAATATAGGTTATTACATATAAAGCAGTTTATATCTTCAAAAAACAGAGATATTTGCAGATCGGGTTTGTATTTTTTATTAAGAAATACTTATCTCTCTCTTTAAAAAGAATTATGATACTAATATTGTGCATGATAAAGTGATATTTATGCATTTTATTAATTTTGTGACTACTTAATAAATGTTATTAAGTCAACTTTAAAAACTCATACTCCAGAGAAGCTCATAAAAGTAAATCAATTAATTTTAAGTGGTAAAACTAAAATTTGTTTCAAGGGCAAAACTGAATGCAAGCAAAGATAAAACACTAAAATATGGCTACAAAAGACTTTCAGAAATCTTTTGACTTCTGACATACATATTGATATGCTGATGTACACACATTCTCCGTTAAGCAGTGTGACCCAGTAAGCTTCCTTTTTCTAAGAACATTAACAACATCATCAACTTTGTTAACATAAAGAAATTTTAATGATTCTCATTCTGTGTATGTGAATGCCAGTTTATCTCTTCTGAGCCTGAATTTATATAGTTAAAAGGGGAGAACTAATCCTCATAAGAAATAAGTGTTTATTTTTCTAATGTTTGCCATGCTGTTATTATAATGGCAATTTGAGAATGTTTCCTTATTATAGTCCACTATGTATATTCCCTTACACAATATTGAAACACTTAGTGTAAGTTAATATAAGAATGTTTTTTATATGACAAATGTTCATGTCATAAAATTTCCGTACAATTTCTCAAAATAAAAAGCACTGTCAGTCTGCCCATCAGCTTCTTCACTTTCCCAGGAAATCTCAGGTTATAATTATGTCCAGTATATTTTTTTTCTTTTAGTGTGACTGTTTTCTTCCTTTAGTGTAGTTCAACTGTGACTACTTTTCAATATGGGGAAAATCAACTATGTCAGGATTTACTAATAAGTGCGCAAGAACAAGTCATGCCCAGAACTGCTGTGTCAGCCCTCACATGCTGTAAGAAACGTAAAGTACAGGTTAATGTTAGCCATCTATGTTTTACAAGACCACTAATTAAATCAGTGGAATTGTTCATATTCTAGTCATGTTCTTGGTAACACAGATGTTTTCCTATGCTTTTTCACATTCTTCACTTCTTCATTCATTTTTCACATTCTTCATTTTTAAGTAACACTAGCCTCCCAATAAAATTTATGTGATTTTTAGTTCTCATGGATCTTCACTTATCAAACAATCAAACTGTATAATCTTCATTGACTTCTGCTCTGTTTCCATCTCACAGTAACCCAATGTCTGTTGTTCAACACTGTTAGTTTTCAAGCACTAGAAAGTCTAACAGGCTGTCAAAATTCATGCTGTCATCATATTGGGAAAGAGATTGTGAGTAAGCATGAGATGCGGGTAGTTTTAAATTATTCCTGTCAACTGCTTTTAACCAAAGAGAATCACAGATTTGGAGTTAACCCCAGATGAGGTTCCCGTAGTCCTCCCATGTTAACATAGCCACTGTATCCATTATTAGTGGATTTTCATGCACAAAACCTGGAGCTGGCTAGAGGATGAAGGTGGCTCTTTTAGTTTAGAAGTTACATACTGATTCAATTAAAAAAAAAGACTTCATTACTAATTCCACTGCGAGGTTGTGATTCCAGACTCTGCAGTCTCTGTGATGAAGAATTTCCAGCAGGCTCTCTACCAGACATCTTTATTGGGCAATTAAATTGCACTGTCACCAAAATCTCACTTTTATGCAGAATATGACATACAGAACATTTTTTTAACCTATTAAATGCATTTACAAAATAATTGTTTAATGAATTCAAATGTTAAAGCTGCATATTAACTTCTCCTATTTGAACTTAATATATTCCCCTGCTCCAGTGTGGGGTCCCTGCTACCGGAGACATGAACTTCTCCAATGTGAGTCCTTCCCACGGGCTGCAGTTCTTCACAAACTACATCAGCATGGGTCCTTTCCATGGGGTCACAAGTCCTGCCAGCAAACTTGCTCCAGTGTGGGCTTCTCTCTCTATGGTTTCACAGATTCCCCTCCAGCACAGGCTTTTTACGGTGTCACAGCTTCCTTAGGGTATGCACTTACTCCAGCGTGGGCTCCTCCACGGGATACAGGAGGATGTTTGTCTTTTCTGGCTTTGTCCTGGATAGGATTAATTTTTTCAGCAGCCACAAGGGGCATGGCCTAGATCCTGGAGTTATTCTATACCACCTCACTCCCCAAGGGGTTTGGGTGCCTTGCAGGGTGTGGGGTCCTGTGTATGAGGACCTCATACATATGCAATCACATGAGCAATCACATGTGCCTCATTCACCTATTTTGTACTCTTCTATTAGTGTGGCTGATGTTATTGTTTGTTTTCTTATTTCTTTGCTGTTTCTAGTAAATTGTTCTTATCTTGACCCATGATCTTTACCTTTTTGTGCCTCCAGTTCTCCTCCCCTCCAGCTACAGGGTCTGGTGCAGGGAGGGGAGGATCAGGGCAGTGAACGTGCAACTCTGGTCTGGGGATTCAGTGTCAACACTAAATTTGGAATACCATTCCTAAAGCATGAGACTGCTCCACCTTGAAGATTCATGGGCTACAGGAGCACAGCCTGACTCATCACAGTCTTCATGGCCTTCCAGAGCCTGGAGCATCTTGTCCCCCTCCTTATTCACTGACCTGGGTGTCTGTAGGACTGCTTTGCCACCCAACTCCTCTCTTCTATGGTTACAATTACTTCTGCATAATAACTTTTTCTTTCCATCATAACTATGCTATCCCAGAGGCACTACCACCATCCATGACAGGCTTGACCTTGGCCAGGAGCAGGCCTATCTTGGAGCCAGATGGCATTGAACATGGGCGAAACTTTTGGCAGCATCTTAGAGAAGGCACCCCTGTAGACCCCTGATACCAAAACATTGCCAAGCAAACCAACTGCTACTGTTCATGTGGCATCTGAATAAAAGTAGTCAGGTTTGTCATGTTAAGTGCAACCTTTGATCACTTACACTGCTGCAAAATTCAAGAAGATGCTTACTTTATTGACTGTTTAACAGAGTTCAGTCCATCATATTTTACTTGACAGAATTTTCCTCTGATAGAAGAAGAAGGGAAAGGCACACACAGGTAACTGACTCCATTTTCTAGTTTTGCTTTGCTTCAGGAATTTATAAAAAATATGGAAATATAGGAAAAAGCAGGTTTTAAAAGTTTAATGCTATTGTAAAAATGCAGTTATTTTGTGAATTACACTAACGACTAGGAAACATCTAAAACATCCCCCAGAGCCATTCAGTTCACTTTGCTGACTGTTGTCTCAGCAAATTCAGGAATACCTTTCTAAGACTGACATAATTCCCTAACATTCTCATAGTGCATTGTAGCCACCTCACCCTAAAATAATGCATTTTTTGACCAGAGTTTAATCTCATTGGCAAAACAAACAAACAAAATAAGATCAAAGACAAGACCATAGTTCTGAATTAGTCTTTTCTTGTCCCATCCCCAGAAGCTGCCAGCTGATCACTTACATTTATGTTTTGCAGATCCCTTAATTGAAGAAGATAAATATTACTCATTTAGCCTTGGACCTTCTGAAGAGACAGACTGATTCTCTGTATCTCTGGAAAAGTTTCTCACATTTAACAATTTTGAAATTATTTCTCACAAGAGATAAAGCTATTTTAAATTAATAAGTTTCAAGTTTTAATTAGGAGGGAATATTCGGATCTGTTATAAATTCATCTGCTTTGGGTCAGATACATAACCACAGAAAGCAATTAAAAGATTAAGTTTTCTCCAGCTAATGATCTGATCTACCACATACAAAGCTATGTTTTATCTACAGTCTAAATTAATTTCATTATAGCTATTCTGGTGTAGAAAGGCTAAAATGCTGAAAAAGAAGATGGGTTCCCTTTGTGCATTAGTGTCATTAATAGTGGTGATCTATATGCATTTCTAGATCCTCTTTGTCCTATAATACAAAATTATTATAAAGAATTTTTTTCAAAGATTTGTGCTTTGTGATGGGTTTATCATAGATTTGTTAATTGAATCTCTCTCTCAAAAAAAAAAAAAAGTATTTGGAAACTCGATGTTCCATATGAGATCAAGATATCATGCATGTTTGTTGGTTTTTTTCATTAGTACAAATAATATAGCATGAGAACCAATTTGAGAGTCTGAAGAGGTATGCTCAATGAATGTCAAGGATTAATACTGCTTTATTAAGTGTGTAAATTCAGACATACTAGGAATGTTAATATTAATGTCATTTTGGGGTTGAAGAATTGTCCGTGGCTTTGACAAATAGTCCATGTCATTAGGAAAGGCTGAAATAAATGCTCAGGCACACTGTCATGTGCCTTTTCTTACAGTCTAAACATTTTGCAGTTTTACCATATTTTCTGTATTACGCATGTGCCATATATGTATGTGCCTTTGGTGAAATCAGCTTCTACATGCTATTTGTGAACCCACATTTCTTGGCAAAATATTTTTTTTCTAAATTTACATATATATACACACATATATAGCTGTATGTAAAGGAATGTTAGCAACATTTCATTTGGAATCAAAACAGCTATATATCATTATATATCATGAGATATATCAATGCTAGTGTGTTTATTTAATACATGCAGTCAACTGATCTTAAATATAGCATAAACTTTGATAGGGCTAGTTGCCTAATTAATTGACAGGAATATAAAAAATAGCCTCTATTTAAATAACTGTTTCAAAAAACCCACAGGTGAATTAGAGGAGACTGAAAAAAGGGATGTAGTCAAAAGAATAAATGACTTACATATTTCATTTTGCTTATTAATGGTGAATTCTCAGTTTAGTTAGCACTGCAATAGTAAGATATAGACATCTATCACTATTAACTGGGTTTTTCAGTGCCACCATTTTAGATTAATCTTTTAGCAGTCTGATGGCTATGAAGCTAACAGGTACCCACTATATTTGACCCAAAATACCAGTCCCTTGGAAGACACCAATCTTATTCAGCGAAATGTTTTCTCATCTATTGAGAATCAACTTTTCTAAACTGCAGATAGATAATTACTTATTTTGAGTGGTAGAAAGCTAAGAATGCAATAACAAATTTGTAATGTTCCACATATAGGAGCAAATATAAATATGGTTATTTTTTCTTGAATTAAACCCAAAAAAAGAGTGTATACAACTTACTGAAGCAAAAGCCTAAACACTTTGAGAAGCAAACTCATAAAGAATTATGTGCTACACATCTGGTAGCATGAGGTAAACTTACTCAAAAAAGACTTTATGAAAGCACCATAAATTACTAAACACACTATGTTTCAAATTGTTTCAATATTGTAGAACATGGTTATCCCTGTTTTATTTCTTCAGAATTAAGGACCAAGAATAATTTCAGCTGCAAGTAGAAAGCTCTAGATTGGAAATTAGAAGACATTAAGGTAACACCATTCACTTGACCAAAATAACTCATCCCAGATGACATCATGTGCCCCAGGTACTGAAGACAACAATAAAAGAAAAAGTTTTTGAAGATTTTGGCACAATTGCATCCGGTGGAAGCTATGCAACTACAAGGTATACAATGACTCTGACTTCCTAGGAGGTGTCATCTCTTCACGGTGCTCATAATATCAAGTTATATTTACTGTAAAGAACAACAGAGCTACTGTGATGCACTACAAAAATCTCTAGCCAAAGCATACTTTGGAGATATGTCTGGCTAAGAATCCTACAACGAGTAGCTGACTGGTGACAAAATAACTGAGAAATTATAGATCAAATAAATCAATAAACATATGTATTTCTTTGCTGAAAAGTTCTAATTCTATGTGCTATTTTTTGACAAAAAGTGAGCGTCTTCATAAAACAACTATTGTAAAGAAAAGACAAAAAAAGAATTTTAGTTTTATTCTGCATTTTCTATCAGAAAAGCAGAAAGAAGCATAAGGGTTGTAGAAAGGATTCTAATTTCTTTTCTTACACCCTTAACAACCATGTTCTTAAGCGCATTTGTCCAAGGATTTTAACTGGCCATATTCTCAAAGGCAGAATATGGCAAAAAGCTAAGGAAGTTTCATTGGAAAAATTCACTCAGCACAGCCTTCAGATCAAGCAGAAATGGAACATTTCTAGGCAACTGAAATTTGTCCCAAACAAAGGATCCTGGATTTGTTTACAGTAATTAAAAATTACCAGTTACCCATCAGTTCTGACTAGTTCTAATGAATGAACGGAAAACACTTGCAAAAGTACATTATGAACACTGATTAGTAAAGCCTAATTCCTAAGACTTATTAAACTGTGTCAACAAGTAATATACAGACATAGCACTACTACTGAAAAAAAAAGAAAGAAAAATCAGATGTGGCTTCTAATTACAGAAGAAAAAAATTACCAGCACTGACTTAAGACAGGGAGAGGTCTCAGAGTAGAAACCTTCCCTATGAATATGTTGTCAGAATGTCCTTGCCATTATCACTCCTCTACTAAAGGGCCTTTTCCAGTGACTTTGTTATTGCAGTTGCCAGTGTCAAATACAGAACAATCAACTGAACAGTGTTTGAAACTCTTCATTGGATTAGGAGAATGTTATATGCATAATGAAAGTTTGGTCATAGTTGTATTTTTATACCACATCGGTTACAAAGAATACTGTATTTGAATAGGCTGCTACAGAGATTCTAGAAGAGAAAAAATGCTAATTCTTATACAATAAAGTTGATAGAAAGATTATACAGGGGAAGATGGCTCAAAAAAAAACATTCAAAGGCATCAGAAGTCCCCAGATTCTCTAATGATTTCCGTGGAACAAGGTAAAAGAGTAAAGCAGGCCAAGGAAACAGTAAGCAAATTTAGGTATAGAAGCTGTTATAGCCAGACAAAACAAGAAAATGCTCACTGAAGGATTACACATCACAACACAATTTCAAAAGATTACTATAGTATCTACAAGAAGGAAAGATAAATTGCATTATAATCATGAGATAACATTTTCAAGAGTGCCTCGGGGAACATTCAGGAAGGCTTACTTATCCTGGAGATTAATTTCCCTAAACTCCATCTGTAGGCAACATGTGAGAGCGATCTCTCCAGAAGGCAATTCAGAATGGCTAAGTTGGCTCTTGCTTCAAAATGTTTCTGTTTGGGAGCCCAGAATATTGGGAGCAATGCAGAAACATTAGTCACATAGATTTTTTTCAGCCAAAGATTCTTCCATGAAAAACATTCCTTTGTTTAATGATAAGGAAACATTTTTCTCAACTGATCTCTTTTCAAATCTATTTTTTATTTGCTTAAAAAAATATACTGACTCTCTTGTGGGATACATGGTGGGAAAGCTCTTTTTTGGGGGAAGTCAAAGAAAGAATGAACTATTAACATAACTTTTCATTCTTAAATTAACAATATTATGTATTAGAGAGAAGAACATACTAACACTTCCATATTTTTGTTACTGGCTAAGTATGGGTAAAAGCTTGGTGGGATTTTTGCCTCTATTCTATCAGAAGCCAACAAAAATTTAATAAATATCAGCTGAGGAGCATGAAAAAAGAATTTGTGTTTCTTTATGATTACACTGCTTTCTTTGTTTGATTCTTTCTGGTACACAAGCAGCTGTGGCATGATTTGAACAGTGAGAAATTTTCATTGCCACAATTTTAAATGTTAAAGTAGGCAACATGTAAACTCGTTTTAAGTCCACAGTCATATCATTTGGATGATATGTTGGTACAAAAGTGATAGGAGATAACTTTTTGGATAAATAATGAGAATGATAGTAGTATCTTTCTCCCCAAACTGGGGATGTAGTGAAAGTGGATTGGGGACATACAAAGCACTATAGTATTAGTAGGACTCCAGTTGGTCAGACTGTCCTCAAAAATTTACTCTGCCCATCTCTGTTTTAGTGTTCATGTTCTGATTTTAATAGATGTGTATGTGTTATATGTGCATCAATCACACACAAATATAAAATGTATATTCCAAATAGATGACATTCTTGCATATATTTATTAAAAGAAGGAAAAGGATAAATTGAAATTTATTTAGGTCAAGTGTTAAAATGATCAGAACTGTTTGTTGGCAAATTACAGTTTACTTCTTGTTTCTAATAGCATTTATTTACTCTAAATATTACTGATATATATCTATGGTAATCAATACATATCAGAACCAAAATTTATATGTACACTCAAAATGGTACCACAATGTAATGGCAATAGTCCATAACTTGCTTTATTTATTAGTTACCTAGTAGACTGGGGTCTATAGAATTAACAATCTGAATCAAACATAAGACCTTGTGCTAATGTGCTTCTATTACAGCATTTTGATGTGGTTTCCGTGGAATACCTAAGGGTTAAACATTTCAGTCCTAAAGAAGTCATTAGCTACAGAAAGCTGAACTGTAGTCCAGTTGCACGCAATGTCAATTTAGAAGTCATTTACTTCCAGTAGAATCACTCATTATATGGAGGTAAAGGCAAAGCTGTTAGTATCTCCTTATTAGATCAAATACTCTGTGCAAAGAAGGATTTCAAAGTCCAAGACTAAATACCTGGAAAGTCCACACATTTTTTTGTGTTTGCCATCTGTAAATAGTGTAAAAATACTGCAGTGATATGCACTTGAGTCTGTAAAAAATAATGGGAAAAAACATGGAGGAATTTCTGTCACTATTGTTTTGATTGTATATCTATTTTTCAACAACATAAAGCATGTGAAAAAGCCTGTATTGCCAGAATTATAAAAAAACCCTAACATTTATTTTCTTTGTCTCTATAATTTTGTGTATCACCTCAAATTTACCTTGACAGTAAAGTTTTTACTTCTACAATTAAATTCAGAAATTATTCAAAATAAAACAGACAAATATTATAAAAGATATTTTTAAAAGCTGTTATGACATTTCCAAGGTTATATTAATGACAACATCTGAGCTACAGGAATCACAAAATAAAAACATAAATAATGATCATATCTTAGAAGACAACTGTGCGTTAGAGAATATGAAGTATAATAAATGCCAAACTCCTGGAAAAAGAAAGACTAAAAGATGGAGAAGAGAAATATGCATGTGTCCTATGATAGGAAAAAGGAAGTAAAGATGATCAAGTAACTGACTTAGTTTCATTAAATATGAGAAATACAAAAATAGTACAGAAATACAAAGAAGTCTATCTGCAACTTTGTGAATGGAGTGAATAAAGGAAGAGAATTTAAAACATTGTTCCACCATAAAACCTATTAGAAAAAAAAAAAAATCCACAACAAACCCAAAACTACAACAGTTCCATATCTAACAATGGCTTCAGTACAGAAGATTGAAAAATTAATGAATGGGCTGATAAAAAATAGTATTATCTAAATTTGTGCTAAAAATCTTAAAATTATGTAACATAGATCCTAATTTTAATCTCAGCTGAAAAAGAATAAGCTTAAGCCAACTATATTTATTTGGGAAATAATGCATCTTATAAAGCGTATATTTTTCCTTGTTCTAAATGTATTTCCAAATTCATTCTAAATTTTCTGAATATTCTAGATTAATAGTTTTATGTCAATATGGTAAAAATTATTCCTGTGAAGGAGGTAATATTCCAGTTTTGTCTGCAGCATTGTGGTTATTCTCTCAGAATATGGGATACCTGAATTCAATTCCTTTCTTGTGGTGTTGGTTTTAAATTCTCCCTTCAAGTATAATGACCTCTGAAGGCATAAAGGCTAAGAGGTTCAAGATAAACATTCAAGAAAACTAAAATTATATCAGGAGATCATGCATGGGTTTACATTCTTTGTGTATAATCTGTTAGTCCTCTTAGTATAAGAAATAAACCAATAACTGAAGGGGTAGCAATGATCTTCTGTCCCCCTAATAATGTCTTTTGGGTCCTGTTAGAGCCATTTCAAATAGCTTAAGATTGATCCAATGATCATGAAAATGATAATGCACAAAAATAAATGCAACAAGATTTCCAGTGAAAATGATGGATAATTCCTGAGCTATTATGCAAAGGAGCTTGTGGCTTAGCCATCTATTAACAGATTGGTAAAATTTCATTTCATTTCCTTTCCTTTTATAAGGACTCCATACCATTTTTTTTCCTTCCAGATCAAAAGGAACATTTTCAATGAAACATTAACTCTAGATTTTCAGTTTGGAGAAGCATTTCCTTCCCTCAGACAAATAAGAGTTTTAGCTGATGCAATTTTTTGAAGGTTGTAATAATTTTGATCTCCAAAAATTCAATTAGTTATTCATACAGTTTTCCATTATGATCAGTTAATTTGCATTCATTTTATGTTAATTCAGCTTGAATGACTTATTTTAAGCCACTCCCAATTTACAATTCTCAGAGGAAAAGGGAAAAAACCTATGCTTTTAAACATGAACAGTGGTCCCTGTGTGGCTTTAAAATGTTGCTTGTTTCATAGTGATATTCCTGAATCATGAGTAGGAAAGGTCAAAAAATATTTACTTATGTCTTAGTTCGAGGGGAGAACTAAGATATCTATGTAGGCCAAGAAAAAAATAATCCCTCTCTTTAAATTTAGAAACAGAACTTTAATTAGAAAAAGAAATATATATGAAAGGATAACAGTTCTTAATCACAATACACAGATATATATATGTCTATATATATATATCTATATCCAGAAAGAACCAAAGAACAATAGTTTGTAATAAACCGCTCCACCCACCAAACGACAAAGCAAACAGTTAAATGTCTTTTGGCTGCACCCAAAAAAGGGGGGAAGATGCAATTATCTTCACAGACAGCAGGTGGTGCTGTTGCACCTCAACTGCTGGCCGCTCTCTCTCAGGGTTGCAGTTATATTTAAGGACAGCAGGTGGCGATGTCGCGCCCGGCCGGCTGGGCTCTCTCTCTCAGGGGAATGGCAGGAGCAGAGGTCAGGTCAGGTCCCATGGAATAGATGACAAAAGCAGCAAAAATCCAACCTTTGCAGTGTAGGGAACAGACGTGTTTCTCTTCCTCAAAACAGTTTTGGGATATCCACGGGTGATTGGCGAAAACCAGAGAGCAGAGAACACAATCTTGGTCCCGAGGCGATGCCAGACCTGATGTATGTGTGTCTGTCTCCTCTCCTCTGCCGAGCCAGTGAACTGCTGACCCTGCGCAGAAAGCACAGGAACCCCGAACCCTTCTCCCCACCCAGAGCCTGTCTTCCCTCCCCTCCCAGCCTGGGGAGAGATCAGAACAAAAGCTCTGGCTAGAGCTGTTAACATCACTACATGCATATTCAGAGCATGTCCTTTGTTAAACCTTTTATCAGCACTAAGGCGTTACCTCCAAGCTTTGGAAGGAATTCCAACGGAGTTTTGAAACTATAATAGCCTGTTCAGTCTCAAGAAGAGACAACTGAGAGGGGACCTCATCAATGTCTGTAAATGTCTGAAGTCAGGGTCATAAGAGCATGGATCCAGGCTCTTCTTGGTGGTGCTGAACAATAAGTCAAGAGGCAATGGGCTGAAACTGATACACAGGAAGTTCCTCGTGAACCTGAGGAAGAACAATTTTACTGTGTGGGTGACTGCACACTGGAACATATCACCCAGAAATGTTGTGGAGTCTCCCTCGCTGAAGATATTCAAGCACTATCCAGTAACAATTCTGTGCCATGTGCTCTAGGACAACCCTACTTGAGCAGGGTGGTTGGACCAGATGACATGACCTATTATGGTTTCTTCCCACCTTCCCCATGCCACGATTCTGCAAAAACATGACTGGGAGTTAGCTAGAACAATGCTCTTGCTCAAACTTCCATGGTACCAATCATTGTAACAGCAAGGCACTGGTATTAAACAGGCATGAAGAGATAAATATCCTGTTTATCTGATATGTAATTTGTCACTCTGATAAGACAATAACTATGTAGCAATTTATAGTGCGGGTTTGTGTTTTGGTTTTGTTTGTTTGTTTGTTTTGTTTTGTTTTGTTTTAAAATCTTAATTTACTTGCCAATCAGAGTTTCCACAGTGACTATTGGTTATATTTTAAAACAAAGTTGGATTGTTATGATTCAGTTTTTGCAGTACTTAAAAGACAGTTCCTAAGAAACAGGGAAAACAAAATACTGCATGTGATAGAAAAAATACAGCAACATCTAAAAAAAAATTCTGGCTAGATGAGGAAGCAAAAACGGTGAAAATGAAATTGAAGGTTTTATTGCTTATATTAGGTGCAATTATCTCACTAAAACTTATATGCCTTTAATTTTTTGTCAAGTTCAGAAGAAACAGTAGAGCATACTTTGGATGCTTCAAATTACAAGCATTATTGTACAGGGTTCAACAATATGTCCAAGAGTAAAGTCCTATAAAAACCTAGAAAATATGTGATATATTAATGCATTGAAAAAATACATAGATGCTTGAACCATTTTTATGGTATCAGGAGTAATTAATTTTGGGCAGATAATTTTTTTAAAAATTCTGTATTCCAGTGTTAACTTCCTTGCTGATTTCATTTGATCAGTTTTGCAGTGTAGTCTTCTCTCACTTGGAATTTGCATTAGCATCTGCAAATTTCTTCTGAACTCTAGCAGTGGGTTTACTTGTCATTCTACTAATAGTGATTGCTGTAAAAAGTCACTTCATTAATTAAATTTGTCACATCATTTTTCTCTGCAAAGATCTCAAAGTACTGACAGTCTGATCTTCATAAACAACATTGACCTCGTGATTCATCAAGTGACAGGAATAAATGGATAAGGTGACCAAATGTGACTCAGAAATCAGGAGGAGTATTTCTTTTTTCAAAATCAGAAATCTAAGTTTATAATTACGTTGTTTTATTTTACAGATTACCAACATTTTGAAGCTCGTGAATTTCAGTGTGGTCTCCTTTTTTGAAGAGTTCTTGAGGGGCATTGCAGTAGAAATGGTATTTGATGTGTGATTTTTCTTCTGTATGTGACTCAGAATCTGCAGGGGATTCAGCTGAATCTCTGAACAAAGACTGCTGCTGGATTTTATCAAAATGTTTATAATGACACTGACAGGAGCTAAATATCATATAGATAATGAAGAAATCGAGCTTACACAAATTTATAGCCTGCCTCTTGAGGAAGCATGCACATTGCCTTCATACAGATTCTTATCTGTCCATGGCTACATACTCTGTCCTGAAAAAAGAAAGACCACAGAAAAGTGCCTTTAGATCTATGAAAAGAGTAAAGGGCTACTAATAGAACAAGAAGTAGAAAAGCAATTGAAAACACAGTGAAACAACAACAGGGAAAAAGTGCTTGGAAAAGGGATGGAAACACTGATACAGACATGGGAAAGTAAGCAGTGATGTGGCTTTGAAAATGAAGAGAATGAGAGACCGAGAAGTGAGAAGGTATGAAAGCAGTGATTAAAATCAGTGGTGATGAAGAGTATAGAAAGGAAAATGGAAAAAGTGAAGAAAATACACTTAATAGTAAATAATAATATCGAGAGACATATCACTTATTCCATAGCAAAGAATTAACCATTTTGTGTAGTGATTTTACTTCTCTATCAAAACCATGAGCTATAGGTATGCAAAGAAAAGAAAGCCTGAAAAAACAATTTAATATGAAACTTAAATTGGTTAGTGACTCACACAAAATATACCTGAAATGCAATGCAAACACATCTCCTTGGAAAGTTGAATCAGAAAAAAAGACCTTCCTACTTGCAATTATATTAATATTTTTATCACTATATAAGAATTACATTAGTTTAAAATGCAGAAACACCTTAGAATATTTGGATCCCATATTGTTTCTTTTTTGAGATGATCTTTGCTTCACAGACTTTGGAATTATCAGACCCAGGACAGGTATGCAGAGATAATTACACTTCTATTTCTTCCACTTTTTAGGGGAGAAATGGTTGAGCCAGCTATCATTTTTTAAGAAATTTAAGCAAACTAGCAACATCCAACAGACAAAGTTTAAAAGACCTTGGCCTGCTATCCAGCTTTTTTCACTAGAATGAAACGAAATGCTGTATTCTTAGAATGATCATTGGAACCTTTCAGTAAATACATAGAAACTGGTCAGTAGTTTTCCTATAAGACATTGTCTGAATTGCTCCAACAGCATTTATCTTTTCATTCATTCCCATTCATTCATTCATTCCATGATTTGTTATACCTCTCATTGGCTGATGATTGCCTTCTCTAGTACCTGTTTATGTTTCCTTAACATTTATTTATTATGAAAGGAAAAGAAGCAGTCATTCTTTCCAGTCACATTGCCCTGCCACATAACTATAAAAAGTGTATGAAGAAAGCCAAAGCACAGGCAGTGCTTTTGTATGTGACTCAAAATGGATTCTATTAACCTCAAAAGCAAGTAGTCTCCTAATGAAGGTCATAAGCTAATTACCTATCTAATTGTTTAAGAAATTGCAAGAACCACAACAGAAAGAATACTAGATAATCACTTTCAAAATCACCAGAGGGTAATAAATGACTTTCAACTGTTGTTAGTATTGGTAGGATTTTATGCAGTTTTTTAAGGGAATAAAAAATGTTCTTGATAGTAAACGCATAAATGATTGTAAGCAGCCAGAGTGCTACTAAATAAATAAAAAAACTGCCAACAAACCCTTTAAATTTAGGATACCACAGACTATTTTCAGAAGTAAGCTTTGCTCCAGGGTGCTTCAACATTTTGGGCCCCAAAAATCAAACATCTTAAAACATGTTGGTGTCAAAGCCACTTAATATGTAACAAAGCTTTTAAAATCATTCATCTTCTTTGAAAGTTATGGTCTATATAAAATTGAATATTAAATGTGTTTAAAAGTGTTTAAATATGTCATCAGAAGAGAATTGTAATGGCATAGAAAATGGATTTCTGTGTTGACAAAGTGTGAAGGAAACAATTCAGGTAAATGGTTATTCCTAAACTAATGCCTGCCTCTTCTGGAAATTAGGAATTTAAGTAAGGTTTAAATGGGTTTTTAATTTTTTGGACAACAAACACTGAAATGACGAAAGCACTTGTTTCTGTTTCACAGTAGTTCCATGTGTTATCACATAAATCTACAGATAAAAAAACTAGGTTACATATATGATGTACAAGATTCAATTCACTTTTTTTAAAAAAAACCAAACCACATTGAGTTCTCTCTAATTTTTATTTTTCTGATCCTCTTACAAAAAGACAGTAAGTTAATAGCCCAATTCTAGAATGGAAAGAAAGGAAAACCTTGCTATAGCCAGCTAAAACATTTGAGAAACTTTCACATAGAGTCATTACGTATGGGATTAACCTTTCACAGTTTGATTGATTAACCACTGAACCAATCCCTTAGAATCAAAAATGCAATAATTTTTTTATCAATGAAACACACCTGTGTTCATATTCTGAAAAGCAGAGAGTCTAACAACCATTCTAACTAGACCAGATCTTGAAGAACAATGTGGCCATTGCTTCTATAGTGGAGCTCCAGCTGTTCAGCAAAGCTGCAAACCCTGATTACAGAAAGCTAGCATACACCTTTGTTCCCCAAGTCATCATTGGCTGAAACATTCACTGGCTGAAAATTTTGTAGTAGATCCATTTCTTTGTGCACATATGTATGAATAACTCTTATTAAATGTTTTGCAAATCAAGAAAAACATCAGCTGTTAACTTTGTAGATAGCAAGATAAGAAATACTAGTAGTTATTTGTAGGAAGCCATATAATTCCCTTTGCCTTACAAAGACCTTTGAAGCTGTCTCCTCTACTCTCATTTTGTGTTCAGTCCTCTGGAGGTTTGAGTTGGCACCCTGCCAAGCCCAACTGCTGGCCACATGGATTTCCCCCTGCCTCCTGAGAAAGAAGGGAAAAAAAGTACCAAAAAGACAATTGTATTAAAAGTATATATATATATATATATATTCACATATATTACAATTATATAC
>JAWWEE010000122.1:62921266-62962306 GCA_035221455.1 Xenops minutus | reverse complement strand
AGCAGGAAGTTTTCCTCAGAGCTGGCCCTCATTGGCTCTGCTCTAGAGGATGGAGGGAAACTTCCAGAGGCTTTCAAGAGAAACCGATCTTAAACCCATGACAACAAGGTACAAGGATCCCCAAGAACCTGTTATATATACCCTGTCTGGGCTTCCAGGCCCTGCTCCAAGTGTCCCAGGGGAACATCATGTCGCAAGGAAAACATTCCCACTCTTCAACTGGCTGAAGTCATTGCACAAGGATTTAAGTGTCACATGCATGTGGGTTCCTTCATATACACTGGAAATGTCTTTTTTTTCCTCTACTAAAAAATTCTTAGGTTCAAAAAAGCACCAGAATGTTTTCATCTTTATCACAGTTATAAAACACAGCACAGCTGCCACAGCCATTCTTCTCCCTCCAAGTGTTTGAATACACCTCACACACTGTTTCTTACAGTCAATAAATGTTTGCATGCCAGGAAGAGATGTTTGACTTCCTTATTTGTTTTGTCACCAAAAAGCATAAGGTTTCTTGCAAAACCCCCTTCTCCTTGATCTAGTACTGTTTTAGGAAAAAAGTCGGGTGGAAAGAGGCAGAGGAGCATGAACTTGGGCAGCAAAGCCTTCCAAAAGCAAATAAAGTCATCTGTGTTGCTACCGGGAAGCGTCTACAGAGCTGCCAGCTGAATGTTGGTGCAAGAAAAGATTATTTTTAATATCAGAACTGTTTCTAAGAGAATGTATATTCCCACAATCAAGTCTAATGCAACACCATCAGGATTTGGCTGTAGACAAAGTCTAAAAATGTCCATGACATTTTATAGCAGCACAGTTAAGTGTTGCTGACAGGGTCTGTGGAAAGTGAGCTGGGCAGAAAAGTTACATTGGAACCTTTGGGTTCCCAGGGTCTGTGTCAGGCAGGATCTACATCCATCTCCAGATCATCATGACATCGTCTGCAATGGCTTTAATGCCATTCACTCACTGACAGCCTTCAATCATTGAGGTAGAGGGGAAAGCAAAGCAAGCAGCCAAATCACAGGAACATTTTAATAAGTAAATAAATAAACAGAATGTGTTGCACATACCATATATCCTTACACTTAGCAGAAACACATGGAGAGAATTTGCAGCTCCCATACATTGCAGATTCTTTAAGTCCTACTTTAAGGGAGGGGGGGGACCCAAAGCAAAAAAAACCACAACAACCAAAAAAAAAAAAAAAAACACCTCAGAACATGCAGATGTTTCTGAAAAGTTCAAGATTGTTTCCCATTTCACTACATATATTATTTCATCATCCAGACGTTTTGCAACACATTTCATATTACCTTTTCAGATCAGCAGGTTTTTTAAAACTTAGTGGGCTCAGAGCCTTTAACACCTCTGCAAGTTTTCCAGTTTGGCTTTCTCCCACGATGGGCCACCATCCAAAAAACCCAGCTTCTACCTCAGGGCTGCTTTCCCACTCCTGGTTTCCATCCCTCATTTCTGGTTCTGTCCCAAGTCAGGCCAAGTGAGAGGAAGGAAAAAAAGTCAAGATTGCAGTTAAATATTCAAAAGGGATTCTGTGGTTTCTTTAAAGTTTAATTTAATTTTGCAATTTTCCTAAAGGAAGTATATTCTTTTCAGACTGTTCTGGCAGGACAGATAATTCACTCTAACACCTATGAGAGAACAAAAGGATTGAGTCTCAGGAATTAATTCAGAGAGCACCAGAGTCACTACATTTAAAGTGATCTCTTACTTTTACCGGACAAATGTGCCACCAGTTCCAGCACAATGCTCTGACTATTAATTCACATGGGGCATGACTGAACATATCCCCTGTCCTCCACTGGCATTAGGATCAGCTGTCACACCTGTAGAGCAGCTCACAGGATGTGGAGGAGATTCCCAGCAGAAATATTCTGCTGTTTCAAACAGCACTGACCCTTCCATCTTCAGCTCCCACGGACGGAGAAGTGAAGGATGACCAGCATTCTCCATAACTAGCTCTCTATTTGTTGCCAGTGACATAACGTAAGTAAGATAATACAACTCTTCTGGGTTTGCTGTATGCCCAGCTGCAACCCATGCCTGACACGGTCATTCTGTCAGAACAGAGAGAAACAAATGTATTAGCAATCACTAATGATTAGTGCAATGTACTTGTCTATTTCCTACTATTATGAGATCAAACAGAAACCTCAGCCTGGATACATTACTGTCTCATTAAGCCTTAAAGTTAGAATGGAACAAACCATTGCTCACAAATTCATTTACTCTTGAAATTCAAACCAGTCAGTCAGCACAGGATGGGAAGAACAAGCTAATAACAGCCTTTTGTAGTGAGTAAATTACAGACAAATGGGTTTACAGGGCAGATGATCTCAGTTTTTAAACCTAGACTCAACTAAAACAACTCACGCTAAACACTAGAAAAAAAGGTTTCGCATTTTTTCCTTTTACGGCTTGGAACATACATTTGTTGATGTACACAAGTAAACTAAAATGTTATTGTAACACCAGAATAAATAAGGCTACAGTCTCCCCAAGCCTTTCCCTGCCTACAAAGCCAAGCAAACAGAAAGATGGCATTTAGGAAAGAATGCAAACTGAGCAAGTAATTGCAGATACTAATTTAGTATAAATTACATAGATCAGTATGAAACTGAGAAGAGGATTTAGACAGATATCTCAAATAGCCTACTCCCAATTGGGTTTTGTTAAGCAGACTGTATAAAATCTAATATTAAATTCATTAGTATAAGAATGCACCAATAGTTTTCTAAGCTTAGACCAGTCTTGGAAGGAGAGCTGCTCATCATCCATGACAAACTTTAAAATATAGCTAATATTTCCACAAATATTGCTCCTTTAAATCAAAAGAGCCAAAAGATGCAAACAATTAGCAAGTGCTGCCAGTGAATTAATGCTATTCCATTCCATCCCTTCCCACGCAGAGTTGGGAATTAAGAATATTCAAGCACCACTGCATAAGATCAGTAACAAACAATGAGAAGTAAGCTAAAATCTCTTTTGAGGCATAATTTTTAATTAATAACATACAACGTATTAATACATCAAGTTATAAAACGCCATTAAGTACAAACACTCTAGGTCGTCTTTAAAAGAATAATTAATTTTAAACTTCATTTTTGTTCTATGAAGAAAAAAGAACATACATAAATATAATAAATGCATAAAAGGTCTGTTTTAAATAATATTAGCTGGCAAACAGTATGTATTAAAACTGACATATGCTATTCTGACTTGCATTTTTTAAACATTTGGAATAGTCTATCTTTATAAACACAGACTTTAACTTATATCATACTGGAAACGGGAATGTATCTAAATTTACTGTTCTTTACATTCTTGCTGAGTTCTGGGTTTGGGACTGCAGGTGTCATTTAATGCAACTCACCGGCTGCCACAGGGAACTGCAGTGTCCTGAACTTAGAACATCACATATGCTGGGTCAAAGAAGGAATACAAGATTCTGCCCCAGATCCACTTGAGAAAAACCCTGCCCATGTGATATTAAGCAAATACTACAGGGAATCCAACAGCAGAGTTCCAGCTGCTTCTTCCTCATCTAGGGATTTTTTGCATGTTATAGAACATTTGCATTTGTGAATTAATGTTTGCATTCCAAAAATGCAATTTTACCTCTGGCACTCAATAATTTCAGATATTACACAGCTTCAGTTGCATTCTTACGGGTTACCATAGATGTTGATTTTCCATCTTTAAAGTGGTTTAAGGAAAAAACAATTTAAACTCACCGTGGGATTTGCTTTGCTCCTAAGTGGCCTATATTGATTGCTCAAAACCCCCTCAGGTTTTGTTTTGTTGCTTGGTTTACTACCTTCTGATGCAACACAGGGATCTTGAAACATTTTTCAATCAGCCATTCACTTCCTACAGTGTGAACCAAACAATAACTCAAGGAGAACTCCACGTGCGCACACAGAATATAAAAAGCTTTGACGTCTTGCATGGTGGAAGAGCCATCACATCAATACTGTATTTCTGCAGAACCCTTCAGTGACAGCACCCATATGAGTCCTCTGGTTTGAAACTTTCAAGTCCTGTCTCCATCTGCGTCACAGCCCCGCATCAGGACATGGTACAAAGCCAGATCAGTTGGGGGTCAGGAGGGAGGGTGGCAGCAGGTGAAGCAACTTGGAGCATGACTTGTAGCTGGATTCCAGATGTCTTTCTACAGCCCTGCTGTATAAGAATCCATGGGAATAGGAAAAGCCTGCGCCATAACTCAACACGCCTTGGCTGCACCAGATGTAGGGCATTACTGAGAGAAGAGAACTCTGTCCTAGGAACAGGCAAGATACAGGTCTAGCCATGAGAATGATCCTCTGCTTCATACTTTGAAATTTTATGACAAATCTGAGTATCATCCTGAGACTTCAGATAATTTTTTTCCTTTAAATGACCTTCCTTTTCAGAGAAATACAATCACAAAAAAATCACAGCTTTTCTTTTTTTTCCCTTTTTTTAAAGTAATGCAAAAGGAAATTTTTGTTCATTGTGAGAGTAGGAAAAAACCTTTAAAATACCAGTCCTAAAGGCAAAAAATGCTAGAAGACAAGAAAAAAGGACTCAAAATTGATTGACTCAAGCCTGTTTCTGAATTCTGAATGCACTGGACTGACAACATTGCATAGAGTCCTGTGTGACCCCAAAACTTAGGTCATGCTCTTTCTTGTACACAAATACAATTAATTAAAAAATGTATACTTCATTAGTAAGTCAGAAGAGATTTCACCTCTCGCTTATTTCTAATTGCACTTGAATTATTATTCTCCACTCTTGAAATATTACTCTCCATCTAATTCACATGTGGACTCCAACAACTGGTCTTTCTAAATAGTCCAGACTTCCACTAACAAAAGTGATGAGGATCCTGTATTGCATACAATAACATAGTTTTACATCTTTATGATGTTAAAGTTACATAAGTAAAAGTGGAATCTGAGGTTTCATTGAGAACTAATGCAATATTCAGTGCTCTACTTCAAAGTAAATTTGCATTATGACCTGAAGTTGCTTGGTGTCTACCTGCAGTCCTGGTAACTCTTAAGGGAATGGGAAGCACTCACCAAAATTTGCTGTTTATTTAATGAGAATGAAACACTGGTTCCCACTGATGATTAATATCCGAATTTTCATCTCATTCTAGCGCATGATTGAATTCACTGATTTGTTCTGATCCTCTAGAGAGAGGAGATCCAAAAGCAAAGTCTGAATCCAGATTTGCTCAATTTCCTTCCTTAAATCCCATCTCTGGGAAATATTACCAAGGCAAGCAACAAAAATAGATTGCAAGCGAGCGGGAAAGTCTCTGCAACAGAAGAACTGGCTGTATCAAGACACATGCTCCAACTTTAAATTTATCAAATCAACACATACATTTAGCTAACCATGGTGCCCATGCAATATTATAATAAAGGATAATAATCAAGCGAAAACAAACTACCGTGAGGGACTGAAGTTGGTTAATGGCTTAAACATTGTTAAAGTCACTGAAAGACTTAACAGACTTAAAGACTTAAAGTCCACTGCACCAAATTGTGTGAAGAAACAACTGCTCACTGAATATGCCTCCTATATTGGACTGTGACTGGAACTTGAGATAAGATAAAGGTCA
Source organism: Xenops minutus (assembly GCA_035221455.1). Classification (NCBI taxonomy): domain Eukaryota; kingdom Metazoa; phylum Chordata; class Aves; order Passeriformes; family Furnariidae; genus Xenops; species Xenops minutus. The sequence goes on along the minus strand of JAWWEE010000122.1, from coordinate 62,956,671 downwards.
TTCTATTGTCCAGTGATCCCAGGAGAAGAATGCATACCCAAGTTCGAAAGCCTGGAATGCTGCTGGCTCAGACAATGGAGGTGCAAGCTGAGGATGTGTAAAGTAACCACCCAGGTGCTAAGAGCATGCACACCCACCACCTCAGGCTGCCATCTGGGTTTTAAACAAGATAAGGAAAGGGTAGTGTTTCTTTATCCTTACACAAATGATCCATCTGTGATAAATCCCCCTTGGAGAACTACTGAAACAACTCAGAGGTACCCTGAAGATACTCATCTCTGCTGCTGATGAACAATAATGGGCTATAAGGGACTCAACTGCCCTGACATAACAGGCAGCTGTAACATCTTAGAAGGTGTCAAAGACTCATGAAATGTCCCGTGATCCAGTATTACATCACCCATTGTAAAATTACCTGCCCCAGTGGAGGTACTTGGGGTGTTCCTACCTAGTCTAAGCAGACTAAAACTGCATGGGGCTTCTTCCCTTGCTGTCGTGCTTGGCTCACCACATGGGACTTTCCTTGCCACCCTGGGCTTTCCTTGATGGATCTGCACTGCAACCATCACTTTGAAAAGACTGGGACTCTCACCACTGAGAAGACCACAAGAAGAGTATCAACAAGACACTGCCAGAATCCACAGTGGTATTTTTTCCTACTTAATCTGTCTCTCTTTCACTCTCTTTCTCTTTTTTCTATTTCTTTTTCTCTCTACCTCACATTTACTGTTAAATAAAAATCTGTACCATTGACTTTGACATATGATCTCATTTGCACCGTAATTCAGGCAGAGGCATCTCTCTAACAATTTTAAACAACCTGATCATGACAACTACACAGTGCAATTCTAGATTCTCTGTGTTTAAACAGGCACTAGAAATTCTTTAATGGAAGAAGAGAAAAGTAGTGGAGAATACTGCAAATACAGATTTGAAAAATCTTCAAAGAATCATGCATGGACACACACAAAAAAAATTGTGCAGGCCTTTCACATGCCTTCTTTAGTTTTAAAGGCAGTTTAGCTAATAGCAAGAGATTTTATATTTTCCAGGGAGGCTTTAAAAGTAATTATTGTCCGTATGTTCTTTGTCCATAAATCTTTAGTGGCAGTCAGCAGAATTTCATTTTCTTCCCTTATTTCAGCAATAAATTTCTTTAAAGAAACTCTCTTGTGCCCTGACAGCAAAAGCAGTATTTAAACCTACAGAACAGAAGAACTGCTGAGACCAAGGCAAAACACCAGAATTTTTAGAAGCTCTCAAATCTGACAACAGCCAAGCAGATTCAAGCCCACATTCTGAACATTCCCTCGGTCCCCAAACAATTCTTTAAGGATGTGGTATCAGGTCCCTGGCATTTAGGAGTAAGAATGGATGCTTATAAATGGCATTTGGTTCCAGGGTTAATTTTGCATCTTGGATAGATCGCTACTTAGAAAGAACAAGCATTACAGGAGCTTCTATTAAAAACATGTTTAAACAAGAAACTTCATATGCTTTCTAGTTCTGTTATTAATTTTTAAATTGTACATACTTAAAACTCCAATGGTTATTTATATTTCTATGATATTTTTTCTCAGTGATCAACTAAGCCAGCTTTTCACCTCTTACTGTAACAACTTTCTATGGAACAAGAATTTTGCACTTCATTCTATAAAGGACATAAAGCCAGAATATATCAAGTTCCGAATGCACAGCAAGTTAATCTATGGAGCATAAAAGTTCAACACTCTCTAAAGCAAAGCATTTTTCTTTCCATACAGCACTGTACAGCAGAATAAAGTGTAGGAAATATTTCATTCTGCTTATAACTTGCACACTGAGTTCCTGAGTCACTTTGACTGGCAGTGCTAGGTACCTAGGTTACTGCATGGCTTGGGACAATAGGTACTGTTGGAAAAAATAGTATGGAAAGAAAGAGGCAGAAATAATCTCTGCTGTAGCAGGAAAGAGGAAACAGATGATCCCCCGGGGTTTCTTTCAGTGTGAGAACATCTTGCAGCTTTAAAACATTTACTTGAAAAATTAGTATTACTTTGCAGATTGGACTCAAACGAAAGTTAGTAAGTGGCAACATGCCAGAGCACTCAGCTGAGTGCTCCTGTCAATGTGGGGATCTCTCCAATAACCAGGAAAAATCCTGAACTATATTGAGAAGCAGAAAACTAACAGCTTGCACCCTTCCCCCTGCCCTGAGATCTCACTTTTACATCCCATAAATTCTTAGCCCTAGACTCCAATTCCAGTAAGTACAGAAACACAGACCCCTCTTACCCTACTCCCAAGCGAACCCTGAGATAGCAGAAATTAAAGTCAAACTCATCAGAGCTGGTGGAGGTAAACTCATGTCTTCAAATATGTAGCCCATCACCTATCTCAAGTTGCTTATAATATTGGCTTATTAGAGTTCATGGGCAAATGCTGGAAGAGTGGATGGGCTTATTAATACCTGCACATGTCATCTGTATGCAAAAGATTGCAACTAGAAATGAGAAAGCCAAATTATTATTCCGAGATGCTGTCAGTGTTTATTTCCACCCAGGTACTCCCAAGGCACATGCATCAGTTTTCAGCAAGATAGAGACATGAAAATATATAATTTGACACCAGCGCAACATGAGCATAATCATCTTTTGAAAGACTGTGGGCAACAATAAACAACCCAGCAAGACCAAGGAAGTAATAGGAATGGCTTGAAAAAGTTAATTAGACTCACAAACACTACTGACACAATTAGTGCTGATGGACAGCCTTGTTGGCAATCACACACTAGATGGTAGTGATTCCACAGGCAGCAGCAACTGAGGCTGCACCTTCCCCTGCTAGAGGGGGACCTTCCCAATAGCATGAGCTGAGAAACGGTTCCTATCATGACCTTCACTGAACCAGTTCTGAAGATAAAAGGTGGCCTTTACTTCCCAACACTATGACGCATATTTCAAGACCATTAAGTGTTTCTTAAATATTTATCCTTTAGATACCATAAGATATTTCAAAAACAGGGCAGGGGGGAGTTCTATCTTCAAAATAACATTAAGGGATAAACATGTATGATACATAATAAATCCTGGAGTGCCCTATGTATATGCAAGCCTGATTTGCACTTCCATACTATTTCCCTTATCACTTCATATATGCACTTTTGTTTCCTACATGGCCAAACTAAAATCAGTCTATCTTCACTTAACATGGTGATGAAATGTTGCCATTGTCAAAAATGGCAAACAAAATCCAGTTTAATTTAAAGCCAAATGTCTGGAGCCAAGTTCTGAGATTGCTTTTTAGGGCACTATTGTAAGCAACTAAGGAGGAAAGATACAAACATTGGAGGGGCTCTTACTTTTGTGAATCCACCTCAGTGGTTTGAACCCTCTCAAAAGCCCTTATAAGGTACCTGTATTACAAGAAGAAACAGTACTAAAATAAGAAAATGTGAAAACATGTGCATATGTGTAAGTCAAATACCCACCCCCACAGACACGTCAGCAATAATCCCTCACCTCAGTTTGCACAGCTGCTGATGGTGAAATTGCCCAATGCGAAGATCTCAGGAGGCTGCATCACATAATCTCCAACAGTCACTTTCAGACAACACATCTGTCATTCTGTGATCAGGTCGCTTACCCTTTCCTGTGAGCTTTAAACTGTGGTTAATAAAGTCTCAGAAACTAGACCACACACAGACAAATCTGTTTCTACTCCTTACAAAGGGAATTCATGTTCATTTGATGTCAAGAGACTTCTTGCATGATCTCTGTGCTGTGTCATCTCTCCCTAAACCACCATCACTGGGCCAGGTGCAGCTTGGAGATGCCTTTAGCTCCGCTTCATCCTGACACCTGTTGCCTCCATTGCACTCCTTGGCATGTGGACAGAGAAGTCTCTCTCTCGTCTGGTAGAAGTCCAGGTCCCCAAGATGTCCAGGCTAAAAAAATAATAAGTTTCATGTTTCCTCCAAGGACACGTGTCTTTCCAAGGAAAGGCAGCAATAAGAAGAGAAACTTGGGAATTGTACACACAGTTCTGGCACTGAACAGAGGAAGAAATGCAGCAGCATATAAGACTCTTGGGAAAGCTGATTTCCTGCTGCCTCTCTATTTACATCAGCTCCACAACTTAGCCAGGTATCACAGTTATCCTCTGGTGACTCCTTATTCTCGGAGGTCAGGCTCCATTCTAATCACCATTTCCAAAGGTGGGAATCCTGCCCCTGGCATGCTCAGCCAAGGCGACAGCACGTGCCATGCAAGTGGGCAACACCAGCTGCAATCCTGATTTGGGGTAGATCTTCCCCTTCAGAGGGCTTTACAAAAAGCACCTGGTATTCGGTACATGAAGTACAGTTAGCCTCTTTTAGACACCACCAGAACCCTGCATCTTCACTGGAAACAAATCCAAGACAAAGGAAAAAAAAATTCTTCAGTGTCATCACCCCTGTAGGAAGGACCTAGAAAGATATGGGTCATTTGTTCCAATAATCTGTGGTCTGAAGAATGGCTTAAGAGTTCAAAAGCCTGAGGGGTACTGCAAGAATGAATTTTACTTTCCAGGGAAGACATCAAAACCAGACATTTCTGTGGCAGACACAGCAGCATATTCTTTCAGATCCCTTTGAGTATATTTTCTGCTCTTTGGATTTGAAATCTTGGAGCAATAAAACAAGCTCTCATTTTTTAATTAAGTTTCCTGTAGGCGAGGTTGAAGACGGAATACCAGTGAGTGTCTCTGAAGCGAAAGCTAGCACAAAGCCCCACTAATAGGCCCATTGACCTAACATTTGCAGACTTTACCATTCCTAAAATATTTTCCACCAATCCAGGCAGCAACAAATAACAGGTTTTGACGTTCTTAGTCATGGTATGTTATCAGGGAATATATAATCAACTTCTCTATGAAAAGGATGACTTCCATTACTCTTCAAAGTGCATTTATGTATTCTACTCTCCTGCCTGCAGTGCCAGGATATGTACTGCATATTCTAATAGGAAGAAATGGAAACGTTGCACAGCTGCTGATGGTTATTCAGACTCTATTTAGGCTGAATTTTTTAAGACAAAAATGTTCTCTTAATTGAAGTGTGCTTGCTGAGAGAAAATAATTGTCATGAAGGCAAAACTATCTCCTCTCACAGGAAAGAAACTCTAAAGGGGTAAAAGGATGTGTATCAGATAACCATCTGTAGGAGACTTCCAGACAAGTGCAATTCCTTCTGATACTAGATATATATTCTTGCCAGTCACACTTTAAAAACTAGCAAAGATTGGACAAAGGAACTTTTCTGATAAACAGCTCTTCAGAAATGAACAGCTGATCAGGTTTACACCAATCCCTTCCCATATCCTGGTGCTTTCAGAAGAGCTACTCATAGGTAATAAATTCAAAACTAAGCCTCAGTGATTTCAAATCCAAATGCTTCACAAACACTTGATGTAAAAGGAAACATTTTCTAGTTATACTGAAAAATTAATGTTGCATTTTGCAATTACATAATACTAACTATATTGTCTGCCACTCTGGAAGAGGAGGAACATTAAGCAAAGCACAAGGCTTATTTTGAATTTATACCTAACACAATAACTTTTTGATTTGCTGATTACTTACAGTTAACAACACTTTGGACTCTACTTCAAATGTTTTCCAAAATCCTAAAACACTCCCACTGTTTTGTTTCACCTTTAATTTTTTTTTTATTTAGCCCTCTAGAAAGAAAAAAAATTATTTATATTCTGTCCTCAGCTGTGTGATTAATATATGTTGCCTGCACTTGAAACCCACAGGACGCTCACTGTTTTCAAACCAATGGATTCAGGAAAGATTAAGCCACACTGTTTTTCGCATCAAAAAGTCACTATGATATCCAGATGCAAACCCATGAGCCTAAGCAGAGACGTGAGAAGATGTTGACAGTAACCCCTCTTGTATCACTTTGGATTTCTTTCCATTGAAATGCACAGTTAAAAAATTCATGCTTCTCTTGGTCTCCCTGTGCAGTTACATATACACACACATCCAAAAAATGATAGATTAATACAAGTATGTCAGGGTAACCATATTCCCTGGAAACATGGGAAGATAGAAGCTTATAGAAGCTTTGCCTTGTTTTGGTTTGGTTTTGGGGGATGTTGAGTTTTTTGTTGTTGTTTTGGTTTATTTGTTTTCTTACTGCTTTGAATATAGATGAGAACAACAGCAGGGAAACTACAAGGATATGTTGTTATGCTGAAGGTCCAAATGCTAAACTTCAAGAACATACTTGCAATATACACACACACAAATTAAAACATGTAAATATGCACCTTTTAATAATCAAACTCCAAAGTTCCAGATCATGCCTTCATTAAGACACTATTTTAGTCAACCTGCCAAGAAAACTTGGCAGCTGGTACAGCTCACCTCTACCCTTCTTAAGCTTTCTATTTTGCTCCAGGAAAGACCTGAATGTGCACTTCCATTATTAGGGCACAATAGAAATCCCTTTGCCCTCAAGGTTATCAGCATGTCACTCAGAGTATTTTATGTCCTAAGGTCTGAAAAGGAAAATACATTTCCTAAGTTCCTGCTCTAAGCACATTCCAAATGATGAAGTGTAGCAACAGGAAGAGACTACTTCAATGAACAGAATGTATTTACTAGACTACTTAGGTAATACATTTTTTCAGGTGGGCTAAACATTTTAATTAGCAATTAAGTAATTTTAAACCCTAAGGATAACAGTGAAATTATCAAACATGTTGTCAGAAACTAAACACAGAATTTGTAAAATATACAGTTTATATAATTGCTTTACACAAGGTTGAATTTAAAACAAATCATGATGCCTTCTCCAAGTAAAGATGTTTATTTAACCATATTTTCAGTAGTATAGATATACTGATATGCCTGTATCAGTCAAGTTATAGTCTACAGTAATATCTTATGCAATTAATCAAACAATATGCAATTATATCCCTGTCATGAAAATGTAAAAGCTTATTTAAATCATCCATTTTAATCTTGTTGTTTACATTCCATTTTTCACTAAGGTATTACACTTTCTACCTTCCTACTTATATTTTCTTCTGAAGTCAGTTCAGATACCCCTGCTGCAAATCTGCTCAGCCAACAGATGAAGGTAGCACACCAACTGTTCCTTTACAAAAGAGAAGGAAGTCTCCCTACCCATCTCCCTACCCAGACAGCCAGGAATTTGTTGAGGAGGACTGCAGTGTCCATTTCTTTTGGATACTTCTTCTTGGAAGGAAAAGTCTAGCAAGTCATGGAACAAGGCAGGAAGCAATGGCAGCAACATCCCTCTGTATCTAAAGGACCACAGTTGTGGTTGTCATCACCTCCCTAGCAAGACTTCTGAGCATGCAACATACAATTGGCAAATATTTCCCTTCTCCCAACGAGCCACCCAGCTGAACTTCACAGATCCCACTTCCCCAGAATTGCTCATGTTGTATTTTTATTTCCTCTTCTCCCTTAAATGTATCTTTGATCCAAAACAAGAGATTTGGAGAGAGCTGGTACTCACTGACTCCCCCTTACCCAATGGGACTCTTATGATCCCAGTCCATCCCACTTAACATTCACCTTACAGAAATTACTGGACAGAGAAAGGCAACTGCCATAGTCAGGTCACCACTCCCATCTTCCCAATCATCCTCTGGAGGCCCCTGCTCATCCCTGTTAGCTACACCCATGTCCTCAGGCAACTACCGACTTAATTTAGGCATTAATCAGAATGTTTGGAGCTCACAGTCACTTGATGAATATAGAAGAGCTCTTCCTTTAAAAAATAAAACCTACAAGGAGAAGAGGGAAATGGAATTAGTTTCAATTCTGCTCATTAAAACGTTAGTATCTATATTTTCCTTGTTTTCCTCTTTGTTTCTAGTAGCACTGCTAAATATTTTAGATAGTTTCTGCTTGGCAGAACAAATGGATTCAAGCCCTTACTAATAAATTCCGCAACTCCAAATTACTTGTGACTGTAAGAAAAGTAGCAAAAAGGGCAATTTAAAATTTATAACATCCTTAATATTGTGTACAGTCTTCACAAAAATACACAGAGAAACCTAAAAAGCATTTAAGTAACTGTGGTCCATTTGCCAAACACAGTAAAGGCACTTCCAGGGAATGATTATTTCTGTTTAGCTCCAGCTGTCTGTAGTTTGTGGGGCTTTTCTGACACAGGCAAAGAGGTATTCAGCCAGAAACCTGAAACTGTTACATTAAGGAACACATTTATATGCAGTACCTAGGTGACTGATGACTTCATAGGAAGCTTCCAAACCTATTTAAAATTTGGGAAAACAGCTGGACAGGTATTTTTATTTCCTGTGTAATTTGCACACCACAGAAAAAAAAGGGGGAAAAGAAAAAAGATACAGAAACAGACACCTGCTCCCCAAGAGATCCTATATATTTCATCATCTCCTAGAGTACCACATATATAAAATCTTGCATACTATTGTACTAAGGGCTATAGATATCTTTCTATAGCTTTAAGGAAATGCACTCAAAGGCAAATTTCTGAAACTAAGACAGATGGCAACAGTGGCCTTGGGCAGCTGAGACCCTACAACTGCTGTAAGTTGATCGTGTCCATGTAACATCAAGGCAGGATTTCTCCTTCCCCTCCAGAGGATGCAGCAGTCCCTGGTTGCCAAAACACCACCAGGCAGAACAGTCAGTGTTACAAGAAGGAATAGAAAAACATTTTAAAATGCCTGTTCAAACTTCACTTCCCTTCATACCCCCAAGACATACAAACAGAGTCATAGTTTGCTAGAATACAAGGACAATCATTACAGTTTCCTCAGAGGCTGGCATAGTCCAGTTCTTCCTGCATTCCCTGAACCCACTTTTCTGGGAGCTTCTATTTCCTTTTGACATTAAGGCTGATGGAGCAGCCCACATAGGAAAGGGGTAAGCTGCCTCCTCCAATGCAAGACCACTGGAACTTTCTCAAACACAGTGTCCAATTTTCTAGTACAGGTTCCTAGGTGACATAGAAGCCATAAATTAATAGTAAATAGAAGAATATAGTGAACATAACAGGAACATCACTGAGGAAATTATTCCTATGTCTACATGTGAAAAGGGTCAAATGTGCCAAAAATGGGAAAGAAAAGAAATTCAACTTTAAATTGTTGTTCCTTCCTCTTCTTTGCAAAACAAAAGCATCTTAGAATCTCCCAATCCGACCAATGACAAAGTGCATTAAGAAATGCAGTTCAATCCTAATTCCTAAAGCTTTTCTACATTCAGGTTTTTGCCACCTAAAGAACATGCCCATGAGACCAAAAAAAAAAAAAACAAACAAAACCCAAACAAACAAACAAAAAACAAAACAAACAAAAAAACCCCATACCATAATACAGAGCCAGAAATCATAAATTTAAACTAGAAATTTAACAGGAGCCTTCTTCAACACTTGCCCCCCTGCATTTTTTCAATGCTCTTTTCCAGTTTTAAATACATTTGTCTCATAGCAATATGATAAGTATTTAGATTCACTTAGCTTTAATCTGGAAAGAAGCATTAGAGCCTCTAGCCTGACCTGCTGCATAAAACTGGCCAGAACATTTCATTCGGGTACAGCTGCATGAGAGGACAGCAACTTGTCTGACCCATGCACATCCTTCTAAAAGCCACCCAGTCTTGACTAGATGAATCTATCCCTTACTCTGATTGGCTTGTTTCAGTATACAATTATGTTTCTAATTAAAAATGTGTGCTTGATTTCAAGTTTGAATTTGTCTTGCTTCAATTCCCACACAATGCTTATATTCATGCCTATTTCTATTAGAATATGGAGCTCTCCATCAGTACTTACTATTTCCTCTGCCTGAGAGGACAACAGATTTCTCCTAAATAGTATACATATCTGCATACAGCAACACATACACACCCATCACCTGTGATCAACCCCTTTATGAAGTCCAAAAGTACACATATAGCAGTTGAAGTATGTCCAGGATCACAGGGTCAAATCTTCTCTTTCTATAAAGACTAGATTGCTAATAACAAAGGACAATTAGTTTCTTTAGAACCTTATCAAAGAGACAGCATTGGCATCAATTTCTGCCATTCAGGCAGTATGAGTGACTTGGAGGTTACCTTCTTCTCCCTACTACACTCAGCATATAGCTCCAGGTTTGAGCTTGCTATGATTAAGGCTCCACTGCTGACCAATGGAACAGATTTCCACCTCAGGGCAGACAAGATCACTTTATGCATATACCTGGCACTTCATGAAGGCCCACCCTAAACCACTGACACTGGCAAGAAATGTTTTAATTGGCATTTCTTGGTGCTTAGACCTTCCTTTGGTCCTGATGATGAGGAACAGTGCAAAATTCCAAAGGAAGGACAACCATTCCTTGCCTACAAAGCACTTCACATTCCCAAGTAACCTCTTCATGCAATGACACACCCCAAAATACACACAGTCGAGTTGATGTATAAAAGCTGACAATCTAACGAGGATACAAACATTAACACAAGTTTTAGCTGACAAGCAGCATTTATTTGTATATTAATATTTTCTGCGGAAAGTATGAAACTCCTAGGAATTTCTTTCACCTCTCTTTTTATTTTTTTATGAGTTTTCACCTCTTCTCTTCCTCAGACACAGAATAGACCTGATGAAAGATATACAGTGACAAGAGGACAAGGTTCCCGCCTTTTCTTTTCGTGACAGCTCTGATACAAAGACTTGTTCTTGTAATGGGCTCCTTAGCAAGAAAAGGACCTTCTCTGCTGCACAGAGAGGTCATAGTCAGAGTTTTAGTACTGCAAAAACAAACAAAACCCCTTAAATATATATGAAATCATGTTTGATAGTGCATGGAAACCTCATGAAATTTCTAGGAAATTTGATCCACAATTACCTTCTTAATAACTAAAATTATTGATCATTTCTTTTAGAAATGCTGCTCTCCTGTTAATAACATTTCTGCTTATACTTAAAACACCCTGAAAAAAAGCAGTGGTAGAAGATGGAGGAACTATAACCCAGATGACTAAGCTGTTTCAAGCCATAAAAATTAACAAACAATAATGTTTCAGAGGTTATGTCTATGAAGCATTAAACAGCAGTTTTATTTTAAATGATGCAAATCCATCCCAATGCATACAGCTTTAATTGAAAAACCAATGGAAAGTGTTGGCTGCCGGATGGAAGGATTGTGGGAAGCTGCTGCAGACACACAAAGTCTGTTTTATTCATGTGTACTATCTTTGTTATGATTGACCAGAAAAGTCAAAGCCTCTGCATTCTGGTTAGTTTCAACTTGGTTTTATACCAAATATGTATAACTTTAAAAAAAAAAAAAAAAAGGGAAACAGAAAAAAGGAAAAGGCCAGATGACAAATCACAAAACACAAAACACATGGCCTATGATTTTACAAAGGCTTCCTCGCTCTTCAGTGAGAATTTTCCCAGGGAAGCCACTGTAGTGAGGGAGAAAAGCAGAAATTCTTTTGAGTTAAGGGCCCTCTTCCCTAAAAACAAATGTAATGCTGCCAGATTTTTGGTATCTCCAGTGTGTAACCTCACAGCCATAGGAAAAGAAGAAAATAAAAGAACTCCAAAAAATATACTGATAGGAAAAGCCTTGTATATATGTGATAGTATTTAGCATCAGTTGCTTTTTTTTTTCCTAAGAGAAATACTAATGCAGATATTTTGCTCTCTGCTTTTTTTCTTTCATTTGAAGTCAGTCATGTTGATAGCCACATGACAAGAAAACAAACTAAGAAAAGTCATATGCAAAAAGAATGCTGAATGGCACAGAAGGACACACAGTTTGGGATCACGCACCTTTTGGAGAAGGGCAGCAAACACTATATTGCTAAGCAAAGAACAGGAGAGAAATCAGTAAATCTGAAACCACAGATGATTATAAGCAGTCATGAAAAAGAAAGCTCCATCTAAACAAGCATGAAAAAAAGTACAAAAGCATACCAAAGGATAAAGAAAGTCAATGTTCTTCTACATATAAATGTTGGATATTGAATAAATTAATATTGTTGAAGTACTGGAGAGGGGAGGGGGGAAGAGGAATACAAAACCCCCAACCCCCAAGGGTACTATCCATCAGAAAAAACCTCAACCTAAATCCAATAACTAAGTTAACTGTAGGAAGCAACATGCAAACCCCATGGATTGGAAGTTCATCCCACAGAGGGCTGGGAGCGCAGCATGCAGTAGTGAGTACATCACCACCAGGATGTCCTGGATGGCAGCAGCAAGATTTGCTCATGAACTCAACGACTGTAGGATCAGGAAACACAGAAGTAATGGGAGATTTCAACGACCCCACGTAGATTGTTTAAATGTTATATCAGGGCATGGTGCCAAGAGGAAATTTTCAGAGCCTGCTTCGTGAGCAGCTATCCAGGAAAATCCAAGGGGAAGCAACTCTTGCCCGGGTCTCAGCAGGGCTGTCAGTGAGTTACTCGGCAGTCATGATCAGCACAGACATAGATTCAACACCTGTGCATAAGTAAAGAAGCCAAAATATCTTCATTGGTAGTTGGTTCAACAGGATTCTTGCACAAGAAGGAGGAAGCTTTGTTAAAAAACAAACAAACAAAAAAAAAAAAACCTATAGGTAAAATATCAGAAACGTCTTTTTAAAGGCATGAGGTTGAATTTCAGTGCAAGTGCATACTGCCTAAAATGGACCAATGGGAAAAAAGGCAAGATTGAAAAGAAATGTGACTCAAGGAAAGACACACAGCTTTAACAAGATGAATTTTGACCTGTTGAAAATAACAGGCAAAAACATCCTCAAAAGAATAGCACTATCACGCAATAGGCCAAAATAAAAACCGTTGAAACACAACTTGAAAACATTTACACTGTAATAATAAATCTTCTGCCAACCTCCCAAAAGATGTGTAGCTTGCAACAGCAATCTGTGGAACCAACACATGAGCAAGGTGAGAAAGAGCATCAAGAGACGACGCCAGAGCAGAGAAGGCAAACTAATGCTTTGCATCTCTGTTCACTCTGGAGATGCTTTGAAAGGTTCCCACGTCAGAGCTAATCGTCAGAGCTTCACTGTCATCATATTAAGAAAATTCTCATATTAAAGTGTCAGTGAACGAAATTTCACACAAATCAACGCTACTCATCTGCCTAGACCAGATGGTATTCATCCAAATGCTCTAAAGGAACTCAAGGATGAAATCACTAAGCCATTAATTGCAGAGAGTGTCTTCTCATTTAAAATAATGTTTGTATTAGGGAAATGAATGTTGCAAATATGGATTCCAATTTTTTAAAGGTTTCCAAGAGCAATTTAGAGAGGCACTTCTGGGCAGTAAAGTTTGATGTCAGCACTAGATAAAATAGTAAAAACTATTCCAGTTCTGTAATTTGACACAGAAAAGTAAGAGTTACTGAGTGAAAGTCCACATGACTTTGGAAAGGGAACGCATGACTCATTAACGTCCTCATTTTTTGACAGAATCAATTAATATATAAAAAGGAAAATTCCACGAAATTGTCTACTCTAAAAATCTTTCAGAAAGATCCCACACAAAATGTACTCAAGAAACTATATTGCTAGAGGATAGGAGGACACGTCTTCATTTGGAGGAATAATTATTCTAAAACCAAGAAACATTACGTTTCATTTATTTTTGCTACTGAGAGAAGTCCTCAAAGGAGTCCCACAAGGCACTTTGGTCAGTCCTATTTAATGTATCATAATTATAGAAACAGACCGGGTGGTGACAAAGGTATGCTGATTTTTATTTAAATGATGTAAAATGTTTTATTTTAAGATGGAATCAATATTCATGAAGAATACTCAGTGTGATTACTATTTTCCAAAGCTTTCTAAGTTTTTTTAAAAAAGGAAAAAAAGAACAACACACAAAACTCACCTTTCTTCTTGTATGGAAGAATCAACAGTAGAGCAAATCACAAATTAAAGCATAACCCCAGTGTTTGCTTTCTTTCACCTCATCTGATTAGAGCCATTAAATTTGCATCATCATAAGCTGTGCAATTATTATCACAGAAAGCTTAGCCTGGTAAATTCAATTCTCACATTGCAAAAGCTTTCCTGGGAGAGATTCTCCTTTTAATCTAAATTCCACAGGATATAAATGGAGGTTATGTTATTTGAAGAATCTATTTTTCTGCCTAATCTTCCTCCAAAAACAGAAGGTGCTCAGAAAAGACTTGTAAGGACCCAATGGCTCCTTATCCCAATTCAAGGAGTACAGGGCAGAAAATGATGAATGTGTAGCTGAGAACAAGTCTAATATTGCTTTGCACTACATCACTCTGACTCTTACAATACTCAGTGAGCTTACTGTCACTTTCCCTTACTCCTCATCTGATAGAAAAAAAAAAAAGGGAAATTAATGGCAAGACAGGGAACATACAAAGGAAGAATTTCCTAAAACAATAATTTCTTAAATATCTTCCTCTGTATGTACAAGGTGTTTATAGTACGGGTTTTCAAAACCATATCCTGCAACAGAGAATTCATCTTGATTTACTTTTTCCCTTCCTGCTCATTTGTTTTAAACTATAATAATATTCAATCCATCTAAATGTAACAGTGCAATTCAGGACAAAACTTGAATAATTTTTCAAATTAGACAAGAATGCTTACCCAGCATGGATGCTACTCAAACTGACCATTAAAATCTACCAAAACCAAACAATCTTCGCTAAGAGAAATGCCCCATATCCAAGCTGTCTAACATCATTGCACAACATCTCTATTTAAACCTAAACAAACCCCTCATTTACATGATTCAGTAACACTGTAAATTACTAAGTCATCCATTCTCCCTCCAAGTACCAACCCCTTTTCCTAATGAGTACATGGGTAATTTGGGTATTTCAAATTGTTAAATGCTAAAATCTAAGGCATTGGTTGTTCTGTCTCTTTCTTGGGATTGTTTCTGTGAGCAGCACTGACACAGAAGACATGCAGGAGATTCATTTAACGTTTTCATTCATGCAGCATTTGCTCATAACCTTTCAATCCGAACTATCTTGTTTCATTTTAATTAGTGCTCCCTGGGGCAAACATTCCCATTAGAAGTGACAGAATGCGTGGATGAGAGGCAAACAAAACACGAGTAATATCTTTGCTGCTGCTCTCAGACAGAAATGCTAAAGCCCAAGAGTGCACAGGCACCTGAGGGCACACAGCCATGGTCTGCACACTCTACACCTTGGTTAATCAGCCTCTCAGTGAACACTCATGCATGAGTCTGGATGCCTTTCCTGCCTTGCTATTGCACAAAGGTAAGGACACCATCTTACTTCACGTGGTCTTTAAAAGTATTGACCAACATGGTTTCAGAGTTTCAACACCTAATATTGATAAAACTAAACATTTAAGAAGATAAAACTAAACATTGTGCTAATGGTCAAAGCTCCAGTCTGAATCACCCACTTCCCAGGACAAGAGCATATTTCACAGCTGCATTTGTATCAGTTTCCTGCTCCTTCTGCTGCAGCTGCCTACAGGAAAAAAATCAACTCTGCTGGGGCTTCTGACCATTTTAACAACTTGGCTGTGAGCAACCAGACCTAGATTACCAACTCTTCCAATGCACAATTTGTCCTAAGCACTGCTAATTTGTAAGTGGGATGAAATTTATAAACTAAGTTAATGCTGCTTACAAAGCACTTTTTACGGTTTTAAAGCTTTTTGTAAAGAATAGTGATGCCTTCTTCCATGTAGTTATTTCCTTACTTGCCTTACTACTCTTTGACTATTCTTTCCTCCCTCCAACCCCTGCAAAAGCAACCAGAGAAGAAACATGTCCATCCAAAAGAACGATTGCTACCTCCCTTTCTTTCTTAAAGAAATTCACTAGAAAATAGTTTCCAGGAAAATATGGCTAAGGAGTAAAGAGTCGTAGAGGTATTTTTGGTCAAACCAGATAAGATGGGGGATATCAGAAACAGAAAACAAATGAATAGACACGTCTGTCACTTCCCTGCAACCTACCGGCTACAGCAAGAGTCACCCAGGGTTGAGCAGAGCAAACATCAAGCTCTCTTGAAAGCTGAACCATTAGATTAAAGAGCCCTTTACTTCCCTTGATAAGCTGAAAGTCTGAATGCTGTTCATCTCTCACAGCAGGCCATTTCCTCCAGCTTTCAAATGCTCCCATCACCCTCCCCTCTTTTCCAGGTGGATCTGAATGTCTGGACAAGAGGCCCTGATGTATTTCAGCATCACTCTCACAGCAGTGTGCACAGAAATCTCTTCTCCCTAATCAAGAGTGTGCTTTACAAAGAGCTCACAATTACCTAAGACACAGCCGTGGAGGTCATGTGTCTGACCCCTTCAAATTTTTTGCCATCACAATCTTCCACCATATGCCAACATACTTTGTACATCATATCCCACTTTTTTCCCCAGATAAACAGCATCCCATTAAACTGAATTTGGTTTAGTGGGCCAACTTAAAGCTCTTCTGTCAGTCCAGTTCTCATAATTCTGTCAATTCTTTTCTTGTCACCCACAACTGTAATCAGCAATCATTTGTATTTCCTGCCAAATAAGTGGTTAAAACATTGACTAGAAGAAAGGCTGATATTATCACTGCTAAACTCCAGGCAGTTACAATTACTGAAGTGCTGGGTCCTACGCTTTGCCCACAACAACTCCTGGCAGTGCTACAGGCTGGGGGTAGAGTGGCTGGAAAGCTGCCCAGCAGAAAAGGACTTGGGGGTGCTGGTCAACAGTGGCTGTAGATGAGCCAGTGTGTGCCCAGGTGGCCAAGGAGGCCATTGGCATCCTGGCCTCTGTTAGAGGTAAGTGTGGCCAGCAGGACGGGGGCAGTGATTGTCCCCCTGTGCTCAACACTGGTGAGGCCACAACTCAAGTACAGCATCCAGTTCTGATCCACTCAATTTAGGAAGGTCACTGAGTGCTGGAGCAAGTCCAGGGAAGGGCAACAAGGCCGGTGAAGGGTCTGAAGCAGATGTCCTATAAGGAGTGCCTGAGGAAGCTGGGGGTGTTTACTCTGGAGAAAAAGAGGCTCAGGGCAAACCTTATCACTCTCTACAACTCCTTGAAAAGAGGTTTTAGCCAGGTGGGGGTCAGTCTCTTCTCCCAGGAAACAAGTGAGAGGACAAGAGGGTTCAGCCTTAAAGTGCCCCGGGGAGGTTTAGTTTGGACATTAGGAGGAATTTCTTCACAGATTGGAATGGACTGCCCAGGGAGGTGAAGGAGTCACCATTCCTGGAGGTGTTTAATGAAAAACTGGATGTGGCACTGAGTGCTCAGTTCTACTTGACAAGGTGGTGTTCGGTCATAGGTTGCACTCGATCTCAGAATTATTTCCCAGCCTAATTGATTCTGTGATTCTCTAAGGTTAATTAAATTTAAAATTTCTATGAATTAACCAGTTTTAATATATTTAACCTGTGCCTTATTGATACTGCATCGTGCCTTCAAATAGAGAATAAGTATCCAGAAACTTAATTTTAAAAAGATAACAAACTCCCAGAATATGAGACTGAAAAGAATCAGTGAAGGAAAATGTAACAGTTCAAAACCTCCCAGCTTCATTTCCAAAGAAAACAGCTTCAGCAGAATTTTGGTAAAGATGTGGAAAACCAACACAGAAATTAAGAAAAGTCATTTAACTTATAAATTTCTATTGGTGAAACTTCTTGTTCTATTTCATAAACAAAACAGTTCACATTCTTACCAGATCCCAAGAGACTTGAGTGCTCAGTAACTAAAACACAAACCTTGATCAACAGTACATTTTTTCTGCTTGCTTATCAAGTATTTTTTCATGGACACCTCACCATTTAGTTTCAAAGAGGATAAAAATTTTGGGCAGAGCAATCAGAGGGAAGAATATGGTAACTAGAAACATCCATCCTCTGGAAATTAGGTGTTACTGGGAATTACTTATAATTTATAGAAATATTTAGTTTATTTATTTAGCATGTGAACAAAGGCAGTGACCAACTTAAAGTACACGTTAACAGCTTTGGTCAGTTTTACAATACTCTGGATGAGTCACATGCTGATTTGAAAATAAAATACGAGAGCCCCAGAAGCCACACCCCATGTGCACCCTACCACTGCCCAAATTCTGAGCAGTGGCCCCAGACAGCTGGAGGCTATCAGATCTCTGACTTTTTGATATTCCCATCTTTAAACACAGGTGGGACTGGCCCATTTGCTTGTTTTCAATGTGGCGCTATGCCAGGTGTTGTGAGCAAACTGTGACAGCACCTCTTGCCTTTCTGCAGCCAGCTGTCTCGCTGCCATTCAGCTGTCCAGGCAGGACTGCGTTAAGCCTGGTTAACTTAACGGGGGAGATGGACTCAGTTCAACACTAGGCCTCTTGCCATTTGCTGTCAAACGCAGAGGGAAGCCAGGAGCCAAGAATCTACTCAAGCCACTTTGCCTCCAGTGTGCCTTCTTGAAATCTTCTGCCCATTACGCTAAGTGACAAAATGACTAATAAAGGATGAGGCTCTACAAAGAGCCTCACTAGCGACAGAGCAAAGAATAGGTCAGGGAGATGAGAACAAGAGGATGAGCAGATGTAGTTCTAACAAACCACTACTCTCCATTTTAATGTCCAAACCAACACAATCATCATCAGATGCACAGAGAAAGCCCAAGGCCCTTCAAGCCTACAGTTTTTACTCAGAATAATCTAACCCATAGGCACTCAACATTGCCTTCCTCCTACCCCAAGGAAGACCATCCAATTTCTGCCTAGATGAAAATGCTTTGTGATGCAAAAGAAAAAAATTGCTTTGCAAACTGTCAAGATGAAAAAATTCCTGCTGTTGAGCTTGAGTTTAACCCCTTTTCTGCTGCAGGGCTTCCTCTGTGGAACAGATACTCCAGCGATCCAGCAAATGCCTCCTCAGAGGCCACCAAGCAGAGGAAAAAAAGGAACAGGAACAGATGATTACTACTTCTGTAACAAATAACAGTGCACTGCACAGCTGTTCAGTCTAAAAAATCCACAATTGATATAAAACTGCAGCTGAAGTCTATCCTTAGTTTCAGGAGCTGACCTGTAACACATACAAATCATTAGAGCCCCACTGCTGGCATGCTTTACACCAATTCAGCCACCCTATTGTCATGTCCCTCAGTAGGGCACATGGATTTCTGCCCTAAAATACAGGCTGTTTTCAAGGAGAGAAGGTGATGGGCCATGCAGGTTTAGCCTGTCCCCAAGGGTGAGACCACACAGTTCACTTCTTCTGGAGCGACTGTTTCCTGGCAATCACCCTGTGACTTGCTGATAGGGAAATCCTGCTCACTGTGAGCACGGCAGCAACAACAGCTGCTCCTTCTCAGGGGAATTTTACAGAGAGGGTGCAAAGGAAAATTAAACAGTAAACATGCAGCACTCTGCAGAGTTCCAAAATGAAAACTGAACAAACCCTGTGTGGTCTAGGCTCTGCCTCAGTGTCATCCCAACATTTGCTTTGTAATGTGTAACACAGTAATTCACTGTGCTTTGCTACCTGCAGGAGAGCAGACTAAAGCCACTTCATAAACACCATTCCCTACTAGCCAGCCAAATCAAACAAAGATTCAAAACAGGATGGAATCATAACAGATAAAAACTTTGACGCTTTCTTCTATAATTTCTCTCCTGACACAACACTAAGGCAAAACAACATGTTCAAGGGAGCAAGCTTCAATGGAACATATGAAACCTTACTCCCTTTTGTTTCCCATCTCCTGTCCCAAATGTTCTCATGGCAAAGACCAAATGGAGGCAAGCCCACTAGCCCCTTATAGATTCTAGGGTGGCTATGGTATATTTTGTTTTTCAAAGCTAATGCTGAATTTCATTCCATTTCCTTTCAATTGCTTCCAGTTAACTTGTATCCATTACATACTCCACAAAAGAATTCAGCTTTGATGGTAAGGTGCCAAGAGACAAGATATCCACCAAACCGAGCCTCTTATAGTTTCTTCTCAGTTCATAATCACTTTTGAAAGCAACCTAGCAGTTTTTACTCACATGATTTCAGGTGTCCACATTTGACCCTTGAAACCCTGTCAATCAACAACATACATGTGCAGAAGTATAGGTCAAGCTAAAGATGATTCAAAATTGTCCAAACACCAAATTTAATAGCAAATCCAAACTGCTGTGTAAAGTCTACTCTTTGAATAAGACTTTATCTTTACCCACATCCCAGGATTAGTATGTGAATTCTTACCCCCAAAAAACTCTGCTTTGCACATTTCAATATTCTTACTTAGAAGAACTCTCTTCTAAGTGAAGGATAATTAAAACAAAAATTCTTCTTTTCCTGGCAAAGTTAATCTTCATAATGTTTCTCATCACATTAATGTTTACCTGTAGTAGAAAAATCTTTAAAAAAACCCCACAACACTATAATCTGCCATTCAGTCTGACTAATGCTTTCTTTAGAAGCATCCATGATACAACCAATTACAGCACATCTTGCCTAATTACCTGGGAGTTGCTCTACAATGAAATACAATTCTATGACTAGAAATAATAGGCTTGGCTTTGGTTTGTGGATTACAGCAGCTGCAGCCAAGAGATGTCATAAATAATGTACCAGCAACTAAATCAAAACCTATCAAGAATTCATACTGCATAACAAAAGTGAGGACAAAAAGTTAATGCTGGCATCCCTATGGTTCTTACACTGAGTGGTTCAGTGCAAACGAGACTAATGTTATCTTTTTCTACAAGTAATGAAGTGATTTTGGTGTCTAAACAATTTTTAAAGAATTGAATCTTCCCCGTTAATGATTTCAGCATTTAGGAATTTTCACATTTATTTTTACATTCAGATAAATAAATGTGACTATTCCAAAGCATTCACAATGGAACGTCTATGTAATATTGGGAGAGCAGCAGAGAGGGACCCCCACAAAACAGATAATCCCAATCCCACAAGTGGAATTAAAAGAAATAAAAAATGTGTCACTTCACATAGGAGAGAGTTCAGCAATCTGGAGTGAGTCCAGAGGACGGTCACTAAGTCCCCTCAGCAGGGAATGGGAGCACACAATGTACAAGGAATGGCTGAGGAGCTGGGTTAGGTCAGCCTAGGAAATGAGGCTAATGCGGAATCTGATTTCAGTCTTTCAGCATCCAAAGGGAAGTTATAAACAAGACAGCATTGGGGTACACAATGAAAAGGCAACAGATGGCAAGCACAAGCTCCAAGATGGGAAATGCCAGCTGACATAACCCCTCACAACCAGAGCGGCAAAGCATGGGCAGAGGTTGCCCCGCAAAGCTGTGGGATCTCCAGCCTGCAAGGTTTTCAGAACTAGACAGGATAAGGCCATGAGCAACCTGATTATCTTCTGCAGCAACTCCTGCTTTGAGCAGGGGTTGTACTTGATGACCACCAGAGCTCCCCCTGCAACCAAAGTCTTTCTCTGCACATACGCAATACACAAGAAACTTCCCAATAAAGTGGTTGTGGAAGTGACCAACAGGGTATTAGAAAACTTATGTCCTATTCCCAGCCCTACCAAATTTGCTAAAGAAAAAATAAATAATTTTTAATATAATAATATCATTGTGTATCAATTCCCAACAAGAAATCTAAAAAAAATTAAAAAATAAAAAGAACTCAAGCATTTAGAAGTACCAAGACTTCCAGTTAACAGGGAAACCAAATATGATTTAATAATTAAATATTCACTAATATTTACTTATTGAAGTCCTTTAGAAACGTTAACATGGCTTTTGAGAAGTTAAGTCCTATTATTGCTGTGAAGTTCTCTGAAATCCAACCCTGCATTTCACATACCAGGGCACATTATGAGATGTTGTTCCTGCAGTATATTTAAGCAAGGAGTCAAGGCCTCCTCTAACTATGACCTTTAAGGTAATGCTACAATAGGTCATGGTTCATGGTGGTTTATTAAGCATATTTGTAACATACTTTTCTGATCTTTAAATAATTAACTTTCTTTCCTTCTTTAATTTTAGTTAAATGTGGTTCTTGGATGCTTTCCACTCTGGAACACAGACAGATTTTCATGTTCACCTGAGGCCACATGGAAAGCCAAGGCATGAGAGTTTTCACTCTAGGCTTCTGCACTTTGCTACAAAGTGCTGCACTTTTACAGCAGAGAGGAAAGATCTTTTATTATGTGTCCTTCCCAGTAGCACTGAGCAGTTTGAAAACTGTACAAAATAGCATCAAGAGTTTAAGTATTCTGCGCCTGAAATCATCATACATACAAAACTCCATCAGCATGCATATTTTTCTTCCAGTTATGTTTAAATGAGGCTAAAAAGTAAAATATTAGTATTTTTCTAATTTTAAAGGCTAGAAGAATAGCACCTAAGAGGCCATCATTTAGCACAGACACTGCTATGGGTAGGGTAAAGGAAGAGAAATCTCAAGCTCTGGTCAGTGTACTTCAGAATAGTACAACTTGATTTTTAAGTTCTATCCCAAAGAAATATTCCAAAAGTAAGGACTGGACAACATATGGTAAGAATTAAGATAAAACAATGATAAGAATCCAAATTCCTGGAGGAGAGTAAAATCTAAAATAATTCTCTCCCATGCATTAACATTTTACGTCAAAGTGTTTCAGAAGAGCCAACGATGCTAAGGAAGCATTACAGAACCAGCATTACAGAAAACTACTCTAAATCATACAGAAAGCAGGACCATACATCCTCTTCCTGCTGTAAAGGAAAGCTTCAAACACTGGCTATCAAAAAGTTGAATTATGTAAATACTTTTGAGATAAATTAGTAAGTCTTTTTGATATTAAGAAATTTTGCCACATGTCTGCATTACTTGTTTCCCTGCCTTTTGCCCGAGGGGGACTGTATTTCACTGATACTGTAACCTCTTTTTATCAAGGTGTGTACTTTGAACTGCATGCACCCTCTTCAATAAAAACAATATTCATTTAGTAAAGAAAGTACATACAAGATTTGAAAAAAAAAAAATTAAGTCAAGACAGGTTGTTTCCAACAAATAGGTGATAACAAGTATTGCCCCACCCCTGATCAAAATGACAATTTCAGATCCTAGGATAGAAAGTTAGGAACAAATATATTCACAGGTTCACTGAAATATCTACAGCCTGTCAAAGCAACTATGAGGAGAAAGCCCTGCCATCAGAAGAACATCAGTTCTGGAACAGCTTCAAAAAACAGGTTTGGATCTGGTATGTTGGGCCAAAACACAAAAACTTTTGTTAGGCACTTAACACCTTGCTCAAAAAGCAGCTTTAGCAGTCTGGACCGGGGCAGTCAGGCCTGGAAGAGACAGAAGCCTCGTCTGTGAAAACCTGGGGTCCTAAGCAAGAAAAGGCCGTTAAGATAAAAAAAATAGTGAGAAAGTAAAATACCTTTTTTGAAGGTTCGCTCAAGAATGGATTTTTGTTGAAACAAAGTAAGTTGCTGTCCCTGTTCTATATCCAATAGGAGAGAAATATGCCAAGGGGGAAAAAGGGGGAGCAGAAGTGGGAAGGGACATCCCCAAATTACATATAAAACCAAAGCCAAACAAAAACAATCAAACAAACAAAAACAGCAGGAAAAATTTGCTGGAAGAGAGATACAATTGACTAATTGACAAATTATCAGTCATCTGCTCAATGAGAGGCTTCAGAGAGAGTAAGGAAAAGCCCTCAACTAATTTCGGGTATTTCAAAATGCAAAAAACCCCAATTAAATTAAAAAATCAAGACATTTAAATCTTAGTGTAAAATGGATTTCATTTTTGTCAACTACCTACACCTCCAAATGCTTCAGCACATAGGATTTTATTTACATTTTTAAATGCCAGTTTAAAAACTGGCCTGCATGGAGTTTTTAATTTTCCTACTCCTTACCAAATTAAAGCAGAGAAAGCTGCCTAACAATACAAAGATCTTAATAAATAAGTTATGTGGGAAATATTGCTTTTGCTATTTTCACACTGAAAAATATATTCCATACTGCAGGGATAATGAGGGTATAAAACATTAACACTACATTTTTCTATACCATTCTGCACAATTAACTATCAGCTGTTCATTCATTCAGCCCCAACAACCAAATTAATTTGTAATTAGTTTGCAGGGGATGCTCTAGAGCAGAGCACACAGTACAGACAGAGGTGAAGCTGCTCACGTGCCACATCCCACACCAGAGCACAAGGGGCTCAACTCTAGGAGATGCAATGGGGTGGGGAGGTGCAAAACAGCATTTTCAAAACATCAGCTGAGAAAAGCCACTGTGCCATCAGCTACCTTGTAGTGAAACTGCGGGAAAAGGTGTTCTCAGGTAAGTCTTGTGGTATGTTAGTGCTCTCTGATGGACTCCTGTCCTTCTCAGGGTCAAGCCAAAAACTTTAGGGACACAAACATTAAACATCACAGCTCCTTTGTGTTATTTGTATTGGTGCCATGTTACAGCCCCAGCACTGATGGGGGTCTCACAATTCTCCAAACTACCTATGTTCCAAAGAAACAAAGAGGGCAAAAAACAAGCAGAAGAAAGCACAGTAACAGAAGGTTCTTCAAACAAGGTCATACAGTAGGCTGAAGGTTGAACTAGCAGCATCAGTTGCTGCTGAGTGGAATGTCATATGTACCTTATCATAAGCTTCCCAAAGCCATGACTTCACCCTTTTCAGATTTTAAAAATATATCCTATTTGGGGTTTTATACCTCATTCATCATCATAAAAATGTGATGAGCAATGGAAGTAGCTACTTTGATTGTAGTTTCTTGTTTATTTCATTTTGCAGAGTGGGAAAAGAAACATTGCTTAATATATATATGGTGCCATTCCATCTGCCCCCAGGTTATGGGCCCCGCACCTCCCTGCTGGTCTGGCCTGCTGACAGTGGGAGTTAATGGATGACAACGCAGCAAAGAACCTCCGATTAGCCAAAAACTGATGGCTCAACTGTTTTCACATGAATTTAGTACAGAAGGAATCACGCCAAAAAAAAGCGCCAAGATTGCAATTCTCAGTTTGCTCACACAGAAGTGGAGTATGGGCAAAACTTCCCTCTTTTATGCAGGGAGGGCAAAAGCAACACAGACACAAAATTACAAATCCCACAGATGACTAATGCACAGAAAGACATTGTTTCCCATCCCTCACCTTAAACCTGCCTGCTGAGGCTAGCAAGAAAGATGATCATTTCTTGTAAGGAGGCTTATGCAATAAGATACCATGACCAATCTGAGGAAACATCAGTGCAGCAACTTTCCTGAACTTCCTACTGCCACCAGCCTGGATGGATTTTGGGTAGGAAAGATTGATTCTATTACTGTCAGTCCCAGCCAAAAGGAGTCTACTCAAAACAAGAACCTATGGTACAATTCCCACACAGTCTGCAGTACCAGTTAAGGCAATCAGAAATTCTATCACTTGGGTTCAAGTTACTCAAGCAACAGAACAGGGTTCTTAAGCCATTTAAAATGAATGGTTATTCTCGCTTCATAAATTGACTCACTCATTATGAGCTATATCTTGCAATGATTTAATTCATTTTCCAGAAGGAAGATTAAGAAGCAAAAAAGTATTCCACCTGTAAAGTAGCAAAATTCCCATGCTCCAAGATATATTTAACATGTTCAGCAGCCGTGATGCAATCAGCTTCAATAAACACAAGTGTATTGCAAGCAAGAGCCTTTTTCTAACTGCATAAATCACAGCTTTCTAAGTGGATCCTAATCCACATGTCATATATTCTTTGTGTAATCATAAAAAAGTGTAGAAACATGTACACATTCAAAATCATCATCACTACTCCACGTTACAGAAGGGCAGTTATAACACAGCACTCTCATCTGTAAGCAACAGATAATCAGTAAAGAAATGTGGATAGACTTCTCTGGTAGCCCTTACTTACTTTTCAGTTCAGACCTTCATATATACCAAGACATAAAAACTTTTTAATTGCTATTATGGCAACACAGACATAAAAGTACCTGCTTAAGCTATGCCCCATGCTCTGGGGCCTTTTAAGAGACATCTCCTTCAGAGGAGTCTACAGGTCACACCTCAGAGAACAGTCCCAAGTGTTCAAGACCATATTTCATTCCTGTGTTGAACAGCTGAAAGCTCCAGCCAAAACGCGTGACAGGATGAGTGTAACACCAGAGTAACAACAAGCTTACTGCCAACACATTGTGATGGATCTTGGTCTTAAGAAAGTCAATGATAGGTCATACAGAAGCAACATCGGCACCCTTTGGGTTCCTGAATCAATACCACTGCCCATTAAAAATGTCAATAATCACCTCTTTGATACCTTGCACAGAACAAGGTTTGTCAAGGCATGTTCATTTAATTTCCTTTGTCTTTTTTGTATTTTACCTGCCTAACACCCATAATAAAACATTGCTGACATGCTGAAACCCACTACATTCACTTTCCAACCATGGTTTCACAGCTCATTTTAAACGTCTAAAATAAATTTAAGTCTTTCCTGCAAAATTCAACTCATAATGATGGACTGTATATTATTAGCAAGATAGAAAGTGAGCAAACACAAAGTCTTTGTAATACTATTAGGCGAATATGGAAATATGATAAGAGAGCATAAAAATCTGTTGTTCAGCAAGAGAAATAAAATTCTAATTGTAGGACTGCCTTTTCAAGGCTACTGTCCAAAATCTTTGCACAGCAGAACAGGTATAAATAAGGATATAACAGGAGGACAAGAGCGCTGCACAGGTATAAGTGAGGACAGTCTATTCTGATTGCAGAACCTGCATTAGTCAGGACAATGCACAAACCAAAGAAGGCACAGCTAGACATTAGATCTCAAACTGAGTTCACTGGGCTAATAATTAGAAAGCCATTTTTTTTTCTGTTTTAACTTGGAAGAAGAGCAAATTTGATATGAAAATCACAGACTCAATAACTCCATCCCTCAGGGCCATTTCTACAAAGTCACTTTTCAAAGCAGAACCACAATATAAGGCCATCTGGAAGTGCAAGTTGTTGCAAAATACAGTTGCTCATTTATTAAGCAGCACTTCACACCAAAATTTCACTGAGGCACTGGACCATATATTTAGGGCTCTAGGTTTGCTTTTTAAATTAATTTCAGAAAACAGGTGAAATGAGTTTCACTTACAAGTCCAAGGAGTTTGGAAACAAATGTCCATATTAATTTTCACACATTCTGTGAGCCATGCAGGGTCTGGAAATTTTATTTTCCTGAGCAGTATGTTGTTCACTGCATCACCTTAAAACAATCTCCTTCTCTTTGTAGTGAATTTTAACCTTAGTGTAGGCATGCACCTCTGTGGGAATGCCCAAAGCATCACACAGTCACTGTGTACCCATCACTCCTGATGCCCAGTGGGCTTGCATAAGGGAGTCTTGGCCATGAACACATGGCTTTTTGTAGGTGCAGACAGAAACAGGTGTGACACCGAAGACAGGATTATTCCTGAGTCCTTGAGGTTTGGCCAGTGTCATGAGGCTCTTCCAAATGCTCTCACCTCCACCTGCCTACTCCCTGACCTGCACTTACAACCACCTTGCCCAGTGCTGTGACTTTGCTCCCTCCTCAGGTTGCACTTGGAGGAAGGAATCCCAGGAAGTTCAGCTGGGATATCCAACCATATTTAAGGAGGTGGAGAAGTTTCTTCATTTAGCATTTCTTTACTGGTAACATGGGGCACTCTGAAAGCAGGCCCACCTAGCACTGAGTAGACAGTGCTAAGAAGATCTGACAGTGCCATTAACATCAAGTAACGCCGTTTGTTTTGCTTTGGTGAAGCAATAACAACATGGTGATGCCATCGGGGACAATGGCAATTACACAGCAAGCCACTTTAGCACTACCATGTCATTACAGCTTGATAATATGCAATCATAACTTTATTAACAATCAGCAGCAGCATCTATTATTCATTGCTTAGATCAAGTTAAGAAAGGGAAGGCTGCATGTATACCAGAAACAGGACTCTGAGCCTCTGGCTGGAAGGCATTCCATGGCTGTACAGTGCTGAGTCACTGCATAACCTTCAGCAATATCACCATCTCAGTTGTCTGTATATAAAAACAAATAATAATAATCTATATTTCCAAGCAACATTATTAGGAATAATTAACTTGGATGTACAGATAAGTATTATCATTAATACCTTAGTGGCTACCAATTAAAATTAAACTATTTGATTGTACATACATCTAAAGTTGCAGGCATACAACACATGCAAGCAAGAACCTGAGGTTGTGAAATATGTGCACCCATATAGTTATGCACAAACTGGTCCATAAAGCATATGAAAACACTTACTCAGCTAATGGTTAGTTTGATTCATCTCCTTTATAGTGTAGATGTGCTGGATAAATATGTGTGTGGACTCTGACAAGAACAGCACTAGCATGAAAAGTATATTCTATGTATGCACAACTTGTGACAATTTTAGTACTTGAATTTTAAGTTTTAGTCACAGTAACAGTTTTTTTGTTATGCTAATGAGGCCTAACATGACAACCAACCTATATATCCAATACATACCACAAAAGCAGACCCAAACTCAACCCTCTGTTCCTTCTCAAAAAGTTATTTTAGTTTACATTCAAGAGGCTAAAAATGTCACCTCTACTTCCCTACCTTACTTTGAGTCAAATAATTACACTATTTACTCCAACCTTAACAATTACTTCATCAGCAAGTTAGGAAAGTATCAGAAATAGCTGACTAGAGAAGGACGCTGGTGTTTTCTAACTACATATTTTCACCAAGATTTTGTCTTCACCTCTTCAGTGTAACCAGACATGGCTCCTACTAGTGAAAAAGTTGTTAAGGATTTCATTATCCAGCACTACTTTCCCTGTTCATTCAACAAAGAAAAATTTCAACGTAATAGAAATTTAGGCCTCCCAAGCCTGTAACCTGACTTTTGTGGGCAGGCACAAATTATCTGCACAAATTATCTATACTAATTAGCAGTGCCCGGCAGAGGAACAGAAACGTGTCACCTAGACTCATTCACCTGCAAATCTTCTTCGCACAAGACCCCTCCTGCCTAGGCATGTACCTCTGACTGGTGTTTTCCACCACCATATGCATTATTCTTAAGAGTCTCACTGCAACTCCAAGGTCACTAAGAACAAACAAGCATCACTGGACCATCCTTTATCATTCTTTGTTCCACTACGCAAGGAGAAAAAAATTCTTTGGTGTGATGGGAGAAAAAGAGATGAAAAGGAAATATGTTTTAGAGGAAGAAAGATGCAGTTTCAAGAAACAAAATAACTGATAAACAACCAGCTAAGATAATATTTATTGACTGGCAAGATAAATTGGGAAATTAACATTAAAAATTACCCTGGTGGGTGGGGATTAATTAGGTTATAAAACTAGTTTATTTTCACTTAGTGACTAAGACACTTAGAGAATATTGTGTCTGGTATGATCTAGCCAGGCCAGATTGGAAGAAAAATATTGGACCAATTCAGGTAATAACTGGACAGGGTCTATTTCCATTAGGTCACAGAAACAGATTAATGGCATTTCTCCACTGACAAAAAAAACTATATAATTTTTCACACCTGTTTTACTGCATATTTGTTCTGATCCAAGTGAGAGGAATGCAAAAGAAAAGCAAACAAAAAAGTTGAAAAATATATATACTATGCATTCTGGGCATGCTGCCACTGTGAGTACAACACCCCAGTTCCATCAGTAAACATGGCTCCAACCATCTTACACAGGGAATAACAAAGCAGCTCCCTGACTACACAGACAGCTCTGTTCAGTAACTTAGTACAAACAATGAGCTACATCTCAACAGAGAGGCAATAGTTGATATTCTTGCAGTAGCTGGTCTGATTTGTGCTTTTCCAGATGCAGGCACTTTGCAACTCCCTCAGTCTGACAACTGCATGTGCTGCTTTTACGCCACAGTGGGCAAAGACAGATGATGGAGGTGAGCCCAGAACAGAACATATCCAAGCATGGATCAGCTCCTACCCCTGGCCCAAGGTCTAATCTTAAGCACTTGCTTCCTTTCAGCTTTTCCATCCCCGTTTTATAAATCATTGAACAATAGAAAGGTTGGGTTGGAATTTCTTGATGATGCACACTGCTATCATTTTATTTGAATGCAGTTCACACCAGTTCCTATACCAGCTGTCAGCAAGGTCTGAATGACATTGTTTAAAGTGTTTATGTTCTCAAAAGAAAGCAACATTATCTGAAGCCTGTTTTATGTTTATTCTAAAAGAGCAGAGTTTATTTTGAAGAGTACAACTGAATAAGTTTAAAAGACTTCTATGATAGACTACACTGAAGTGTGGATAGCAAAACTTGAAACATATTGCACATGTTGAATGGGCCACTGGCATGTAATAGGAAAGCAATGTGTGCTTACGCAGTTGGGAGCATCCAAATCGCCATTTGGTTGTCTTCTTTGTACAAGATGTTGGACGAAAAATAAAATGGAAACAAATGTGCAATTAATTTTGCATCTTGTAAGTTTAAAGGATAGTTACAAGTGAACCATCATAGCCCTAAAAAGGCCAGTTCTGAGTCAATACTAAGCAGCCTCCATTTAATCTTATTCTCTTTCCTGAAGACCCCCGTTTTATGACTAGAAGTTTCTTTTTTACTTGAAAATACCCTCGTTCTGCATGGACTGCTGGCCCTGGCCAGACTGCACTGCTCAGCCACTGGTATGACAATAATGCATTGCAGATGCACTGCCACTGGGAAATCCCACAAGGTTAAAACAACGCCGCCTCCTTCAAAACAGGGAACAAGGCTGGTGTGCAGCACGTCCTGTTCACAGGCTTTTCCCACTCCCTATTCCCCTACTCACTCTTTCTCTTGGATTGTCTCTGTAGAACTCCTTACACATACAGATGAAGGTCAAAAGTCCCTACACAAGCTCTTGGGACACTATGAAGTTTACAAGTACCTGAACCACAAGGTTTTAGATGAACTACTTGTTTCTAGACCTGAAGCTTATCAGCTACGTAAGAATTTCACATAACACCACTCAACTATGTCTTCTGTCACTGATTTCTACTGCTACAGATAACCAGCAAAACTATCACAGCAAATACTGGAGCAGTATTATATTTATTGAAAACAGTGAAATACTTTCATTTTTCAAGTGTACATGACGGGTCTAGCAAAAATTTCTTGTGGAAGATTTATACAGATACACACAAAAAATTAAGAGCAAAACAAAACTAATAAATGAGAAGATAACCAGTATAACTAGTAGACTTACCTTAGCCCTAGTTTTGTGCTGATACACACCTGAGTGTGCAATCTGTGCACACACAAGCAAGAAGCATATTGGTATCTTAAGTCACAAATGTTGTGGGAATGAGAGTTGGTTTAGAAATTTATTTGGATTGCTATTTATTCCCAGTTGTCATAAAACACAATATAACCTGCACTGGTAGCATATTTCATCCAGACAATCACGATTGCTTCCAACGCAGGATTATTTACTGACCTTGGTACAGTACTCAAGCAGCAAGAACTCCCAAGAGACACACCCCAACACAGTAACTATTTCAGACTTTCTAAGTAAATTTGAAGCAAAATTTTCTAGGAAAATAAAAAGCATGGCATCTTGCATAGTGGCATCAAGAAGGTACCTTATATTCTCTATCACTACTCACCTCTACTGTTAAAACTCATTTCACACTCTTATTTTAAGAAATCTAAGGAAGAGGAGTAAGAGCTGATGACAACCTAGATAACACTATTTATGTTAGCATCAGCCAGCTACCAGCTCAACTCAGCAGTCTGGAAAGGGAAGAGATGGAACTATTCCGAGAGCAGCAGTTGGAAGGTTATAGGAAAAGCAGAGCACTTACCTCCACAAAGAGCTCTCCAGCACTTTCCCCATGTCAGTATGATAATACTTGGTAAGGATCAGGATCACCTACAAGAAAATGAGAATATATATTTAAATACATAAACTGATATAAGAATCAGAAGTAGATCATGGGCAACATTATTTTGGGGAACATAAAACTGAGGCTTCTGAAAATCTGAACGGTATTTCAACTCATTTTTACCTCTCAACAGTTTTGCTTTTAGACTGGCTTTTCCCTTTCTCTTTCTGGGAAGAGTGATTTCAGGACTTGAAGTTTTCTGCAAACCTGGTGACTTTGTGAAAGATTGCCTGTTTCACATGAGTGGTGGAGTTGGAATAGTCACATAAATACCACCACATACATAACATCCCCCAAGCAATCCTTGTGACTGTCTCAGCAGGAAGAATCAATCTGCTAGCTGCTAGTTTAAATTTAGGAGGCAATCCTACAGAAACAATTATTTTTTTAATCCAAGTTATTAAACAATGGTGATTAACTCTGATTATCCAGATACAAAAAAATTTGCTCTGGTCTTCCTTACAAGATCAGAAATGCAACTTTCATGGCTATCAGTTGACAGTTCTTGAAGTATCACATTTTTCCCTTCATGAAACAGCTCTGTGCTCTGCAAATTACTCATCCACATTACCAACAGCCAACAAAATGCATAAACAAATTTCATTGACAAAACATCTGCACCCTATGAAAAGAGGCAGCAAGAAACACTTTCCATCCACAGAACATCTGACAAATTCACTGGTCAAATAATATAAACCACATCCTTTAAATGTTTCCTTCACTTGCTGTCAGTCCATACTAGTGGTTCTTAGACCCATGTTCCCATAACAACCCCACAGAGGTAGAACAGGAAGAACCTCTGGCTCGTTCCACAGCTGTAGCTCTCTTTAATGCGGGGTCAACACCAGGCTCCAATAGTTTGGAGCAATCTGTTATTTACTGGCACTGCCCCTGCTCCTGACCCCCAGATGAAATCTCCAGCAAAGAGCAACTGTAGGCATTCACTTTGATTATTCAGATAATTAATATGCCGATGATACATTTATGCTGCAGTCTCTGTGCTGGAGCTTGTGAGAGAAAGAATTCCAGACCATGGATGCAATTACATGGTGCTCTGGAAATAATACAGTGTTTTACAGAACTGAGCTGTAATACCAGTCTCACTCAGGGTTATCTAAACCTAATGAATGCACAACACATATTTTTCAATGTGTATTGATATAAGTAAAAGCATAAACAATCCATTATTCACAAATAGTATTATTCCTTCCTATTCCTAAGAGAGTCACGATCTATGAGAACACTTTGTTGGAATTTGATTATTTATAAAAATAAAGATTTAGTTTAAAATACAGCAAAAAAAATTATATTTGTAATAGGTTACTACAAGACTTCTAAAGCCAGGAGAAAGAACCATTTCCCAAAGGAGAGAGTATCTATGGATGAGATTCCTGGCTACAGCCCAAGCACGCTCCATCAGGTCAGCTATTTATTCTATTGTCAGTGTCTTAACTACAGCTTTTTGCTGGTGCTTGCAATTAAGGAGAAAGGGAAAGAACATCACTACTGGGAGCATCTATTGGCTTCAATTATTAAACAAAAGGTTTCAGACTGTGCTTTTCCAAACAATTGAAATTCTTCTTAAGCCACAAAAATTGACCTGGGAGGTTTTTTTAAGAAATACAAGAATGCATATTTTGTGCATAAAATAAAAAAGAAAATTTCTGAAGATATGAGAGATTACACTGTTTCCTTCCACTCATGCAGAAATGGAGACTGAATCCTGAACTTAGCAAGCCAACTTTTTTAATCCCTCTACACCCTACAATCACAACTTTTAAAATTCTGATTATTTTCAGCAATATATGTTGGACTCACCCTGCCACAAGGTAATTCTGATGTTTCATGCCTGGATTTAACTGGTTAAAATCACACACAGAAAATCCTGTTGGGTTTTGCTCTGAATATAACTTGTATGGGAGCATCAAAGCAGCACCTTCCAGATAGGCTATTTCTGTAACTCAGCCTCTGTGAGCAGTGTTAAAGACTTTCAGGGTCACTGCACTGCTGGTGAGCTGGAGTTCATCTAGGGCATGCACACACCAAATCAGAAAGCCACCCTTGTTCCACACACTTCCAGTGAGTGGCTTTCAGGGAAGTGCAAACTGCACTGGGGAGCAGCCACGAGCAGTAAAACAGCTTATTGACGCTGCAGGATTGGTGCCTTAATCTGAGCCAGAGCTCTGAAAAACAGATGTCTGTACTTTCCAATCTGACTGGTAAATTAATTGAAAAATTAAAATACCTTATTTTGCATTTTGGAAGTAGAGAGGATGACTTAGTAGGAAAAACAAAGACATAGTGAGCCATCTTTGAATTCTTGAACAGCACTAGCAGATTCCTGTCCCCATTTAAGGAGTATGAGACTGCTGAGAGGCTGACACCATTTCATCTTTGTCAGTGGATTTCATCCCAGTATCCAAAAAACAGAGGTCAGCTACTCAACAGATTTTACAGCATTGTCCTCTGGACTGTGGGCACCGTTCCAGGTGATCCTGCAAACCAGAACAGTACTTTTTCTAAATTAACAAACAGATCCAAAGAACAGAAGGAATTATTTCAAAATAAAAGCACAAAGCTCTTCAGGATCTCTGGATTTTATGCATCATTTTTAAGAGCAGAACCCTGTTTCGCTGATTTCATTTTAATGAGACTCCATAATTACAAGCATTTTACAGGCTGGATTGAAGCCAGTGGTTCATACACATGGCTCTCCTAGTGAAAGCACTTGGGTGGCCTTTAGATGGGGAGAGGCCTGAGGCACAACAGCAACTGAGCAATGATCAAGGATATGATTCCTAACTAGCTCATACTACCATCAGTCACAGACAGCTAAAATAAATTTTTTTCTGTTATTATTTTACAGCTAAAATAAATTTAGGTGATGAAGGAGAATTAGATTTACCAGATTCTTTATTTAAAGATGGATTTATAGGGTTACCAAAAAATCTCCAATCCATCCAGACGCCCAGAGACTTGTGAAGCCATTTTAAACCGCTTAATCTTAAATTCACCCACAGTTCTTTTGAGTTAGCTCCCAGAGCATGACAGCAGAGGTGGTAACAGCAATTCACTGCTCTGTGCTAGGGATCTAAGAACACCTGATGGTGCTTCTGAAAAAAAAAACCAAAACCTAAAGGCAAAAAAGAATGCAAAAACTTTTAGCTTTTGTCACATAATTAGGAGTCTATTGCCTGTTTCTTTACCAAAGCCTTTGTCCTCTTCATAAAGCCAGAGTCAGCCAGTATTGCTGCATATATGCTGAGGTATGGAAGATAAATCCCTTAGGATTTCAAAAATCCAATGCAGTGTGCATTACAAGTAAATTTT
The DNA here is from genome assembly GCA_035221455.1 of Xenops minutus. Classification (NCBI taxonomy): domain Eukaryota; kingdom Metazoa; phylum Chordata; class Aves; order Passeriformes; family Furnariidae; genus Xenops; species Xenops minutus. Next base: position 62,921,457 of record JAWWEE010000122.1, on the reverse strand, counting down.
CAGTGAAATAACTGTAGTTCTGATCAAGTTGTCTAGGCTGGGCATTCAGAAATTTCTCTATCTCATCTTCCTCACCTGTTTTGGTTTTTTGGGGGTTTTGGGTTTTTTTGGGGGGTGGGGGGGTGTTAGGGTTTGGTTTTGTTTTTTTTTTTTGGGGGGGGGGGGGGGTTGGTGGGTTTTTTGGGATTTGT
>JAWWEE010000122.1:62759128-62921256 GCA_035221455.1 Xenops minutus | reverse complement strand
GGGGGGGGAGGGGGGGAAGAGGGAATGCAAAGATTTTGATTCTCCCATGCCATTCTCCTGCTTCCATAACTTAGTGCCTGCCTGTGTGAATTCTCACTGTCACAGCAGTCACAGCTCGAAACTGTTCTCCTAACAAAGGTGTTGAAGCAGTTTCTGACACAAAATTTTTTCTGGATGTAGACCTGTCTTCAGGAGTGCACTGGTTTTTTAGTGAATGACAGACCAGGAAAACAAATCGAAAATTCCACAGATATTACTCCCCATGAATAGTTAAAGTTAGAATTATCTATGGTTTTTTCCCCTCTCTGTTTCTGTTGCTCTCCTCTGAAAATGTTTTGCAATAGCTCTGGACCAAAAAGAGCAAAACTTCACTTTACAGGACACAATATGCTTCTAATCATTTCCTAATAAAATTCTGGTTTTAAAGAAGCCCATTTTCATCCTCTCTTTTCATCACCATGTCAGCTAGGAGGGCTGAGAAAGGAAGAAGGAACAAATTCTAGATCAATCACTTTTCCTGGTGTTTATATTTTGTCTTTGGGTCTTTTTCCCTTTCTATGAGGGATTTGCTAAGATCCTTCTCTTTTTGATTAACATTGACTTATGGAAATTTTCTTTTTCACCCTACGCTTCCTCCATGAGGGTTTTTTTTTCCACAGACCATTCTTAACAGAGATCTCTCTTTTTCTATCTACATGCAGATTCTGACGGATTAAGTTTTATTTGACCCCTGCCATCTGTGATTTGAAGTAATTATTTTTTTTGGCACCTATGCAAAACTTTAATAGGAAAAAGTCTCGTACTTTCAAATGCATAATTGGAAGTATGATTGCAAGTTTTTGTGTTTTTCCAAGTTTATTAGAAGGTGAGAGCACGCTGTAAATACTTCTGGGCAGACAGAGCTACCAGAAAAATAAACTGCTCAGACAGACTCAAGTTCCTGCAAACTTTTTAGCATCTGCTTAATTTAATTCATGTGAATGAACCCACAGAAATCCAAAGAAGTGTTTATGAGAGTCACTTGAACAGGCACTTAATACCCTGTGTGACAGGAACACAAGCTGCTGTTTTGCTTGAGAACATAACCTCACTCACCTTCTCAGTTATTTAACTGTAACTATTTCACTGTACACCACCACTGTTTGGGAGAAATCAAGAGGTTCCAGGCACAGCCTATTATTTCATCACCACCACCCCCAGTACTCCCAAACTTTCTTGACAACTAATAATCAAAAACCTCCCTAACAAATTATAGGCAACCACCGACTACTGCAATCCCTCAAGCCATTTCTGCTTTTCAGTAGTAGGCTCTTCAATCATCGTGCTATGGCTGACATTACTTTTCACATTTCTTATTTAAAACAAAGACTTTTATGAGAAAAATAAAACTCAAGAGGTTATTAATATGAAGGTATATTACCACAAGGATATTATATGGACCAACTGCCATACTATTATTAACAACTACATCATCATTTGATTATGCTGGAAAACTGTAAACAGAAAAAGGGCATTTAGGTTTACTCTGCTGCAGCATTATGATGGAAGGTGAAAAAGCAGACACTTAGACCATTACTAAAGCTATTAATAATTCACTGTATAAGTTTCTATGCTTCCCTGGTAATAGAGTTCTTAAAAGCAACACATGATTCACCATGAAATACTTGAAGAATTAGATTTATAGTTCTTCCAAATAAATTGTACTGGGAGACAAGAGAACTTAGTGTGTATGAAGTCACTCACCAGACCAGTGCACTTGTCTTAAGCATTAGTAATAATTCTGTACAGTGAATTTATTTATAATTCAAAGTAAGACACAATAATGGGTCAACTCCTGTTCTCTAGGAGGTATTTCCATCCACAAGAACTGAATAAGGGCATAGTCTTCAAAGCAGTGGTTGTGATTGCTTTCTGATTCAAAGCCATTTTAAATAAAGTACTTTACACACTGACCCTGAAAACATTGATATAGAAGAGTAATTTTAAGATATCAAATACATTTCATCCAATATCTAGTACAGAACAGGATTATGTTCTGTTAATATTGTATAAACACAGGATAGAAAGAGAACCTGCTGCTTTCAGGAGACCACAGTTCCAGTTTAAAACACAAGAAGTCTTCACATCATCAGCTGATGTCAGATTTTCAGTGCAAGCTCCTAAGAATATTATGTTTATGGGATGACACTTGATGTACACTGTATATATATATATGGTTTGGCTCCTTATCCCCACCTTTTAATTCTAAATCCACTGACTGATTTCAATCATATTTAACACAGATAGCCATATGTTTGAAGTACCCATCCTGGTTCATACCACAAGTCCATCTAGAACAGCAATAAACAAAAAAAATACAAAAATTATAAGAATGGGGGGAGCATATAAATAAAGATGCTTCCCAAACATATTTTCCAGTCTTCAGTAATTTGCAGCTCAGGTAGTGGGGTTGTTACTTCAGTTTTTAGCAGTTGACTGCTTGGATAAGGACAGGATTCTATGTAGTACTGCCCAACCCATCCACACAACGGAGGCTGTTGGGTATGTAACTGTTAATGGTCAGTCCTCAAAAATCAAGGCATGTTAAAACTGCTCATCCAACCTGCACTGCTGCTACTCGAGCACATTGGTGTTGCTGCTCCTCTCCAGAGCCATTCGGTGCAGGTCCAAGGTTTCCGGGCACGCTGCAGATGCAGAGCTCACTCAAGCAAACGAGAACTCAGTTTGAAGACCACAAAATTACAAGACCCAAAATTCTACATTAAATCTGCAGCTTGGGAAACCGTAACATTTTAACTACTTGTTCAATTAAGCTTCCTGTTCTTTTTCAAACTGCCAAAATACCAGCTCTGATACAAAAATCTCCAGTTTTCTGTCACTGCCTTCCTCTACACAACCAGAGCAACTTTTAAGTTTCAATATTTAACACAGTATTCAATAAGCATTCTTAAAACCACATTTGCAAACATGCCAAGAGAATAAATTTCTAAACCTTGAAGGAAGAATTTTTTTCCTAGTCTGTCTAGTCTACTAATTGCAATCTTTTTTTTTAAATACAGACTAGCTTTACTTATCTCCTGTAGTAATGTAATGTAGATTGAATTAACAATCCTTCCTGCAAACCAAACCTATTCTGTGAATATTCCTTTTCATTCCCATGAAAATTCAAGAGGAAGCAGAGCTAACATCCAAAGGCAACACATGTAAAACATCTTTAATCTCTTTCAGATATTTCAGGTATCCAATGTTGTGGACAGGCAGTTCACCCTGGTCACCAATGTTATACTGCTATTCACTACCAGAAAATAAAAATCAGATTTTAAGTGCTGTTTGTGAAATATTCCCAGTCTCTCATGCAATGTTACTGCCCAATAGTAAAATATAAAAATTGAAAGTGAGCTTCTCATCTGCACCATTAAATTTTTTTTTCAAGGTCAGAGCCTTTTTTTTTTTTTAACATTACCATAAAAATAATTACGTTCTTTATTTAAAAAAAAAGGAGTTATTATACAAGACATATGGAAACATCTGTAGAGGATCCCACAAGCTGGGAAGACCATTCCTTTGACGCAGGGCTGTTGGCAGATATGTTCATCCTGGTTACTCTCCCTCACAGCTGCTCTGTCCTTACCACAGCATTAAATATCACTGTACCAAATAGCATCATATTTATCAGAGGGTGCATCAACCTCAAAATAACATTTAATTATCTCTGAAATGGCTTATGGTGTTCAAATAAGACCTAATTATCTATCATCAAGATGCCTTATAAAGACTGCATGTGAGAGCAAAGACTTTGATACTGCATCAAGATGAGCCAAAGAGTCACGATGTTTAATGTCTGTCTTTATCAAGAATAAGGACTGAAGTTTATATTTCCTGAATATTGTGGGCACCTGAATTTGTTCTTTATAAATGAGAAAGATAAACTTGGAAACATGATCTGCAGGGGGGCACATGAGCACACTCCTACCTGAACGAGGTTCCACCAGGACAAATGTGCTAAAGATCAAGGCAGTTCTATTACACAGACACAGTGATGCTGATTAATATTTCAGTCAGAAAACCAGAGACACAGCAGATGTAGATTCAAAACATGTTTCACACCTTTTATGATACGGAGTGTGTGTGTGTTGCACATGTGTAGGGATACTTTAACTCTGCTTATTTTAAAGGAAATATCAAGCCTAGAGAACAACACAAAAAGACAGTGATGGGAATAAAAAAAAAAAACAAACAAACAAAAAAAACCAAACTCAGAGTTACCTACTAAAACACAAATAATATGAAACAAATCTCAGGCTGATACTCCACATGCTGCCTATAAAAGAAAAAAAAAAATCCTCTGGTCCCCCAACTTGGTCACCCTTCCAATGAGAGGTGCCCAGGTGCCTCTCCAAACAAGGACCATCCGCTCTGCAGTTTTGCACAGGGACAGACAAGCCCAACACCACCCACTTCTACCGGGTGAAAGTTGGTCTCTCTATGACTGCTTTTCATTTTAACTGTTTCACTTCCACTTATCTCACTAAAAATTAATTTCAGAAGTACCAACACACTGCCCCTAGCATGGTGTGAGAGGGAACCATTTCCACCTAAATGCCAAGCCTGTCTGCTCCTTGTGGCCACATTCAGAACAAATTTGGAACAGCTCAAATGACATTAACTGAATTCAGCTACTGTAAAATACTGGGAAGGACCCCCTTTGAGAGGAAGAAGGATGAAAGCACATTTATCTTCAGCATTATCCCCAAAGCAGCAGAACTTCGTATCCGTGCCAATGGAAAGGGCGTAAAGGAGCCACAGGAACATCCAAGTGGGTTAGGAGACTATTAGAAAGGGCTTGGGAGCAGTTGGGAAAATTGGTCAGGGGCCAAATATGTCAAAGAAAACACTGGAAGGGATCGAGGGAGTGCTGGAGAGTTCTCCACATTCAGTCTGAAGCCAAACCAGAAGGTTTCCAATCTGTGAGCACTGAATTTTTGCCAGCTTTTTGTATTTCCTCGCCCAGACTCTGCCCTAGGTGTACATTACTTTAAGAGTCATGAGGACATTAAAGCTAAGTGGAATTATAGAGTATTATCTGTGAAAAAAACCCCAGCTGTTTCACCAGGTAATGCCGTGTCATTTTGGATCCCTACCTAATGCCATCCTGCCACACGGACACTGTGCTTTGGATTAAGCAGTATGAAGAATACTAACACAACTGGTCATCTTAAAGCCCGGTTTCAAATCAGCCTCACATTCAATCTTAAGCCTCTAACACATTTTAAATGATTTTCAGATCAAGTAAATACAAGCAGAAAAAGATTGTAGGTCCTGATAAATGAGGCCTATATTTCTTTATTTTATTCTAGTAAAGCCTTCGCCATTCAACAGATTCTTTGGAGACCATTTTTGCATGTCAGCATTTAAACCAGCTGTAGCTACGGCTGCAAAGCAGCTTCAGTAACAAACCCTTAATGCAAAATTCTCCCCTTAAAGATGGATGCTTTCCATGCTTGGCCTCTCCCCTGTGATCCTAGATTGTTTTAGAAATATGTTAAGTACTTCTTCCTTCGTGTGAGGAGCACTACTATTTTCTATCTCCATAGATCTAAGGATAGGTACAACAGTTAAGTAGCACACTAACTGAAAGGAAAATATTTTGAATTCATGCCTAGAACACTTGTGAACAGTTGTCTCTAACACTTCCACCTTCTTGTGCCTCTTCTCTGTAGAAAAGCAGTAATTTCAGGCTTTTCGCATGCCTTTTACATAAGGTAGCAGTACTGTCTATTTTACAGCTGGAGGCAGAGATGTATCACTCTGATTTCTACCACTTAACTTAAGGATGGACCAGCTCCCAGAAACAGGGACAGACACCTCTGGAGATCAAGTTTGCCTATCTAGATCTGAACAGTCCTCTGGAAGTACTTTATCTCCTACTAATTGATCGTGCTGAGGACCTACACTTCCAGCTTGACCCTCACAGAAAGACTGGATGAATCCATGCTTCAATTAGTTGCATAAGAAGTCCAGGCTGAGCAGAAAACAACATACAAACAGAGGACAAACCAAGAAGTGGGATCAGTAGGCATGGCATAAATTCTGTGTGCCTGACCTTAAGGATCTTCTTTTCCAATACATGATGCTTCCAGATCTAATTGTCACATCCACTCAAGAGCCCTCACTGTAGCGCTGATACCGAGGACATATAGCACCACACGGACACTGCAGAGCCAAGAGAGCTGCAGTAGTTATTGCTTCTAAAACACCAGGGGCCTATCTGACAGCTAATATAAACTGTGCCAAAAAGGCAACATTTTCAACATGGGAAAAATTCATTTTTTCCCTTACCTGCCTTTCCACCAAGGAACAAATGAAAAGCTAAGGAAAGAGTGGAAGAAGCTTATGCAACTATATATATCAACTCAGAAGGTGCAGCAGACTTATAAATTCTGAAAACCCCACATTTAATTTCTTCAAAACTATAGGTATGACTATGATGTGTTTCATACCAAGGTGCTTTAGAACAGAACTTTATCCTATTAGTTAAAAATTCTGTACAGTGTACATGACATTTCCTGTTGTCCTTCATTATACTGAGCATCTCTCTGGAACTGCTATTTATTTTCCAATCTTTTTTTCTAATGAGTTTGTTCTATATTTGAACTGTAAATGCCTGTTTCTATTTATATTGTTTCTGAATCTTAAAGCATAGACTTCTCTGTTTACCAGTCAACAGTCTTTCTTATGGAAATTATCCCAAGACAAAACAATCTGAATCTTTTAATTCTTTCAAATTGTTTTTCTCGAGTTTGGAGTTTAACTGATGCCATGACAGAAAAACACTAATAACCACAGAACAGAGGCTACAACCCAAACCCAATGGCAGCTTTTCAGCTCGATGTTGTCTAAAAATCGGATGTTTTTGTTGGTCCCTCTTCACCTTTCCATACCCATGCATTTATTTGGAGTCTAATCCAAAGTCCAAACCAATGGCAATCTCCATTAAGCCCATTCTAAATGCAGTAAATCACATCTTGAATTCTGTTACCTGAATTCCTCACTTAGGAACAAAAAATACCTTTTCATCAGCACTGAAGGAACATTCCAACCTCTCCCAAGCTCATCATCTTAGATAGGGCAGCGGGTCTGTATTTTTCAACAGTACATAGAAGGGGAAAGATTTTTTTCCATGCAGCCCAAGAAATAGTTACAGAAGTTTATTTTGTAGACACAATAAAATGAATAAAACATCCATTCAGGATTACTTAGCTATCTCCTGAAGACAGAAGCATGTCAAAACTGATCAAGGTTTAGGGGAAAAAAACCCAAACCAAACCAAAAAAAAAATTATCTTCCCTGCCAATTCCTCAGTGAAGTGCCTTTGCCCCGATGGAAGATCAGTGTCACTTCTTCAGGAAATGCAGGTCAAAAATAGGGAAACCAACGCTTACTTTCGATAATGAATCATGTCATATTCAGGAAGAATACAGAACAAAATGGCTCAGGCTTTCTTTCTGACACTTAAAATGAGCCAGGATAACACATGACCATTAGTTAATTAATACAGCATCCTTCTTACTGCGAAGAAAAACTATAAATGTTAAAGTTCAGTGCTGGAGACACTAACTCACTCCAGGGATTTCCTACCTATATTCACCCAGCTCAGAGCGCTCCCCACAGAAACCTAAGCAATTTCAAGGGCATTGATTCCCCATTTGCAGGGAAACAAATCAAGTCCCCCCATATTCCCTAGTCCAGAAAAGGTGAAAGCATCCTTTAATCTCTGTGACAACAAGCAGACAGCAATTCACCTTTTTGTTGCTTCCCTATCCATTCCCCAAGTCATGACACAAGCAGCCTGAAGTGCATTTCTCTGGGAGGAGACATAATATATATTGGTCTTAATCAGCTGCACTGATTAACTAAGGTACAACAAATGATGATCAAAATAATTTGTGAACAAAAGCAAGAAAAGGTCAGAGTATGGATATAAAGCCCAAGGGACTACAGTGAAGAAATAGAAACTATCAGATACCTGGAAATAATGTAAGTTGTCCATGAATTAAATAAAAAGGCAGCAAATGTGCTACCAGGAAGGGAAAAACAGATGCTCAGACATGTCAGTTCAGTTCTTTGGTTCCTATCCAACTTGAGCAGTGTCCATTTTCTCAGCAGGCAAAGCTATTTGGAGAAATGTCAGTCCCTAAGAAATATTTACTCCTCAGGACCTTAAGAGAAATAGCTTAGGGAAACATGCAGGGTCTCTGACCACAGCTCAGGCAAATCATTGTTTTGGTTTTAGTGTCCTGCTACCTAGGGCAAGAGCACTGGGACAGGCCACTAACTGTGGCTGTGCATGACTGGCTCATAGGAACAAGGACAGAGATCTGCAAACTGAGGTCCCAACTCACCAGACCCAGGAGCAGCATTATGACTGATAGGAAGCTTAGTCTGAAGTTTGTAAAATTTACTTGTGTCCAAAACCAAGACTAGCTGCTAATTATTTCTTTTCTTTAAAAAAAAAAAAAAAAAAAAAAAGAAAAAGCAATTTACATACCACTCCTCTCACAAATCAGTGCATTATAGATATATTCCTCTGAATCTGTCTTAAATTATTAATCACCATTCAGCTCTGCAGTGACTCTTAGGGTTCTTTCACACTGACATACTAGAGACAAGGGTCCATCCCACTTGAGCTAGAAGAAGGGCAGGGGGACAGACAAAAGTAAAAAAGGGAGGAGGAGAATAAGCAAGCCTCTAAGACAATTTGTTTATTTTATAGTTTCAGAAGATTATGCTGTTTAAAATTTTATTTTCAACACCAAAGGAAAAAGACAGAAATAAAAAATTAAATAACTGCCTGGAGCTAAATGTTTCCTATTCAGAATGCTTAGAACTGCACTGCAAATTCATGGAAATAGATATTTCTTGAAGGAATTACAACTACAACCTTAATTCCGGTAATGTTCAATCCAGTAAAATATAACGGTCCTTGTAGCAGGTAATGGCAGATAATGATCACAAAAGCCAATGTTTTCAGGCTAAATTCATGATGAATCCAAGTGGATAAAGGCTACAAAGTAGTGTTTACTAAGATGGCAGACAAGGCAATTCTTTCCTGAATTAAAAAGAAATTGAAGAAAATTAAAAAAATATTTTGTTACCTGGAAGTGGTTCTTTTTTACTGTAAAGTGAATGATTTCTGTATGTCAGCATCTCAGACAGCTTGTAAAGCATTTTGTAGTCTAGCTTTTAGATTCCCTAAACTGTAGGGTTTGCCCTAAGATGTACCTGTAGTCTAACTAACCCTAACACTCTTTGCATTTTTTGTAAGATCCTAGAATTGTTCCTGAAGATTTGTGTGTCACAAATAGGCATGATATACTGATTTATTACAAAGGATTGATTTGATGTTTTGCTCTTATATTGGGAAAGGAGGACAGGGGTGAAATTCCCATAGTGAAGACTGCCTATGACACAAGGGTAGGGAGAAGATGGTCTCTCAATAGAGTCATGAGGCAGCAACAATTCTGAACAGTGGAAATGGCCCTCATAAAGCACAAAATGCAGCCACATTTTCTAAAAAGGCTCCCTTTATAAAAAGGGATTAAGTCAGAGATCTAGATCTTTGCAAGCATTACCTCAGGCACTGCCTCATCCCAGGCTGTGGCTCTCCTCAATTCCCTGAAGGAACATTAGCTTGTTGAGGGGTGCACTTGGGCACATGGGACTGCAATGGGAGTCAAGGGCACGTGCAGGAGAAAAAGGGATCTCTCTTCTAGCCAAGAGTCCCAGCATTCATTTATGCAGCCAGCCAGGTAATGATGACTTATTTCTTGAGTAAATTTATCTACCTTCAATCTTTACTATGGGATCTTGTCATGTCCTTGTACAGAAGATTAAAATACCCCTGCTGACAAATATATTCTCCATCAATAAATACTTATACACAGTAATTACATTACCTCTTGACCTTTTCTCTTTGATAAGATTAATGACTGGCCTCCCTACAACCTACCCCATAAAGTTGATTTTCCAGCATCTGGATCATTTTTTGTGGGTCCTCTCCTCACCCCTTATCTTCAGAGTGTATTCTCCAGACCTGAGGACACTTTGGAGATGAGGGCACCAGACCTAAAAAGCAGCAGCTACCAGAGGCAAGGGCAAGTTAATTATCCAACTTGTACTTGACATACCCTTTATGGAAAGCCCACAAACAGCTTACAGCTCCCTCAGCAGAAGTTTCCACGAACAGTAATTCTGGGATAAGCCACCATAGCGCTGCTATTAGAGAGTTAGCTGAAAATATTTTGTTCTTCTAAAAGGGAGAGACCACTTGGCAAGCATGCCTAATAAAATCAGGGTATGCAGAGGAGGGACTAAATGAATGCAGATACATAAAGAAATAATCAGCATTTTTCAACCCCTCCATGTTCTCCCTAAGAATCCAAGAACTTTCCAAGCCCAGCCATTATTCATTTCTCAGACGGCAACGAGCTGTTTTTAATCTGTCTCCTCTTGTTTAGCCTTAGGCTTTGTAGTCCTACACCTCCAGCAATAATTATTCTAACTAGTCTCTGCTTCCCTGGGCTAATTGCCAGTAGAATTCAACAGATTTTCTGCAGAAGGAAGAGCAAGTTTGTCAAGAAAAAGTCTGCAGCTGAAGGCGAGGAGAGAAAAAAAAACTTAAGATCAGTCTTCCAGGTTCAGATCACAAATGCAGAATATCAGCATGAAGAGCAAACCTTGTGAGCTCCCTTTGCCATACCAATTCTGTTGAAGCACATGTTGAGGAAGCTACTCCCAATAACCTTACACTGACTTCAGGGATTGCTACTTCCCAAAGCCACCTTTCATCCCGAAAGTGTTATATTTTTTTATGTACAACTCTGCATCTGGCTGCATTAAAATGAATTTTCCTGGAACTCTGTCATCTAATCAACCCTTTCAGATTATGCTTGCAATAACCTTCATTATAGCAATTTTTGTGCTATCTACAAACTTATTGACAAAATGATTGCCAGTATCCATATTGCTGATTGAAAATGTGGAAATACTGACTAGCACTGGATTCAGAACCAAAGCCTAAAAACTAAGTTAATGAGTTTTCATAAAATTGTGAACTAAGTCCCCACTGCTTCCCCAAGGGAGACTTTTCCTTTTTCCTGGCACTTACCCCAAATGGACTATTCTAGCTAGTGGAAAACATGCTCTGACTTCTGTAGCTGACAGACCTGCCTTGGATCGTAAACACCCAATATCCTTTTTTCAACACTAAGCCATCATTTGAATTCACAGCTTTTAAGGAAACACCATGTGTTTCAGCTGTCATATTTACCCAACATTAAAAAGCCTACCAGGAAAAATAAATTGTATTCTCCTAACGCAATGGGTTATACTCCTAAATGCAGAACTGGAAACAGTTAAAAAAGGAAACTGTTCACTGCATTACATCATGCTTAGTGCTAATGTGGCTCCAGTGTCTCAGTGAGCTTGAGGGTTTGCAATGTGTCAGAAGACATACTCTCACTCATCTTGATGCCTAAAACGTCTTAAGGCATCAATCTCTCTATAACTTGCTTCTTCATCACCTTGCCAGGAAAATGAAGCTTTAGAATTTGTACTTAATATCACCTCTAGAACGGAGCACACTCTCATCTCTTCCCTATCCTTTTCTTTCCCCAGAATGGGAATACAATGTGCAAAGATCTATGTATCGCTTGTGTCCTGGTTGCATCCAGCTTCTCATGGCAATTTTGGCATATGAACTAAGACCCCTCACATCCAGCTGGTTGTGGGGATCCTACCATTGATATTTATCATTCAGCAACTCCTTGGGGACAGCAACATACAAAATCTAGAATACTGTGCCCGCCTTCAGGATCCTGCTGCAACAAAGATTGGCAGCCTGGAGCAAGTCCAGTAGAGGATCATGGTTAGAGAGCTGAGGCACTAGTCAGATAAGGAAAAGTAAGGGAACTCCATCTGTCTAGTGAAGAGTAAGGCAGCATCTTCCACTACCTAAAGAGAAGAGAGAGACAAACTCTTCCCAGTGTCTGAAAACAAGAGAAGAAAAACCACTGGAGGGTAAATTCCAGTGGGATATAAAAAGAAAAATAATTTCACCATGAGAGTAGTTAAGTATTAGAACAGGTCACCCAGTGAGGCTGAGAAATCTCTAACCCTGGTGGTCTCCAAATATGCCTGGACCAGACTCTTAACAACTTCATCTCACTTTTGCCCACTTTGAGCAGTGAGCTTGGCCAGATGACCTCCAGATGTCCCTTCCAACCTCAATTATTCTGAAATTCTACATCACACAAATTGCTTTTAAATTAATCCCAGGTGCCTTAATATCTCACATGCATATCATATTTTCGGGCAAAAGACCTCTTGATTAAATTTCTAAGTCCAAAATTTTATCAGAAATCAAGTGTTTTAATATCATAACCATTTTCAACACTAAAGGAAAAATTATATCCTTTTAATAATGGTTGAATAAAAACATATTTGAATAATTTATAACACATCAACTCGCTTCCTGCTATTGCACTTAGCTGTTCTCACTGTGATAAACACACAGTAAAAAGTATTGCCTTCCTTAGATAAAGCAAATTCAAAGACAGCACTTCTACTCAGACTTTACAATCTCTCAGTTTCATGGCTTAATTCATGGGCAGAGTACCAAGTATATTGCTGCGCTTCAGCTCTTCTTTACTTTTGCTGTTTTCATATCTTTTCTCATTATCACAGTATGGCAACAAAAACACTAGAGGTACAATAACCTAAACCCATTGAATAACATTTAGTATGAATATACTCATTAATGAGTATGACTAATAACAGCCTCTTCCTGCACAAAAATTACTTTCTTTAGTATGCCAGTAGTTGCCCGTAGTTTCCCTCAGTTGAGATTGGACCAGACAACCCCACCGTGGTCCCTTCCAACCTTACCCCTTCTGAGATGCTGTGATGTGATTTGGTTTGGGTCATCAGGCAGGTTTAATGGCAGAGCTGGGACCAGAGCCAAAGACACCTCCTTTACCACCAGACCATGCAGCCTTCATACATTCCAACACTTTTCCCAGTGAAGTCATTCATATATATTATGGATGAATAAATCAATAAATACCAACAGTAAGTTCTAATATTTTGTGATATCAAACATTAAGTGGTATTTCTTTTAGACAAACAAGTATATTTTAAACTGTGATGCTCAGTTTTCCCCACAGAAGGAGCAAGAAATACTCTCACTTCTTTTCCAAAGCGCTGCTATATACACTCTTTGCAAAGGGGAGGGCACTATATAACAGTGATAAACAAATGATCTTCCAATGCGCAATCTATAAAATGTTTTGAAATATTCATGATGAAACATTGCACTGAAATGTAACAGCACTTCATATGCTGTCATTTTGGAGGTAAAACTATATGGTGGTGCAGTACGCCTTTCACTCAAATTCATAACACTGATAAAGCAAGGAGAGAAAGGTAGTGGCAGGATGGCTCATTTTGACAAAGTACCCTGTGGCGACCACATCAATTAGATTTGCATAGATCTCCAAGTGTGAGGCAGTTAATGAAACACTGATCATTTTCCCCAACTCTAACTTAGACATGTTAATTAAAAATTAGAAGAAATCATCATCATATAAAATGAGTTCACTGAGAGAGAGTATAAAAATACCTACCAGGCAGTGCTCTGTACACGAGATTTCTTTTCAACGCTAATTAAAATGGATACTTCTGCACATGCAAGTCTACTCAATGTAACGCAAATAATAGTGTGAGTTTAACATTTAATGATTTCTCTGTAAAGGAGAAGACTTTCATTCGGGAATGCTATAATTTACTCTGAGTAAGATCCACTTAATCATCATGTTTACTGCCTTCTTTTTCTGCTCACATTTCCTTTTTCTAGCCAGTCGTGCAATTGGCAATTTAAGATTTAAATTGTGACCACTTAAGCCTTTATCTATTGCACTTCCCAGCCCTCATCTTTATTTTCCTCCTTGTCCCACAAATGATGTAGCTGATAAAACGAGCTGGTTACACAAGGGAATGGAACACTGGCACAGCTTCACCCCGCAGCAGAGGAATTACCCCCCACAGCAGGATGAGTTCAGTTTAGCTGCACAACTGAACAGAAGTGGGGTTGCAGAAAGCTTTGCAGAGGGAGGGGGAGGAAGCCAAGCCAAAGAGAATAAGGAGAAGAAGGAAACTAGTCAAGGCTCAAATCCTGAACACAGACAATTCAGACCAAGTTCCTCTGATGGTGAATTTCCAGCCTCTTAAGGAAGTCTCCTTCTCTTTAACTCCCCATGAGCACAGAATAGATACAATAATTCTTTGTTTGCCTCACATAGCCCTTGATTTGCTAAAGGAAATTTGCCTTACAGTCTCTGAGACAAACACTTTCTCTCATACATGTGTAAAGCATTTAGTGGGATGAAACTCTGACCTTGAGTGAGATCTTAAGGAAATCCACAGTGGTTAGCAAAATTAAAGGATGAAACACCAAGCACCCTGTAGTTGGCCAATGCTAGGATTAAACCCACTACATTTTGTCCACTGTTTCTCTTGCCTGTCGCTTCCCAGATAGCCCTGGTTCCCAGTCCATGGGAATCACTTATTACCCAAATCAGCTGCTAACTCGGAGGAGCCTATTTTTAGCTGGGGTGCCTGGTTTCCCAGAGCGACCAGGGCTGTAGCTGCAAAGCATGTCTTTCACATCTCCTGCTGCAATGAGGTGGAGCAGCCGGAATGGGCAGCAGGGCTGCCGTGCGGGAGCAGGATCTGCCCTGAGCACTCACTTGGCTCTCAGATAACATTAACTCTTTTGAACACATTCGTTTAAATGAAGAATTTAACAGACTGAAAGACAAGACTGAATTTCTGCCCGACATTCATGACAAAATGATGAAACAAACTTCTTATTAATAAGATGCACATGAGTGGATGAGCAAGGGGAGATGAGTCATCTTTTTTTTTTTCTTTTTTTTTTCCTTTTTTTGAGCCCAGAGGTTCCTGTTAAATCCATCCTGCTCCTGCAGCAGAAGTGGAAAGATTCTGGGCTAGTAACCCACTACGAAGAAGAAAGAAAATAATGGTGCATTGTAATAACTACAATAGAGTCTAATGGCCAAATTGTCATGAATCCCTGTCCTAATGCTGCAAATAAAATAAAACTTGCAAAAGTATTTTTATTGTTAAACTGCACACAAACACACAGAATATGACTTGGAACCTTTCAGAGAAAAGAGACCCACAGTTTAAGGAAAAAAATTAAGAGCAAGCGGCCTCAGCTCCCTGCAACAAGTGTGGGCTTGTTCAGCTGCATGAGCAACATTTTCCAAGCCTGAATGGTGACTTTCTCAAATACTCATCAGAAACTTAAAATGACCCTTCCCTACCACCCTGTGCAGGGTGCCCAAAAGGGACAGAAATCACGACCTTAGGAAGCACAGAAACACAGACTTCTATTTAACAAAAGGAGCTTAATATATTAATTGTGCCACAAAAGGGACAGGCAAGTTCACAGAGCTCCCTACTGCACAAGACATTCCCTCAACAAAAAATCTCCATCCAAATGCGCAGGATTCCCAGAATCTGAGTCCCTGCCAGCCAAGGCTCTGAGAGAGCCCAAAGGGGAGTCAGTCAGGAGGAGCCAAGCCTGTACTTCCAGCACAGAAACCATGATTCAGCAATGCACCCACCACATACCAAGTATTCATCGAATTAAGGCTCAACTCCTAAAGCTCATTTTCTAAAGGACAACTGTGTTGCTGACCTAAAAAGCAGCAATTTGTTCCAAACCAACTTTTATTCCATTCATACAATGGGCTGAAGAATGCCATTGATGAGCCATGATTTAGAATTAAAGAAAAAATGCATTGCAGAAAGTGTGGGTTTTATTAGTTTATTTTTTAATTCTGATATTCCTCCTGTAAGAGTCAATTCTTTGAATTTGACTGAATTTCAGTGTATTAAAGAGTGCCATTTAATTGATGCTCAACTAAGATTTGTTTTTCACAACACACACAAATTTTTATAATTATCTCCTACACACCTGTAGCAGTTTGGAAGTCACCAATATTTCATATCTATTTATAATATTAAGGGGTGATTGGATAAACTGTGATATGTTATTACTGTAAATATTAGAGGTGTCATGGGCTTTTATTTAAAAATACACAGAAAACCAAACAACCCCCCCAAAACACCCAAACAAAAACAAACAAACCAAACAACAACAAAAAAACCCAACAACACAAAACTAGGCACTTCATTTCAGCATTTAATTCTCACCCCCAACAGGATGACTATGTTCATGACATCAATGAATTTCTGCTTTTAAGAATGTCTCAGTGTGAAAGATAAGACTTGCAGCCAGAATAAAATTCTTTCCACAAAATTAAAACTGTCTGGTCTGATTCTTTTTTCGTTCTCTACAGACTCAGTGTTATATGAATATCTCCTGTTACTTGAATGTGCTCACTTACACAGTGCATTGTGATGCATCAGAACAAGCCCCATTAGATCCTACATGAATATATAAAAAAACCTTTACTTTGTTAAAGCTGCACCTCTTTTTCTGCACCAGATAATTTCATTTTAAACAGAAAGTGTTGGTAGCTTGTAAAAAAACTTTAAAAAATAATTCATCCACAAGCCATTCAGGATACCTATAGATTATATTTTAAAAGAATCTCAAATAATATGATTTATTCTACTGTAGTAACATCTGGTAACTACAAAGTACTGTAAGTCACACTAGAAAAAAGCTAATAATAGCCTGTTCCCAGAAGGATAGTGCCAGATATGTTCATACAAAAAATCCCCCCTTCATGGTTATAGCTTTGCAGTAGCACACAGCATCATGGAAAGGAAACCTTCCTCCACTCATCTTTAAGACCAATTTATGTACTCAAGACGATGTTCTGATAGTTGTGTAGATTCAGCTTGAAAAACGAAATAATTTTGTAAAGAATAAGCCTTCAAATTTACACAAATTATCTGCACCAGTGAGATCCTGCTATGGACATCTATCTCCCAGAGATAACTTTCTAGCAACTTCTTCTGCAGACTGCAAAATTATCATCTGTTGAAAAGCTGCTTCATTGCAGCTGATCAGGATTTGGAAGTGAGCATATTAACCAGCTGTAAACTATTAAACAGCTCTTAAAATTGTGCAAGTAAGTTGCATGAATTTCCAACCAGCTTTTCCTCACAAAAGACACTATAATATGCACTTATGCTACTTTTTTCTTTTGGTGAACTTCTTTACAAGCATTCTTTTCTTTTCAGAAACATATAGAAACTTAAAGAATATATCTAGCACATTTCTAGCTACAGATATTGCCCTTAAAATGGCAAATCATGTGAGGAAAAAATTCATTTTACTGTAATCCCCTTCTCCTGCTGTGGGTAAGAAAGAAATAGGAAGAAGCTCAAAATAATAGTAAAACTTCTTAAAAAAACCCTCAGAGCTAAGAAAGAAAATGAAAGTCTTCAGCACTATGCCTAGTTGTGCTTCATCTGCAGTTGGTTTCATTTAGTGGCACTGCATACAGACAGCAAGTAGGCAGCCAGGCTCAGGCTGCTTACTTTAAATCTGAAAACAAGATGAGCAGAGTCTGATTGCTGGTTAGGAAGAGCTACAGCACTCACTGTATGCAAGCCTCTCTCATGGTAAGGTTTCCAAAGCAGTTGACATAAACCCGCTCATTTTCTTTCAGCATTTCACCACCAGCTTTACATAAACAGCTGTTGAGTCGGAGTTAGGCTGTAGTTTGACATGACTGCAGAGCTACCCCTCAGGCTCCTGAAAAAACACCAAAGCGCTGTTTCAGTATTAGCTCAGTCTGACAGTCCAAATCTGACAAGCAAATGCTGAAAAGTTAATTTGCTATTGTCAAGCTTTCTGTTGGCTCAGGTATTATCCACCCGCAGTGTTCCAATCAGCCCTATGGATCAGGTAACATCTGTCTTCCAGCATCAGGCACGGAGCCAGCACGGAGCTCACGCTGCGCTGCCTGGCTAATTTGACAGCGCTGCTCCAGATCACACTTGGTCTGCTGGATGGTGAAGGAGCGCCTAGTCTGGGATTAACGACCATGGAGCTGGACTCATTTCTGATTCACACTGACCTGGGACAAGCAACAGGCTCCCAGAGAAGACAGAGGAACGGCGTGCTGGCCAGCACGTTCCTGTGCTGAGGGATCGCACAGCCCAGAGACCAAAGGACTAGAGCTCACACAGCCGCATCCAGAGCCCGCAGGAAAACCTCCTCCCACAACTGTGCTTCAATGCAACCTGGGACACGAGGATCCAAAGGCTGTCAGAGCCCATTCACTGCTGTGTAGCTCCAGCAGTCAGATCTCTCTTACCTAAATCAGACACAGGGACAGACCAACATCCTCACAGAACTGGCTCACACTGCAGAGCCCCAAATGTGGGTGAATTTGCTCCCCAGCCATCCTACACTGAGCAGAGGTGTACAGGTTGTAATTCTCTCCACACCACTCTGGATCACATGGCATTACAAAATGCAGCTGTGTGTCTCGGAAGCCACCCAGGTTATTTGCCATTCAGTGGAAAATACTGAGATACTGTCAGTCTGGGACCTCATTACTGGATCCAATTTAATGGTGCTATAAGCTGATAACAAAGATCCTCAACATTTAAACTTCTTTTTTCTTAAAACCTCCAAGGCAGGAATGTCAACACTCTGAATCAATACCAAACTTAGGCGAACCATGAGTGCATGTAGTGGGAGAGAATAGAACCTCCATGGGGGATATAAGGAAGCAAAAGTTTGGTGTAACGATGTTTGTTGTCACTCCTGCTTTCCCTGAGGCCCACTTTAATTGCAAAATTTATTTAGGCTACCCATAAGCAGAAGGTTTATAACAACTGAAATGTAAGTTATTCCCTTTTACAGAGTATTTTCTGTAAATCAATTCCACAACAAATGCCCTATGCCTCACTACTCAGGTGACTGACCATGACTTGTCATCCAACAAGTTTCTGTATCCAGCTGGTTTCCATGGTACAGCAAGAATGAAGGTGACCAAGTCACATCACTTAATGCTAAGTGATGATCTAAGTGGCTTGTTTAATATAAAGACAGTCTTACTCCTACTGTGGAGTTTTTCATGTTAGGACCACATAGTTTTTTGCTAGTAAATGAATAAGCTTCACCAAAACCTTCCCTAATAACTTTAAATTAAATATATGCATCATCATTAGAAAAAAAATCTTGAAGTTCTTTCTTCAACGGGTGACTGCCAGACTCAAATCCTCCCTGTTTCAAAGTCATATGGGAACCAAAGGGGCATCTCCATTCTTTACACAATACACCCTATTGCAAAGTACTCTAATACACAGAGTCAGACGGTTTCTTTTTTTTCTTTTTTATTCTCTCAAAGAGGAAGGAAAAATGTTTTTACCAGGGTTGCTTTGTTAGTTGTTTTTCTGATGGTCTACATATTTGTTTTTTCCAGCAAATCTAAACAAGCAACACATCTCTAAATGCAATTAAGTAGATAAGATGCTAACATTAATTAATAAACAAGAGATCCAAAAAAATAAACAAGATCAAAAAACATGTACCAAATACGTATAAAATACATACCAAAACTCTAAGAGAAGCTCTAGAATAATTTAGACCCAAGTCAGAAAACAACAAACAAATAATGAAATTTGAAAGCTTTTCTTATACTAAGACAGATAGGATATGTATGGGATATCTTTGACCTACTGTTAGATAAAGAGATGTTCTCACTGCCAGGGCACTATTCAACTTGCTGCAAAACAAGCAAATTGACGTGACTTTCTTCATGTACTGCTAATGAATCATGGTGCTTTTAAAGCAACATAAAAATTACGAGCAGATGTATTAAGTGTTCAGGGAGTTAACACCAGGTTAACGTAAGCGATCTGGCATTTCTGCATGTGACAGCACCATAACTGAGCCCACACGTCAGCAGCGCTCCCTCTGAACCCAGTCTGCCCTAAAGACACTGCCCCTCTGCCTTAGAACCTCAGGGAAGCAGAAAAGAACTCCCTCATGCAGTACCCCAATGCCCTAAAGAGACGCCACCATGAAACCCACACAAAGAGTCAGGTTTTTATGGTGCCTGACAAACGTAACCCTTCCCACTCTGTACCCAGCACAAGGGCCTTTGACAGACCCCAGGACTTTATACACTGAAGGAAAAAAACCTACAGACAAGAGCTGTTGCAGTGGGGTCAAGACAATCCACAGAGATAGTGACAACTGGCTGCTGGTCACTGTAAGGCTGGGACAACATGACAAAGGTGCAAAATGCTGTTAGTTCTGTCACTTATGCTCAGACATGATCAGATTATTTAAACTGCCAATTAGCTGTCCCGGGTTATGGACGCAGCTCTCTGCAGAGCACACTGAGGTTGATTAACTCAGGTGCAGAAACAACTCATTTTTGCTGCTTCTTGACCAGGTTTTGTCTAGAAGCAGAACAGAGGTATTTCATGTTCACAACTTGAGCTAATTAGCCTTTCCAAAATCCTGGGGGCTCAGGACAGCGATTCAAGGGTCTTTAAATTGCACTCCAAGCACATTCTGGAACAGGTATATTATCCAAAGTCTGCACCAACTTTCCAATACCCTGGATAATGCAGAAATGAGTATAACCACAATCTCTTGATTTACAATGCAAGGATCTAATCATTAGTGATGAGAAAGGCCACCTGAGGTCTTTATACTGCTACAGATTCTCCGAAGAGAAAATTACATCAAAGGCACAAATACAACACACACAGAGCAATCCTGAGTTTTGCGTGAAGAATTCATTTCCACTATCCCTTTAGACATAGGTGACAATACTGTTCAGATGCAGCACTTCCAGAAAAAAAAGCAAATGTGTTTCTTCACAATGCCAAGGCTTTGCTTCCTTTACCAAGGTACTTCAAGCAACTATAATCTGGTTTAGCCCTCTGTTGTCTCTTTCTCACTGGTTTTAAATTGCATCATCTGAAGGTGTCACCTGAGATTGTTAAATTATCTACTGGCTGCTTAAGGACATTTTATTTGTTTTGCATTCTGTTTATCCAACAGAGGTCTCTTACACCACACTCCTGAAAACAGTATCTGAGCACATTACAGAAGTACGTTAAACAGTGAATAAAACCTGTATGAGCCTTCCCCAAGCTTTCTCTGGCCAGAGTTTTGCATCCCATCAAGACTTCTGAGAGCTTTAACAAACTAGCACAAATCTAAGCTGCTCTGATTTGGCTTTTTAAAAAAATCAAGCAGAAGTATGCCTGTTGGAGGCAAAAGAATTGAGCTTTGCAATGGTCCAGTATTACACTGAAAGATACAAACTTCCACAGCCTACCACACTAATAAGGAGTTGTAGCTGTCCCACACTGTCCAAGTTCAACATTCTTCTTCAGCCAAAGGATTTTCCCTGATATTATAGTGGGGGATGCTTCTGTGTTGACTATCCTTGGTGAAACCCCCCCTTGGTGAAACCCCTCTGCCTTTGTAGGAAGTCAGAAGCAACTGATGTTAATACTCCTTACTGCTTAGACTTATGACTTCATCACATTCTCTAAAATAGATCCATTTTATTGCACCTATGTCACCCAATCCACTGAAACCCATTAGATAAATAATGTTTACCTTTCTGCTTTATAACTATTCTCTTTCACTTGGAATTCTGGTAACCCTAGCAATGGAGGCCATGTCACTAGCAAGGTTAAAAAAAATAAAACCATAAGTTTCAGTGCATGATTCAGCAATTGAGAATACAATTTAAGTCATAAAACCATTTTTCTGCCTTTCTTTTGTTTTTCCTTTTACTTCCTACCCTCTCCCTCAAATGCAACAAATGAAGTTCCTGGCCTCAGAATTTTTCCCTGGGGGATATATCCTTAAAGTCCTTTCAGAATACAGTTGAATCTCAGCTCAGAAATAACATCACTCATGTATGACAATATGACAACTTGGGCTGTTTCCATCAAGTTGACAAAGATGCATAACTTAAATAAAAATTCATGTCCAAATTATCAACAAATGAAAGTTAATGATGGATCAAATTTGGCAGAACTATTCTAACATGCAACACAATTTGGTCCCCAGCTATAAGATATAAAATTTAAGTGATAAATGGTTGCTGGAGACCTTTTCAAGATAATTGACATGCTACGGTGCATTAATACTTCTTTCATTAGTATCAATCTGGAGTGCTCATCTGTTGGCAGAAGGCCAAGCACATTGTGTAAAAAATACCCCTACCATGAGAGTCTTCTACGGAAAAGACAAGTTACTTGGGAAACCCAGCATTTTTACTATTAGAGAGTATTAAGAGTCTGATTTTTGACCTTGGTTCTTCATGGTTATCTCCTTTTGCATCCATATCTTTTACAGAAGTGATACCACCAGTGGTGTAAAGTATTTACTATTTTAGGTACTTGATTATTGTCTGAAATCAGGTATTTTTATAGGAACATGACCTAAGTATGCAGTTCCTTTCACAGATCAAAAGCACAAAAAGATTTTGGAAACCCAGGATTTTGTAGTAAGTGCCATCTAAGTACCTTGATTATTTTCTGAGTAAATCAGTTATAATTACCATCTTTTTCATCAGTTCTAAGAAACATACTTGTCCTCTTCCTGTACTGTACAAGAGCATGGACTGGAATCACAGGTCTCTGTGGGCTTTGTTCAGCTTGCTGTTGCAATGACATCATCTCCTCCCCATTTTCCCCCATAACTGCTTCATTTGAAGAACAGCATTCACTCATCACGAGCTTCTCACACTCAACACAGTCAGCATGACCCACCTTTCAGCTCTACTGGGCACTTTAAGTTTGTTACAGCGACTTTGGCCATAACGTTCTCCCACTAAATGCTTTCAGAAAGTTAAATTTGTCAGGGTCTTGAGAGCACCAATAGTCCTTATCTGCCTTGGTCAGCCTCAGCTTGGTCCGTTATCCATGTACTCCCTTTTCCATAGCCTGCAATCTTCATGTCCACTCTGGCACAGGGTCCTGGCCTGAGCTATGCCATAGGTTTAACAGTTCCCATTCCCATATCCTGATGTTCCTGAACCATTACTCAGATCTCCTGGACTGACCTTGGACCTGAATTGCCACCTTGCTCACAACTAGGCAAATACTCATTTTGTATAATTTTTAATCAAGGTTTGCTATTCCCATATCAAACTTAAAAAGCAAAAAAAAAAAAAAATTGAATGTTTACAGATTTTCAGACACTGGCTGATGTGTTCTTCCTAGCTTGTTCTACAATATTTTTCCAGTTTCTGAGAGGTGGTTACAGCATACACTGGCAGCAGAGGTGGAGAGATAGCCCCAATTAGTGTTAAAAAGTTAATAGAAATACTTTTAAACCAGTCACCAGCATGAAGTCAAATAAGTACAAAAGAAAAAGAGAAAAGAGAAATCCCATGGATTCCCCTGAGGTAGAGAAGCCTTGAGTTCCCAGCATCAATATAAGGAACAGAAAAAGAAAAAAGAACTGTAGTTGTCCCTTGTGTCATCATATAGAAGTTAAAAAGCACAAGACCCTTTTCACCCTCCACAATCACAGTTCACTTCTCTTTGAAAAGATCTAAAGATCTTTTGAGAGATGAAAAAACATCTATTTTCTGCTATTACAACCACAGTACAGTGATCCTTGTATGGGTTTTATGCCCACACACAGGCAGCTAAAAACAGACAGCAATGCAATCAGCTGCTAACTGAGAATAGTAGTACAAATAAAAAAAAAGACAACATCATAGGCTGAGCTTCTGGCTGCCAGAGCAAATAGCTGTTAACGGCGTGGTGCAGGTATTGCTTTGGGACCCACCTGCTGTCAACCAGTTCAGCCATAGAAACTTCCATCATAAGGAAAAGGAGCATGAGAAGACAAGCTTTTTCTATCACTAATCCACAGCATCACATATGGATTTCAAGGGGATGATAACACAGTAAATCTGGAGTATCTTGGAGAAGACGATTTTAGCATAGGAGACTTAATTACCTCTACCACAGAAAGAAAAAAAAAAATTCCCCAGAAGAAAATAGAACTGAACTAAGGGCCTGGGAGAAAAAGCTAAACAAGCAGGCAGCGAGTGGAAATGCAAACGAAGATTATGCTAAATGCAAGTGGGACAGAATTCAGAAAAGTAGGAATGTTGCTGAACAAACAGCATAAATCCAACACACCAGACAGCCACTCAAGGGACAAAAATCAGAAGAGAGCCTAAATTAGAAAGAAAATGGCGTAGAATAGCATACATATATAAATGAGAAACACATTTATAAAGAGCATATTATATATTCTCTCTCAATTACATAATCATCATTGCCACCCTTCTTAATTCATGTATAATTCTGTGGGATCTGAATTCATCCTAGGATCCACACACATCCATCTCCTTCATTTCCTATTTCTCCTTCAGTTTTAGCATGTATTACCTGAAAAATACAAACACATCACTTGCTTCTCAGACACACAGATCCCTTTCTTTTCCTGACTTTCCTGAATTATTTCTATATGCATCTTCCTCACACAGTTTTTGCCCTTTTGGATATCTAGTAATGCCACCTGGAATCTATGTAGTAATGATTTTTCTTTTTTCCTGCTGCTTAGACACTCTGGCAGTCTACCCAAATCCACAGATTTTTCAGAATGTGATCTATATTAGAAACACCATCATTCATCTGTCCAAGTGATCCCTGAGCAGAAAGGCATTCAGCAGCACAGACCTTTTAACTGAGGCTACTCAGGGCTACACATGTCACAAAACACATCAAATTCTACATGTGCTGATGATCAATGGCACAGTGACAATGGTGTACAGTGGGAAGGAGAGCAAAATTCAGAGGGAACTAGGCCACAAGGTAAAAAAGAATGTTGTGTCAAAAGACTAACAGGCTGCCAAATGCATACCCATGTCTGATCAGAGCAGCCCTCAAAGGGATGTACAGGGAGAATGGGAAGCAATACAGAGATTCCCAGCACAGTGACACCCTCACAGAAGCAGCTTAATCCTTATAAAAAATTCAACCATCACACAAACTTTGTCATGTGCAGAGAAACAAAGGGAACACTGAGCAGCTGACACTGCTTTATGGTTTCTTTCTACGCTGTTTCTTTCTGTTCTGTACCACAGGAACAACAAACTGTCTCAGTTGGGGTTCAGTCCCCATTAAGTCACCCTATGGAGGTTTGGCCCAGCTGGACTTCTCGCACTGGTTTTCAGTAGCATCATGGCTGACAAGCTGCTTTTCTTAAGTGTATAAATTCCACTTGCTTGGGTGCAGCTGCTCTTGATTTGGTCAAGTTGAACAGCCTATACTTCTTTTAGTGATCTATAACAAAACTAAATACAAGTTTTGTAAGACTTTGATATAAAGCAATGTTCAGTGAGGGCACCACTAAAGCAGCAGGAATATTCATTAGTCCTATGGGGGAAACATGTATTTGTCTTGGTTTTCATCAGACAGTGGGAAAAATAGACTAACAATATAGGAACTGCAATCCTTGACTAAGAGCATCTGTAAAATCAAAGAGTGAAATGTGGGCAATGGTGAAAGAAGATTAAAAGGCCTCGTGTACCTCTGAAGTACAATAATTCGAGACAGGAAATTGGTATCACTATAGCAACCAACAGTGTCATGAATGACTGAAAGGGATTTTTTTAACCCACAGGGGTGGGAAACTAGGATGCTCAGGACACAGGAGAAACATTTTGCTTACAGTTAAGCACTAAAGAAAAAACATCAGTCATATGTTGCATCATATTCCTAACAAATTTTTCCTCAAACTTGGCATTATGCAGCTTTGTTACATCTAATTAGTAAGAAGTCTAATTACAGATCACAGATGGTGAATTCTTCAACTGGAATACAAAAAGACTACTTTTAGTCTGTCAGCATCTTACTTTGGTAAGTCTGCAGGCACAATATCCAGATGTAAATAAAGTTCAAGGTGCCAAAACATCTCCCTTGAGGGAATGACTTGCAGGAGCTATCAAGAAATGAAAGCTTGCAATAATAACACCAAATTTATATGGAACTCCAGGATGAGGTACATACAGGCATGAGCCTTGTGCAATGGCTTGGAAATTTCTCTTCCAAACCACCAGCAAGAGAGGCAAGAAAACGATGACAATTTCTCCCGTCAGTTAAATTCCCAGTTAGCACTGAAAGTCCAATCAAAGGTAAGGAAAATGGCCTTGAACCCAAGAGAAAAAGTGATGAGCCTCTAACAACATGTTGGGAGTTCAGAGATGTTGTAACAAAAAGAAGGGAAATAAGTGATTTTCAAATTGGTGGGAAAGGATGAAAGCAATCTGAAACATGTGAAAATAAATAGGAATGGCAGGGACCAGTCAGGATGGTTAGTCTGGTGAGTAGTATGGAGCCCTGTGTCTCCTCTGTAATTGTCCTGTATATTCTGCTGTTGATTTACCTGAAGCTATTTAAATGCAAAGGTTTCCTGAGAAGACAGTGAACCTAAAGCTTGGTACAAGCTTGGTTTAAGCTGTCCCCTGAGCTTTAACAGACCAGTAGCTTTTATGATAGTACTGCACAATAGGCCTCTAATTAAACCCACTGGGCTAGGTGCTGCACAGGCAGCAAGCCCAAAAGACCTCCACCCCAAAGAACTTACAAGTCTAAATAATTCCATATACAGAGTATATACAGCACATTTAACAATACCACAGGAACGTAGACCCAGGATGCCAACCCATCAACTGAGGCAGCATGAAAAGGAAATTCATTTTACATATGCAGAAATAACTTTGGATCACTCAGTCTTTGCTTAGTCAAAGTGAAATACACTTTTTCAGACACAGCAACCTCTCCCGCTGAAAAGTTAAGCCATCCTTTCCATCCTGCTATAAGATAAGCACCAAAGGCACAGCAGCTCCTGTTCACTGCATTCATGGGATCACGGAAGACACTACCTGTGTATCCACATGGACAATAAGGGACACCTATGGATCCAACCGGCAAATTATTCAGGAACGCCCAAAGACAGTACAGGTTTCTTGCTCATTCCATATGCAATTATCCCAGCATGCTAATGGTCTGAACAAAACAAAACACCCCTCTAGAAGGGTAATCTCAAGATCAAATATTATGCCCAGTTGTGGCATGAAAAAGCAGCATTCACCAGGCCTTCTCAGAAGTTTGACCAGCCAAGAGGAGTGCAGAATTGAAGCAAAAATAACCCCAATAAAATCCTCTAAGACTTTAAACACCAGACTAAAACGCTGCAGGGAAAATATTACCAAAATCAAGGAGTAATGGAGATTCTTTATAGAAAAGCACAAAAGGCAGTGGCTCAAAAATTCCAGTTTACCTAGAATTTTGCAAACTGCATTTCTCCACGCTGACCTAATGTAGACAGTTAACACAATCAGGCAACTGCAGTATTTGCTGCTGCAGAAAATATGTTTTTAGTAAGAGAAAAGACAGATTTACAACTGACAGAGAGAAGCTGATTAATTTCTTTGTATGCAAATCCTACGATACAAACAGAAGAGAAGCTTTCATTACAATAGCAGGGGCTTAAAATTAAAACAAACAAAACCCCTCAAACCAGGGCAGACATTTTGGCTACAGCCAAGAAGATTCTGCATGATGCATTCAGATGTGACTTTTGTGAGCTAAGTCTCATATCAATTGAGACAGTCTGAAATGAAGAATAAAAAAATAGAAGACGGAGAGACTCTCTAAGATCAAAAGCTGGGAAAGAATCTGTGAGATGAAGCGTTTTGCAAATATTGCAATCATGAGATGGGTCACATTGTTAAGCTTGCAAAGCCCAAGACAGCACTGAAATAATTTTCTACTTTCTTGCTTTTAATTTTTTCTTAGAGCACCAAATATCTTTCATTATCATTATGGCTTACACGTCTGCAGCTTGATAATAATCAGTATGAGAACCCAGCATTTCTGGCAGGAGAATACAGAATGCTGCAGAAACTACTCAGAATTCATTTTAAAATGTGCATTTCTTGGCTAAGATGTGGTAAGAAGGATTTGTACTTTTACTGTCTGACTTAGCAGAAAAATCATAAGAGCAGAAAGAAATTAAGTGCTTATATTTTATAGTGCTGTTTTGATTAGAAAAGCAGAAGTACCTGAAAACTCACTATTTTGATCACTACATATTTACCACACCTGATGCTATGAATACTACATCTGACAACATGATCACGTGTTTTTTTAGTTCCCATAAATATTCCTAATCCCTAATGACTTTAGTTTATGCAAAATAATATTTAAATTGCAAGACGCACAACCCCAGAGACAAATAATAATCAAAGTTGCTCTAGCAGAAGCCTCCTACAAGACTAGACTTTCCAGCTATTCTTTCTCCTCATCACAGAATCACAGACTGGTTTGGGCTGGGAGGGACCTTAAAGTTCATCTCATTCTAACTCCCCTGCCCTGGGCAGGGAACCTTCCACTGGACCAGGCTGACCAAAGTCCCATCCAGCCTTGAACACTTCCAGGGGTGATTTCCATTTCCTTTAACGGAGCTCTGCACTTCCACTACAGGTAACTGTAAACCTTAGTGACAAATCAAACTATACAGAATCTTTTAAGAAAAATAATCAAAAGAATATTTTTCAAATTTCATCAGCATGCATCTGTTTTCACTTCAAAAGTCTGAGTCACGTTACATTATTGAAATTAAAATTTCCATAATGTTACTATTTTGCTTCTGTCTCATTAGTGTTATTACTAATTGCAATGATTGATATCTATTGTAAATATTAATGTAAGACACTTATTTCAGGGTTACATTCAGGCCAAACTGTAATTCAAATCAATATTTTATTACATTTAATTGTGTGTCTCTGATACATGGCTCAGCTATTAGTTCTACATGGGACATGTTATGTCTTGAATTCCTTAGAACTGCTCAGGAATTTAACTAAATTCAAGATTCTCCTTTTTCCTGGAAACACAGATATATCCTATTAAGGCAAAATCAGCCCGGATTGCTTACTCTGTATCATGAGGTGTAGCAGAAGATGGAGGATTCCCATGACTCATTGGAGATAACAGAAGAGCCTTTCATCCTTTTTTTTTCCAAGGGAGAAGAAAAGTGAGGAGAAAGTAGCTCAGGGTTTTGTGTCCCCATGATATTTTTCATTCAGAATTTCACAGCTGAAAGTTCACCACCCATGCAACAAGTTTGGCAGAAAGACTGTAAGTTCCAAAGTTAAGAATCCACTACAACTGCATTTAGAAGGGGAACTGGGCAGTGGAGGCAGGGGCGGCGGGGGTGGAGGCCAGCCCTAGCAGGATATTTATGAACAGCATGGACTCTGAGAAGTTCACATCAAGCCTTCCAACCTGCAGATCCTGAATAACCCAAACCACAACATGGTATTTTCCTCTGCAAATAAAAAGCTCCGTGCTGTAAGATGATAAAGCTACTTTGGTTTGTTCTTGTCACAGCTAGCCCTTCATTTTCCAGCGACTGAACTTCTTTACCTACAAAAGTCCTCAAGAAGCATGTGTCTTCTGTAGAGGAAAATGTCTCAGAGCATGTCTGCAGTCTCAGTATAGCCTCAGCTACAGGGGCTATAAATATAAAGCATGAGATGCTGGAGTGGGATTGAGGGCGAAGGGAAGAACATTATCCAAGACAATTTAGTACTGCAAGAGCACTGTGGACATCAGTTATTTCAATAGCACCACCCAGGGAAATTAGCTTCAGTAGGAACAGTGGTGCTTTTGACATTTCTCTCCCAATGAAATGTATTCGCACAGTCTGTAAAACAAAAAAAAGCCCAAACAAATAAACAACAAAAAAATAAACTCCAAACATCCTGAAATGAACTGCATGGCAATTTCCCCAGATACACTCTGAATATGAAAGCTCTATGGCTTTAAATAAAATTGTGAAGAAGCCAGACACAGGTAATAGCCCTGGCAGTGACTATATCTAGTAAATTTCTTTTCTAAAACACAGCCTATTCTTTCTTTTGAGAAAAGGGGCATTTAAAACAAACAAACAAACACACAGCACCACCACCCCCCTCGCAAAAACAACAACACAGCATGTAAGCAACATTTTCATAAAAGATGTTTAATGCACTTCAAGTGCATCTCTGTTCAACCTCTATGCCCATTTTGAGCATTTCTTTCACTATCTCTGGAATACAAAGCTGCTGCTGCTGCGCAAATTGCTCTTTCACTTCATGGAACGTGAGGCCTAATAAAATCCCCCAGTTAAAGTCTTGCCTTCCAATTAAAAATAGCGATTAGTGCTCTCAAGGGAAATCCAAGGGACATTTTCTTTGAGTTCTAGATCATGAGATTTATTTTCTATCTCAAAGGTGGTGGATGCCAATAACTTCGATTCCAGTGGATAAGGACTTGCATTAAAGATACTCTCCTCAGAGCATCCTCCTTCACAGCTGAAATGAGTAGCAGTGGAGGCCAGCAGGAAAAGCTGTCTCTCCTGGCAAAAGGATTTGATCGTGGCCATTTGGAATGATAGGAGTGATCAATGTGCACCAACTGTTTGTATGATTTCAATACTTCTCATTCAAAGGGGTCAAGATCTCCATCCCCAGTGTAGACACTGAGTGCACTCAGTGTCTGAAATAAAATGAACAGTAGGAGGAGGTCTCACTGTATCTGTAGAAGACACTGTTCAGCCAAGGAATGAGAAAGAATAGCAAGTTCTCTTTAGACTTAAAAAAACCAACCAACCAAAAAAAAACCAACAAGAAAACCACCAAAGTTCTCGTCTCTGCCTCCCATTTCACCTAAGTTCTTGAAAATATTACAATGCCACATGAGTAAATTTAAAGTAATGCTTCCAAATGGAAAGGAATTCAGTCTCAACCATTTATAACCCCAATTTCTAACTTCTGGAATTTTATTGCAATTAAACACTTATCACAGAAACTTATTTATTTTTAAAATTCTAACCGCTTGTGCCTAATATTTAAGCTGAGAAAAAAAATCTCAAAATACTTCAGCAAGTAAACTTAAGATGTTCAGACATCAGAAAGTAAATACTGATATAAATATCATGTACATTGATTGTATATTTACAAGGATTGTATAATATTGATTACTGTTATTGTTGTCTATTATATAAGCTTGCTTATATTTACACTGATTGTATATAATGTACTGATCCTAAAGAGAGAATATATATTCATATATCTGCACTAAGATGCTTACTGATTTCTCATTTTACTGATTAAACTTACTCAAGTTTAATGTCCCGATTTTTCATCACTTGCAGACTGCAGAATACTGCAGCCTCTCTGCTTTCACATCACTCCTCTATCCTACATCGTGATCCTGTCTGTTCCTTATGACCATTTGCTGCTGCTGAGACACTACATTCACACTTGATCTTTGCATTCCAGGCTGGGGATACTGTTGCCTGAAAGAATTGCCTTCTTTAAGGCATTCTTCTCTGTATAGAAGTAGTAACACTGTGTTATTAAAAAAACCCCAACAAACCAACCAAACACCTGAACAGCTCCTTTAAGTCTGTAGGCAAGCAGGCTCTTTGGATCACTGTCCCATGCTCCCATACCTTGTGACGCCTTCAAGTCATTGCCCTCTGCTTGCACTAAAAATCTGTTTAAAGAGAGCATTTCACGAGACTGTTAATAACTAGATACAAACAACAATGGGTTTTTCTCAACATATGACCCAAATACTGTTGGGAAGGTGTTGGCAAACTATGTTAATAGAGACTTTCTGTGACACTGGAGTTTGGTTTGTGCCTCTGCTAATTCCTGCTGACCATCCTTGTCCCACCGCTAACCCCACAAAGGGCAACTAGCTTCCGAGCTCAGGAGAAGAGGAATTGCACTAAGAAGTGCCCTGTTGAAGCCATGCTCACATGTGGTTTTTATTTTCTCTGTATATATGCAGTATATTTGCCTCACAAACAGGAGAGCTAAGGCAAGTCCAAGGCCATGTGCACTGGCACTGCATCCTGGATCAATGAGACCTTCTGCTCTCCAAAGCTGAATGACTGTGCACAGGATGAACAGTTTTTCAAAGCTAACTTGCTTCAGAAGACCTGGACCATATTTCAGCTTCTGGGAAGTGCAGACTTAGCTGCATTTGGCCTTGTCAGCAGAGGAACCCCCAGCTGTTCTCAAAGTCAGTGTCTGCCTTCACCCTCACGCTGCCTTCCCAGCCACTCCACTTGCAGGGGATGGCAGATAGCACCAGCTGCAGCCCTGCACTCCTCTCCAGTGTGGTGGAAAACCTCCGTGCAACAGCCTCTGCCCATTGCAGCAGTGAGGAGATGCTGGCAGGCTGTGCAGACAAGCTGGGTCCTTAAGCAGCAGGAGCCACAGTTATGTGTGGGGATATGAGGCCAGGAAGCTCATTCAGGCTTGGCCCTGAGCCACATTAGGATGGCACCTGGCAGAACATTGCAGTGATTTTGTTACCTCCATGAGCCTGCTCTCCAAACACCACCTCTGCCTTTGCAGAGGCTCAGAAACCCGTCTGACTTTCAGATTTTCTGCAGTGGGGTTCAGTACAACCCACAGCCATATGGTGCAGTTTTCACCTACTACACTGCACCCTCGACTAGTTTGGTTTTAGGAGTGTCAAAGGTGATCTCTCTCTTGTTACAAAACTGCTTTATGCATCTCATCTGCCTGAAACAAGGACTATGTCCTAATGGCTGGGCAATTGGGATTACTGCTAATGACGCAGTTATCACCAACACACAGATTTCTGTCTTCTTTTCTGTCTTAATTGTTTCACTCATTGCTGAACCCAGTTTTATAAAGTGCAGCATTTCCAACTTTACATGGTTATGCATTTCTAGTATAATAAGGATACAGCTTGGCTGCAATCTCTTTATATAATGGGGAAATACCGTTATTCCACTATGGAATTATACTAACATGAGCCACAAGCTGACTTGGCCCTTTGCCCTTCCACATTTGCAATGCAGAGAGATCACATTTTTAAGTAAACAGCAATCTTCTAGAAAAATTAAATCTTCTTCCCTCTTACTCATTTTGCATTCAGAAATTCTTCAGTTTTTCCTTACCATATTGGCTGTTACTACCAGTATCATATGCTGCATTACTCCTGAGTGAACTAGAACAGCAAGCCAGCTGCATTTGCCAAGTAAAACCATACCCACCTGTGGGGGAAACACCTGTGGATGACTCCCAATTCAGGACATCAAATCTAGTTAGGATAAATATGTATTAGATAGGTAATTATTACTATTTCATTACTTTTTTATGCTCAATTGTTCTGATTGGTTATCGGGAACCCGGTTACTGCCCTTTGATTGGTTCATGTACCCCTGAAACCCCACTGGCTAGCCGGTGGTGCAGTGCGGCACCCCTATATAAGGCTAGCCATTCCCAGTTTCCCCATATTAGTTGTAATCTCTCCTTCCCTTTTCCTTTCTTGTCGTGATCTGACCCCAACTCCACACAAGTTCCAGAACCTTCCGACCGAACCTATAAGAGTCCCATGTGCCTTAATAAAGTGTTCACTCCTGTTCCTACCCCACACTGGTGTGGACCGTTTCCTTCCATCCCCAGCGGACCGCGACACCCACCCAGCCAAAAAACCTTGTGGACCTGTATCTTAGTGTTAAAGCTGGATAACAAGACAGTAGTTACCTATTGCAGTAGGTAACATATACTTGCATCTTACCTATGCCTGCTGAAATTGTAAATTTTTGTGTTAAAAATAATAGTAATTGCTGCCAGCAGATTCAGGTGGCAACAGCATTTTCACATGAGAATAAACTTTCTGATCAGAACAAGCATCTCTGAATCTGACTTTTGGAGTTGTTGATTTCTGTCTGTGAAAATGTTTAAGAAAAAACTGCATTGTATCTATCAGAATTTTCAACAGTAATACCAAAACCTCTTGTTTGTGGTTTCTCAGGGGGGTCTTAGAGATCGCTGTGCAAACTTACAGCACTTCCAGGGAGGGGAGGAGGCATGAAAGACCAGCTTACTGAAACAGTGGGAGGGATGGCAAGCCACAAGGCAGACAGGAGTACTTCTGTATGCCTATTTGTATGCACAACAAATACTTTCATACAGTTTTCCCCGTGCCAGTTGCCTTAAGAGACAGCTCAAGTAAAGCAAAATCAGCTGTGCTAGACTTAGCAAGGACATCCCAGCCAGAGTTCTGTGCTCAGATGTAAAACGTAAGAGATCATCTGTGAAAAGTCAGTTTGCAAACAATTACTAAGGGAGCTTCCTAATGCACTGCTGAGCAATGCAAACACAGTGCACAAACCTACAGACCAAGCTGTGTGCAGACTTATAAAGTAGGTGCTGAACCTGAGGTTTTCCTAAAGATATCTCCTCTAATTCTTAGCCTCAGGGCAACTACTTCACACCAGATGTAACAATTCACGAAACAACTACTAGGGACGTGGATTTAAAAATTGGAATAGGTCCATGTGCCAGATAGTCACTGGCATCATGAGAATCAGATGAGAAAGATCATTTAGAAGGCAAATCCCCAACCAGGTGATGTATAGTGATAATGTGAAATTAAAGAACACCAGAGACTGAACTACAGAGACAAGTCCTGCCAGGGAACTGGGAAATGGTTGACGTAGAAGGGCAGGTAATAACCAGCAGCAACCAGTACAGCAGCCCACACAAGATGCTGCCCAAATACCTACTGGTATCTGGTATATGGACTCAGGGAGATGCTTAGTGCTGCAGAACCACACTGTGGTCTGATACAAGGCCCTGAAGCATGTCTGTGAGTGGGGTAAAACTCCTGAACTGTGAATGAATGAAGATTTTTATTCTTTACTTTTCCAAAAGTTGAAAATACATGGTAATTCATTAACAGCCTTTGCAATAAAGAAAAAAAAATTACTTGCAGCGGAATGAGAAGTGTCTGCTCACTGTATAGACACACACATTTAAAAACCAGTATTTCTAATACTACTGTACTAAAAAGAAAGTTCACCCCTTGCTGACATCTAAAACTTCCTAGCATACTAAAAGAGCAAACTTATGTTTGGATGATGTCAATGATGGTCCCATCAGATGCCCCTCCAAAGCAGTCCTCTTTCATTCTCAGACTTTAGCGTGCTTACTAAGTGATCAATTGCTTTTTTTGGTGGTTCACATAAGCTCCGCATAGCCTAATCTAGTCATGTCCCTCAGGATATTGTTGCACTAAACCTGGAAGAGTGTTTTTAAGCTAAAAAGCTCCAGCTGAGACTGCTGTTTCTACCAATTTTTGACGCCAGGTGGACAAAGATAAAGGCTGAGTAAGGGAAACTAGTCCAAGTGATCAGTAGGCACAGCTGGGGGGATTGAAACACAAGGAGAGCAGCTGAAACTAGCTGAATACATGTCTTTCAGTGTAGTACTAACTTGGAAAGAAAAATGCAGTTTAGTATTCTATCAGCCTCCTGAAGGGAGTGAAAAAGCATTAGATTCGTCTTCTGACAACATAAAGCATAAACAGCTTGAGGAATTAGTGTTGGCTCATCAATATATCTACTGCAGGAAACTAATGCTGCTGAGTCTGGAGTAGTTCAATAGCAGGTCAGTCTACTGATCTAGTTAACAATTTGCCTCTGTTGCAGGTTTCTCAGGTCTGTGTTCTCACTGAGATCACCCAAAACAGTACAGGGAAGTTTCCATCATACAGCAGACTTTTCCTGTTGTGGAGAGTACCGTGCAGATGCACTCAGTGCAGATCTCACTATCTTCAGTTACTCAGATAATGGCTACCGGGTGGTTTTTGCTGTTGGACACTAGTTAGATTATTCTTAGTGATTAAAAACATGGAGGAGTTCATACATCAAAAAACAACTCTGGATTCTGTGAAAGGAAGGAACCATCTCACAGGGAGGAAAGTAAGGGAACTCCCCAGCACACTTCACTGCACATCAGTGGGGTGTCAGTTCTGAACAACTGTCAGAATAAACCCAGAGCCACATGGAAGTCTCGACAAAGCTTTTTCCAATCTACCTACTGATCTCTTTGCCCTTCCTCATACGAGTGGGCAGGTGTACACAACTTTCACATATATGCAATAGACTAAAGTAGTTGGATTCCTGTAAGTAATAAAAAAACCCCCAATGCTGCTAGTTTTGCTCTCAAATTCTTACTTAAAAATGCAGATATTTGACCTGGTGAAAACAGTCTGCACCATTAGATGCTGCTGCTCCTTTATCTTCAAGGTCTTTTGATGTTGTATTGTTATGGATGAGGACTTAAAGAATGTTAATTACTGCTGATACATAGCAGCAATGTCTGCTCCTTGAATTCCAATAAAGCCTTTGATATCAATGTATGAATATTAGAGGAGACATTGTCCCATTGAAGTGACTAAAAAGACTGGCAAAAGAGAAAAGCATGTGGAGATCAGCAGGCAAGTAGGATGAATAGGCTGCAGAGGAAGCTACCACAACTCTTGTCAACTCCGTCCTTTTGATCTAGGTCACTTAGGAAGTGTAGAGGCACATCCTCACATCCCCAGCAAGAGGGAAGAGTGGGAATTCTTTGGGAGAAAAGCAACTGAGGAAGGCATCTGGCACACAGGGATAACTACATTATGGCAGGCTGCGCAGAAGCAAATAGGACTTCAGATGGAAGGGGTGAAAATTGGAAACTATTTATAAAACAGATTTCAGCAGTGTCTGGGAAAGCAGAAAGAAATTCTTATCTATATTGACCTGGGAGGAAGGCAGGGCAGAAGAACCTGACTGAGGCACATCAACTCTGTTCTCAGAGGAAGGGAACTAAAAAGACCATCTGATATGTTAAAAAAAGAGGCTGAAGTCCCTATTACAAAGATCGAGCAATCAGTTTTCACTTTGATAATCATTTTAACCACTACATCCACAGTGTCTGCAGCTTTTTCCTTTCCTGTCAGCTCTAGTAGGGTACTTTCTCATTTTAACCACGTAGTGAAGTGGTTATCAGTACTTAAGCATGAACCCCTGTCTTTGTGTCCTGCTCACCTGAGGAAACCTGGTGGCTGCTCCCATGTCAGAAGAGAGGTCCTCACCACACCTCAGAGGAGTTCTGACTCATAGCTCAAGCCCTGGCTGAACACAGCAAGTGCACAGCCAGAGCTGCAAGCCGCAGTCACCCCTAGAGCTGCCCTAGTGCTTCCTAGCAGAGATAGGGGAAGGGAAGCAAGACCATCAGGTCAAGGGTCTACTGCACTCACTTAGCACTCTCATGTTCTTCGAAATCCAGCTGTACCATACACTCCTCAAGCACCCAGTTTCCTTTTAATTTTCTAAGCACTTGCTTTTCTGTCCAAAGTAGCCCAAATCCCCATTATTTATGTGTTGCCCCTGAGTTTCTGGCAACACACAGTTGTCAAATATGCACACACTCTGCATGATGTCAATACACACAACCAGTCTCACAAACCCATTTTTAGTACTACCCACCTCCTGGTGACTAAGTGGGCCATCCACATACAGCTTTTCTGTCAGATCCCCCATTAGTTTGCAGGAGAGGTCATGACAGTAAGGGAATGCATTACTTGTACATTTCCACGGGGTCTGATGTCTCCCATCCCTCCCCTACATTTATGAGATTTTGAGTGAGATTCACTGATGAAAATCTGTATTTTTATTGTAAATTTGCTTACAAATAGATAGATTTTACTTCATAAAATAACCTGCATGACACTTGACAGTAATTTTTTGGCTTTACCTAGCTGAAAAGAAAATAATTTTTTTACTGTGGGCAGATGCAGATGTGTGTTGAAGTGATATTTTCCCAAGGAAATCTTAACAAGTATAGCATTACAGCTATTTATAAAATTAAATTCTGTGGTTGACAGTTTTTCTGCAAGCTTACTGCTTCCTGTGATTAAGACTGCTTTGCTGGAAGTCAGAAGTTCTATACTAACAAAGTCAGAGACAGAAACTAAAGTATAGCACTAAAAAGTATTGGTATTCACCACTATTAGCCGAGATTAAAACATCTAACATGTTATCCCAAAGGTGGACAGGTTATCAACAGCGGAAGTGAATAGAAACCAAACCTGCATGTACTTTGAGATACAATAACAGGAGTCCCCAGTTCCAGGTGCAAAATAATAACATGCCCAGATTGAAGTTTGTTACATAAACCTCCATTACAACATTTAATACAATCTATGCTTCTGCCAACAGACTGCTGAAATTATGATTCTGGAAATTCAGGTATAATCAAAATTAAGGCAAATTTGCATCAGAAACTGAGGCCATCCTCGTGGCAAACTCCCAACCTTCCACTTCTTTATTGGTCAGCTGGACATGGGCATGCTCTTCTTACTAAAAATTCATGGCATTAGTAGAGCTGGGATAAAGGACACTTACATGTGTTCAGAGGGTTTTTTTAGTCTACTTGTTTGCCAGCTTTTTTTAATTATTATTTATTTACAACTGGATATGGCGGGCAGGGGAACACTTTCTCCTATTATTTGTCAGCACCTAGTTTTTGACAAGATATAAGTCTGCTGTTGTAAAGCTCCATGTCCATCAGCATTGCAGCCCTGCCCTTTGTGCTGCACACAGTCCTGTATCCATTTTGCTGAGTCTGGGTTTCTAATGGCTGTCATTCATTAATTAATAAGGGCATAAGGACAAAGCTGATCATGATAGTGACACCAAAGGAATTAGAAAGATTCTATGACTTTCAATAAAAGGGGGGGGGGAATTACGTATAAATGAGGATCGATAAAAACAGAGTTATGTCCATAGATATAAAGATAAAAAACCCCATTCACCTATAAATACCTTCAGTATCAAAAATGTTTTAGCACTTGCTATAGTACATATCTGTATGCACAAAGGAATTATACAGATTCTTAAGACAGATTCAGTGTCTTGATGTAAAACTGGTAAGATAGGGAATAACAAATCTTCATGGTTAGTCATTTCTGATCAAAAGTTGTTCCTAGTATTTACAGGTGACTGTTTTCATTAGCACACGACCAATGTCTCTTCTAAATAGGCAAGATAGAGACTTTACCGACACCTCTGTCTCTAGCCAAATCATATCCAGCATGTTCCAAACTGGGAGACAACAGCCAGCCTATCCTGTCATTTAACCAGCAATCAGCCTGATTTCAAAGTGCAGTAAATAACCTCTTCTCCCACAGAATTCAGTAGAAAGTGTAAGTTATCAGCATTCAAGAGATCTAAGTTGCTTCTGTTTAGCAACCTAAATTAATTTGAAAATGTTTACCTGCTGGGCCCAAACCTTGAGTAAATGACTTGTGACTTGAACAACATCTCCCAGAACATAATTAAAAACATTCACTGGTAACAGAGCACATAACAAGGCACCAGGGGGCCTATATGTAGCCAACAAATAGGGGATTCAATTATGAAGTTGTAATTTCACACAACCTACAAGCAATAAGCTGCTGGACAGGAAGCTCAGCCAAAAAAAGGGGAGAAGGCAAGGAGAAGAGTTGCTGCAAAGGAATGTATTTGGAGAGATCTTGTTATTTATAAATGGATCATTATTTTAAGGTCAGGACATCTCTACTCCATCCTCTGTTAGGCTTCACTATAAACAAGCCTTTGTACCACATTTCTTTTCTATACAAAGAAGCAGCACCCAAAGCAATAGCAGCACCAACAAAGCACACTTAGAGTAGAATGTGAACTGCTGGACTTTGTGGTTTGCAAAGGAAAAGTGTCAAAGGAAGAAATCTACCTGGCAACGAAAACTGCTGCTACTGATTAACAGAAAGATAACCATGGCTTCCCCTCCAGAGATCAGCAGAGACTTATACAAAGATTTTCAGAAAGTTGAAAAACACACCTCAAGGCATACAGCAAAAATCAGGCCTGTGTCTGTCTCCTCAGACGCTTCAGGCTCTGCTGAGTTCCTCTCCACTCGCACTGATGCAATGCATCAGTGATTCTCAATACTGTCATAAACACTGCATATTGAAATTCTGCTGGAACTAGAAGAGGGAATGAACCTTGTTTTAGATTTCCAACAGATCACAGAAAAGCCTTAAAAGCCTGAAGCAGCAGGATAAAAGGCATTTCTAAGGGTATATAGTCAAATCTATAATATTATTAAACTTATGCCTGTTTTACAGACAGAGATTTTTATTGTTCCTTCTCACATGAAGTGTGAAAAGAAAGCAATAATTACTCTACACAGTAAACTACAAATGCCAGTCATGGAAAACCTAATTGAGCAAACAGAAAAGGGCAACTGCATATTCATGACAAATCCTACCAGGACCCAGCATCTAGCACAAACACACTGAATGTCCATATTCTCACTTACACAATTCTTCAGGGGTCCTTTGCAAAGCACCAAAGCAATCCCTTCAATCCTTTTTTTTCCTTCTAAT
This sequence comes from Xenops minutus, assembly GCA_035221455.1. Classification (NCBI taxonomy): domain Eukaryota; kingdom Metazoa; phylum Chordata; class Aves; order Passeriformes; family Furnariidae; genus Xenops; species Xenops minutus. Next base: position 62,880,909 of record JAWWEE010000122.1, on the reverse strand, counting down.
TTAACAAGGAGAAGAGTTGCCTACACAGAAATACAGTACAGGACAAGTATGTACTCCTAACATCTTTATTTTAGTTTTCCATCATGCACCTCTTTTTACTGGTGAAATTGTGCTCCATGAGTTCATTAACTAATACTTGTAAAAAGTTTTAAAGATGAGCATTAGTAGATACAGACAACTGTTACTATCTATGGACAGAACAGGGCCCATAAGTGTCTAGAAGATGTGTGCTGCATGATAAAAGTTTTAGTAATTCTTTTCACTCTTTAATAATTCTCTTATATCATGAAAAAAATATCACAGGAAGGACATACTACTTGTCCAGCTCTTCCAATGCTATTTACTGACACCAAAACCTAATACCAAATACAGTTGTGAGAAAGAAAGTTACCTTAAAATAAAAATCTATTCTTCCATTTAAGTCTAGCACCAAACTTCTACTGAATATAGACATTTTGAAAATATTGCTGGATAGAAACACATTGATCTTATGTCGGACTAAGGTTGTGTCTGTCTGGTTATTCTGTTCACGGATGACATGCATACATATCTCTCTGCCTGTATAACAAAACTGAACAGATTTGCAGTAGTTGCCACTTTACTATGACATAAAAATCAACAATAAAGCCACACATCTGTTGAGAAAACAGATAGGAAAACATTAATGTTGCTGCAAAGACACAAACCATCCAACTGCAGGAAGATTTCTCCCTGCGCAAGACCACATGGACAAACATTCAAAGAACATCCTAATTTGAGCTGATCAGTAGGCAGGCAGCTCCTCTCCACAGCAAGGACTCAGGATTTACCACAATTCCCTCAGCCTGGTCTTTAAACTGAGAGAAAAATAGCATAGGAACCTGAAAATGCATCTCCTAGCACTGGCAGCTGATTACCATTCAGGCTCCGGCTCCTATTGCAGCTGCTCCAGGATAATTACCCTTAATGAAAGTGGTGGTGTAAGCTTCTTGGCTCTGCTAAGTTGCCTTATAATAACGCACAGCCAAACACATTTGGCATTCAGTACACCTTACCACAGAGGAGCACTATTGATCCACATGCCACGGCATCACATTCAGACTGAGAAATCCAGTTGTGAAAAACATATGATACACTCAAAAGCAGAGGAAAACATCACTCCCCGAGACCAGACAGCTCCTCTGTGCCAAGACTGTCTGAAATGCAGCCTGCCCACAGGACAGCACAGCTCCTTAATGCAAAGCCATTTGAGATGACAGACAAGTAATGCTCTTATTTAGAGAGCAGCTGGGACAGGTAAGGGTGCTCACAGACACAGCAAGCTCAGGTAGGGCTGTGGCAGTCTCTGGCCTTCTTGGCCACTTTCTCTATAGGGAAAGTTTTGCCATTACAGTTGTACTGTACAAAAAAATTGCTCGTTAAGACATGGCTCAAGTAACCTGAAGTTTTCATCAACAGGGTTTATTTCAGCTCAGATTTCCCTTCAGTTCTGTGTTGCCTCTTTCAGTAAAACCACTTTTTCTCGTTACCCAGGTTGTTACGGCTCAGCTGCCTTAGCCTTACGCCCAGCTTTACCAATCTTACCTCCACTCAGCAATCCTTTGTCATAGAGACATTGCTTGCAGACATGTTCTCAATGGTCAAGGACAGCTGGCCAAGCAGGGACGTAAATCTACCAGGCACCTGATGGCACTCACAGACCACACACATCATTATTCATGTTGTGGAAACAGGACATCACAAGAAACACTTAAATTCATTCTGCTTGCCTTCAAAGCTGAAAGTATTTCCAGACTTCCATCAACTAAAGCAAAACAGGATTGACAATACAGTTTAGGAGCAAGAGGTATCAGTAACAGGGTGTAAGTCTGTGGGACCAGATGAGATTCATCCAAGGGGTGCTAGGGAGCTGGTGGAAGAGCTCACCAAGCCACTTTCCATTTATCCTCAGTCCTGGCTCACTGGGGAGCTTCCAGATGGCTGGAGGTTGGCCACTGTGATGCCCATCCATAAGAAGGGCCAGAAGGAGGATCTGGGGACCTACAGGCCTGTCAGCCTGACCTTGGTGCCCAAGCAAGATTATGGAACACATCATCTTGAGTGACATCACATGGCCCCTACAGGACAACCAAGGGATCAGACCCAGCCAGCACAGATTTAGGAAAGGCGGTTCTGCCTGACCCACCTGATCTCATTTTATGACTGGGTGACCCGCCCTGGTGGATGAGGGGAAGGCTGTGGATGTGTTTAGTTGGACTTCAGCAATGCCTTTGACACCACCTCCCATGGCACACTCCTGGAAAAGCTGGCAGCCCATGTCTTGGACAGGGGCACTGTTTGCTGGGTTAGGAACTGGATGGATAGCCAGGCCCAGAGAGTGGTGGTGAATGGAACTGCATCCAGTCTGTGGCTGGTCACCAGTGGTGTTCCCCAGGCATGAGTGTTGGGCACAGTCCTGTTCAATATCTTTACTGATTATCTGGATGAGGGGATTGAGTGTATCCTCAGTAAATCATGGATAACACCAAGCTGGGTGGGAATGTTAATCCTGCTGGGGGTTAGGAAGGCTCTGCAGAGGGATCTGGACAGGCTGTATTGATGGGCTGAGGCCAACAGTGTGAGGTTCAACAAAGCCAAGTACCAGGTCCTGCCCCTGGGACACAACAAGCCCATATAGCGCTACAGGCTGGGGGCAGAGTGGCTGGAAAGCTGCCCAGCAGAAAAGGACCTGGGGGTGCTGGTTGACAGCAGCTAAAGATGAGCCAGTGTGTGCCCAGGTGACCAAAAAGGCCAATGGCATCCTGGCCTGTGTCAGAGATAGTGTGGTCAGCAGGACCAGGGAAATGATTGTCTCCCTGTATTCAGCACTAGTGAGGCCACACCTTGAGTGTTGTGTTCAGTTCTGGGCCCTGCAGTTTAGGAAGGTCGTTGAGGTGCTGCAGCAGGTCCAGGGTCCAGAGAAGAGCAACAAAGCTGAGGAAGGGACTGAATCACAAATCCTATGAGGAGCAGCTGAGGGAGCTGTGGTTGTTCAGCCTGGAGAAGAGGAGGCTCAGGGCAGAGCTTATCACTCCTACAACTCCATGAAAGAAGGTTGTAGCCAGGTGGGGTCAGTCTCTTCTTCCAGGTAACAAGTGAGAGGACGAGGACATAACATCATCTGGCACAGCTTGAGGCTCAGACTGAACATCAAGAAGAATCTTCATGATAAGGATTGTTAAACATTGGAATGGACTGCCCAGAGAGGTGATGAGTCAACACCCTTGCAAGGTGTTCAAGAAACAACTGGACATGGCACTTAGTGCCATGTTGACACAGTTGAAAAGTGGTGATCAGTCAAAGGCTGAACATGATGATCTCAGAGGTCTTTTCCAACCTAAATGATTCTGTGATTCTGTCTTACCATTTCAGGTCTAGAAAAATTGTATCAGTATTTCTTGATCAAGATGTTTTCCTGTGATAGCTTTTCCTTATCTGTGCTACACAGCAAATGGCTGCATAATACTTGGCTATGTTTCCGGAAGGAATGATTCCCATTTGGTCTAGCACAAAAATAAGGATGCTTGCCCTTCTTTTCTACACAGCCATAATCAACAGAGATAAACCAACCTCAAGACAAAACTTTGCATGACAGAGCTGGGAGCTAATAGGGAACATTTACAGAACATTTTTGCAGGGAGCGAAGCAGCCTGAAAAATTAACAGAATAAAGCAAATATACAATTTCATCTTCTTTCAAGTCTTTCAAACAAAATCTACCCCCCTTTTTTTAATCTCAAAAATATACAATTAATGACTACAATGCCAAGACAGAGCAGAATCACACAGATACAAACATACAGAGACAAGGGAGAAAGATGCATTCTTAGACAAAATGTGAAGCACAAAGGACAGTCAATAAGGTGAATTGATGAACTGGAGAGATGCGAAGAAATTGTTCCAAATAATAGAAGACAGAAATAAGGAGTTTCTCTGACAGCAGGAAGACTTTTTGATTTGCCAAGAAAGTGGTCATCAAGATGCAGGCACAGGAAGCTGGGGAAAGTGATAGAGAAAAATGGGAATTGAGAATGTGGAGGATTTGTGGAACCTCTTTAGCTTTTTTATGTTTTATGAATGTGAAAATCATCAAGCCCTATTGTTATTGAGATGAAATGACATTTTGCCTTTAAGTATGAAAAAGAAAAGGAATGAGGAAAGGAATAAGTACTATGATGAACAGCTATGAACATAAAGTCAATAAAAACAGTCGTTGAAAGGATATCCAATCAATACACAAACTAATGTCACAAATACTGTTTGGAGATACTACTATTTATTTTATTTACTTTGCATATGATAAGCCTCAGTAATGTTGAAATTTATATTTATTTGGCAGTTACCTATTACTGGCCATTTTCCATCCCTGTCTTTGGAAGACTCAAGTATTATCTGACAACAGAAACTATAGGAGTCACCCAGTTCTTTTGATGCACCACTGAAAGTTTTGCATTCCCCTGTATTTGTCTGGCAGTCACACTCAGCTGGTAAGACCTTGGTGCTAATAATGCCCAGGTTCTGGGTTTGACCCCCCATACAGGCCATTCACTCAAGTTGGACTCAGTAACCTTTGTGAGTCCCTTCCAACTACGAATATTTGTGAATTCAGAGTTTTGCCTTGAGAGGTGCCTAATTTGATGGTCCCTAATTCCACAGAATTTGAATACCACATTGCTAACTTTTGCTTATACTTCACAAACACTGAGAAATATAATGTGAGGCCCCAGAGACTGTAGGTTCCTATGCACCTGAGTTTTAACACCCTAAGTTACGAGTACACATTGTCACCTGTAGGATTAAAGACCACATAAGGGATTTGTAATTAAAGTTAAATACAAGCCTTTTGAGCTAAGGCCCATGACAAAAATGGAAACAAACTCAGAATAATTTTTGATGCTCCTTCCAGTATTTGAATAATGAGTGGTCTCAAAGCACCGGATGACTTCATTAAGAAGTGGGATGGTTAAACTGCAGAACATTTCCATTTTTAAGACATTGTACGTGGAGCATCTGCAGACAATGTTGTACAACAGAAACTAATCTAAGACTTAATTCCACAGGTCCCCGATGTGGTAGGTTTCTCTTTGCTAGAATTTAGGAAATTATGTGAACGCTATTCCAAATCCCAGACCTGTGCTTCAGACAAACACCTTGTGCTTAGAGCATTTAAGGATGCGCACACACACATACCAAGCCATATTTAGAAACAACTTTCTCTGCTCTGATAGTACTCACTCTTAAGTCTTTTTCTTTCTCCTAACAAAGCTGTCAACTGAGTGATAAAACTTTCTTTGCTGTCCCTTGGAGATTAACAGCTTATCTCAGATTCTACTCAATTACAGGCACTCTCCAAGTCCTCACACATTCTCTCCATCCATCTAGCATGACGTCCCCTGCTCTGCTTAGGAAGGAAATAGGATCTTCACACTTGCCAGGTTCTGCACACAGGGTGATATGTGACATTGCCACCTACACCTCAATAAAGATCATCCACTCTGATGCACTCAATTTGCTTCCCATCAGCTGTAACAAACATCACTTTACTTTTCTTGTTCTTTCCCTTCTCTAGGGGAGAAAAAAACAACCTTAACCAAACTGGGGCAGCTTGTAAGAAGCCATGAAATCCAAGCAACAGTGAGACCAAACCATTTTTCTTTTAACCTTGTTCCCTCCTACAGCCCTACCACAAAGCCCAGTGATCTGAGAAAGAGATATGATGTAACCTGCAGATCTCTACACTAAGCAGCTGGCAGTGAATTCTCCCTCGATGCCCTTACGTAGGTACTTATTGCTTCTGTCACAGCCCCATCTGATCTGAATGGCAAGGGATGAAAATTAAAGGATCGACAGCATTCAAAATTACAGTCTTCTGTGTCAGCTAAGTGTAAGGCAAGGCAATAGCTCCAGTCCACTTCAATTAGTTTAATTCCCATTTGGAGTACATCCACCCTCCATCTCAGTGAACTGCTCTCCTGCCTTGTCTCTCTGCCAGACTACTTGGCCTTCTTTCATGATGATAAATGTGGAGAAGGGTGATTTCTAGGATATGAACCACAAGGTACACAGTTTATTTTACTACAAAAAACATCACAGCTTTCTCAGCTCCCCCCCAAACTTACAAAGTAAGTTTGTTCTGTTTTATAACAACACCTGAGCCTAATTTAACATATTTTAATTATTGCTAAAAATCAAATAAGCAGCACACTATTTCTGTCTCCTGGGAGAGACTGCAATTTACATCTCCAAAAATAATGTAATTCACAGCAAAATTGAAGTCCCAATGTGTATAATAATTTTCTAAAACATACCCACCACTGTCAATCAACCAAAGCCTATCTAAACCATTCTCTAATGCACCAGATAATTTAAACACTAAAATAGCCTTTAAAATCCCATAGAATAAATACAATACCTCATCCAAGACAAAGTGATTATCATTTTCATTTCACTCCTTAGACAGTTCCTAATAGGGCCTATTCCCCTAATATATGTGTGCAACATCCATTAACAATAATGAGAACAATGCACATGAAGAGAGGGAGACTACAATTCACATTTTCTGGTAGGGACCAGACCATGACCTCCTTTACCCCACAAGTCTGAATAACTCAGCTGAGCACTCCAGCACTCAGTTACTCCAGACCTTGGCAAATGAAAGCAGACCAGAATCTTGCCCTAGATTTCTGTTATTTACATAAGACTAATTAAATAAAATATTTAGGGATATAGTTTGAAAGCAATCTCAGAAATCTGTGTGCAATACAGAGAAATAAAGGAAAATATCATCAATAGCTAAAGACAAGAGAATAAAAATCTAATGCAAGTTTGCATTCTATCAGACAGGCATATTTCCAGACAACCTACAAAGCAAGTATGAGTTATTCCTGTTTCTTTTATATTAACAGATACTACAATTTACATATAAATATTCTGAATTTTTTTTTTCTTATCACTTTCACTGGACAGGGACAGGCCAACAATGGCCTTGATCAAGGAACTGAATGACTATTAGGCACTTCAGAAAAGAAGTATTACACCATTAACTGGAGGCATCCTTTCACAGCTGCAGTAGAAAGTTACTGTAGGCATCTGAAAAGGCCTTCAAAATCACATTACATTTGCTGAATTAATGCAAAGATCTCTTTCATTAGGATTCAGTGTCAAGCTTTTAGTTTGTTATTTTTAACAATAGCATGAAGGTCAGTTTTTATAAAGCTCCACAGCTGCTGCTGGTGTTACTCTCCTTAGTGTTCTGAGTTGCAATATCAATTTAAGCCAGCCTTTTGCGATAGATGCTGGTGCCTGCCCAATTTAAATGAGACAGCCCCCTGCAACCCAGGCACTGTAAAAACACTACCCATAAGCAGCACACTCTCCAGTACAATTACATCACCAGTGCCCAGTGCTGTGTCATTATTATAACTCATCCACAGCCCACAGACACAGAGCAGGAATATCCCAGACTATTTGACAAGGTGCTCCTTGAATGTGGAGATGGCTCAAGCTCGGTGCAGGGAAATGCTAAAAGGAGCAAGAAATCTTCATGCGGTAGCAGGGAAATCACTCTTTTTTTGCAGACTGAGCTCAGCACCAAATCTACTCCTGTCACCTTTTATTTATCTAACAAAGAAATTGATGCCAGAAGCAGCAGACTGTGATGCAACGTTTCATTTGTGGAGCCATAGTGTTAGCAATGGTTCATTGAGAATATTTCTCATAAGCTATCACTAAAGTACTCTTCGCAATTACGTTCAGCAATTAAGCATAAATTAAGTTACCAAAAATGACATTGGGCAAAAACATTTGCATGGATTAACTCTGCTGACCCCTGTGACTTTACATAGGGAAGAATCTGGAGCTAGCAAAAAATATTACTTGACTGGCAACTTGGAGCTAGGCAGAAAAATAATTATTTTAATCCTATTTAATTTAAAACATATTTATTAAAGGCATTCATCCTAATCCAGAATCTTTTAAATTATTTATTGAATATCAAAATATCCTGAATTATAAAAGTAATTTTAAAACAGTCCCTTTCCCAAAGTAAAAGAAAGGTGTTACTAAACATCTAGAAAAGCTCTGCTAGAAATGCTGTTGCCCTGGTACAAGTGGCCCTTCCTGCTGAACAGCAAGGAAGACAATTTGGTCTTTTCTAAAAAACTATAAAGATTATAAGAAGGCTGATTTTATTTCCAGATGTTGAGGGTTTACACACACATGCCTCCACTGTAGATTAATATATACTCTAAACCAGCTATAGAAAACTGAACACCAGAAGAATCTTTCATGTCTTTCTAAAAACTAAAGTAAAAGTTGGAATAACTTCCCTCCCTTCCTTGTCTACATTTCCCATATTCAAAAGAGATGGGTATCATAATTTTGAAATGCAGATATAATATTTAAGAAATAAATAACATTCTTTAAGAACCTGTAAATTAAGTATTTCTTATACTTCTTTCAGACTCCATGAAAATATAGTATTTAAAATAATAAATAGTTCTCTTAAAGAGTAGATAAAACTAAAAGTCTACTTATTCTGAGCAAAAACCAGCACAAGATAAACAATACACACTTTAAAAAGTGAAAAGCAGAACTATGCCTAGTAAGTTAAACATCATAATCACTAGACAAAAAGCCAAAGTGGTTTTCCCCCAAAATAGAGAAACATTTTCTGGTCCTATTACCCCGAAGTAATTGAAAATCACAGTCAGATTGTACTAAACCTATAGTCTTTACAGTCTCCAAAACAATAAAAATACTTATCACCAGCCATTGGCATTTTGTTCAAATACACAAATAAATTGGTACTTTGGTATAGCATTTGCCAAGAAATTAATACAATCACCAATTCTCCTTTTAAGCAATTATACTGTATCAGCTAGGAAGCCTTTTCCCTTCTCCTGCAAGAGCAGCTTCGCATGCCCTGATCAAGCTACAGGAATCACATGTAAGTGGTCAACAAATCTTACTGTTCCAGGGAGTAATCCACAAAACCTTCACTTCCACGAGTAGGTTTCATGAAATATTTTCACATCTTTAGGCTTGCTGTTATTCCCATTTTCATTACAGTTGCTGATATGTTAGTGTATTAAATGTACATGGTTCTGAGTATCAGCAGAAGAAAACCATAGTATGAACATTGTTTTGTTCAAAAAGTGTTTATTGTGAGCCACTGATATTTTCACTCAGTTTATCTTGTTTTGACTATTCTCTGTGTTTCACAAACACTGGGTAATAGCTTAATAACAGTATGCAATGACAAATTGATGACTGATGAGAAAAAATAGCGTGTTCAGAATCAAATACCATCTCTAGAGACTTCCCATATTGTGCATAGAGTCACTGGGGACAGGCATCATGATTTCTTGAGTTATTTTCCATTCATCCTAAAAAGAACAGGATTGACAGATGTGAACATTTAACACATTTTCACTTTTTCTTATGACCTCTGATATGGCCACCCCTGTTCTTTATTATTCTAGTATGTGCAGAAACCTGTGTTGACTGAAAATCATTTGTGGTAACTTAACTCATGGATGGATTCTATTCTATCCTGCTCTGATCTGTTCTATATCCATGAATAGCTGAAGACATTCAACACCTTTTACCTCTCACTGATTTACCTCCAAGAAGAAGCTACTCAGGAACTGCCAATATAAGGCTCTAACTTCCCTCTGATTTATTCACTTGCTGTAGAGGCATATCAAGTTTCTAAACACTCAAACACAGGAGCTCCAGCAACACAGAGAAAATAAATTCCATCTTTGACCTTTTTAAACTGCTCTTATAGCACCATTCTGTAAGACTGAATTTATTATTCTACTCAATACATTCCATTCAATGACTGCAAGACATTAGCTAGGATTAAAATCAGGTCAACAGCATTAAGAATAAATAGGACTTTAACCTGAAGAATACAACGGTACCAAACACCCCAAAATGGCCATAGCTGATCTGTTTGCTCTAAAGCTCAATATTCTCAGTGGCAAGTTGATGTTCCTCTTGCAGTCTTTATGGGGAGTAACAATGGACACCATTTAAAAGATCGATATTTTGTAGAAGAACATGATGAGGTCATCACAAGCTCTAAAGGTGGAAAGCATATTACTGTTATTCATGATGTGATAACACCCAGGGGCTCTGATCACAACCTGGGCACTTCTGTGCTAATTATTTTACAAAGAATGGGAACTAAATGGAGCCATCACATAGAAATATATATTAAATATAGAGATAGCAGAGAAGGGGCCAGGGTCCCAGGGTCGCAGTGTCTCGCATGAGAATTTGGGTCCATATAGTTGATCAATTCATTTGCTGACCTGCTCACAACACCAAACACCTCTTTTAAATTAATTCCTCCCTTGCAGGTGAATGTCTGTACATCACACTGTCCAGGCAAGCAGGGACGTCACAGACAATAGCTGCATTTAAAACCTTAATCAATGAGGACAGAAATCTAGTATTTCCAGATAAGTCCATCTCCAATAAAAAGGGCTAAACTATATAAGATATGTAACACTTTTCCCCCTTCCCCACTTAATGTCTAAATATAGATATTCAAATTATAGATGCATGAATAACCCAATGCATTATCTGCAAATATTATTTGCTATTTCAGCAGAAAATCCTGTCACAAGAACTATCATTCTGGTTGCCAACAGAGTTAGATGGAGACCTCCTGACCTAGTCACGAGGTCTACAGTACATGCTGAAGAACCAAATCTACCTGCTGGTGGCTCAAGGGCACCTAAACCACTGATGGAGGATTGCCTGTGGCGAGAAATGTCACATACCGGTGTCAGCAAGTGCCAGGCTCGCTACAGGATTATTTGGGCTCTCAGGCACAGCAATGCTCTGAACTCTGCAGAATCTGCCGGCTCCCTCTGCCGGCGGCCAGCACAAAAATAACCAGCCACTGCTCAGGGGTTGAGTCAGTCCCCACTCAGGTCCATCTGCTCATGCCGACTTGTCTGGTAGAGAAGACTGTTCTTTCAGTACTGAAGAACTTCGATCATGTTCTTCATGGTGTGCATCTGAGGTTATCAAGTGGCAGGCATGTTAGCTTTTGATGGACGGCAGATAGGCACACATATTTTGGGTGAGCTATGGATGCACTGGGCTTCTAAATTTAACAATTACGCTGGCCCTGTTTTCAGCAACTGCAAGGCTGCTTCTCTGTGCCATTTTCCTTGGAGATCAATGTAATGTCAGTGATGAAAACCAAAACCAGGGAGGCATTCTGGTCCAGAGGCCAGGAAAACGTGCCCAGGAGCTTGGGTTCTGTTCCCTGTCCCCCACCAGGTGACATGCTGATATGCATTATTTACATTGCAGTAGCACCTGGAGACCTCTGGAGCAGGGCAGGGTGGGGGCACTACTACAGCGTGAACCACTAACAAAAACCAGGCTTGGCTTTCCTAGGTAACAAGACACAAAAGAATTAAATAAATACATGGTAATGGGGAGCCAGAAGTACTGGATCATTAATCTGTGCTCCAGTTCCTCCATCTGAAAAGCACTTTGGAATGTTCACATGAAAGGTGAGCATGGATTTTTAAACACTGCTATTACATTACATAGGAGTTTTTTTAAGAGTTTTTTCCAGAATAGGTTTTTCCACTGGAACAGGTAACACTGAAGCTTTCTGTAGACTGCGTTTCCATGATGACGAGATACAGGGCCGTGCAATACATTAATTAAATGTTTGCTTTATAACTCACAGTAACCCCCCCCCCATCTGATACCTTCATCCTTGGTAGTTTGCTCATCCATAGTTGCAAATCATCACTTGTAAGTGAAATTCAGAGCCAGGACTTCCACACAAGGGGTTTGCTACTCAAAGAGATGCCCATTGAGCTGACAGGAGCATGAAAACCTCAGAAGTTGAAAAAACCCAAAAAATTAAAAAAAAAAAATCACAGCAGGTTTTCTTTCTTTTGATTTCACCCCCTGCAGCAGCTGTTTTCTAGGTGTGTGTGTCCACAGTTCCCTTCCCTTCCCTTGCCTGCACACACACAAAAGTAGCTGTTACGCAAAAATTCGATCCTCAGTATCAGGCTGTCATCGCACTAAAATGAAACTGCTCGGTTTTAACCAGAGGAAGCTTTTTTACGACTCCCTCCCCAGTAAAACCATCACCCTGCGCTAACGAGGTGCCGTGGGATAGCTCCCACGGCCATGCCGAAATGCTGCTCCCTCCAACGCGGGGACACCTCACCTCCTCCTGACCCCATCCTTTGAGCAAAACGAAGAGCCTTTCCGCTGGAATGCAGTGCTACAGGCAAACATGCCCTAAGGAAATAAGAAGAGCTATCAAATCAGGAAAGCCTTGCAAGGATGAGGCCCTGTCTCTCTTTCCCTGATATTTTTTTCCAGTTCTGAAAAGCTGTGTCAGTGCCAAACCTCAAAACTGCGGCTTCCACATCACTGATGTTCCAATGAAGGAGCTTCTATTTTGTTTATTTAACTAAAGTGAATACACTTTAAGCTAAATTTTAATTCACCACTTATTTGCAGTTATGTTAACATGTTCCTAAACATGGGTTGAAGAAAGCTCTGCTGCAGTTTCCTTTTATCTATTTATTTTAAATTCTCTCAAATAGATTCCTAAAGGGTAGCTAGACCTGAAAAAGATAAAATCCTACATTTATCAAAACCATAAAGAATAGAATTAAGGTGAGTTACTCAGTTGAGTGGCAGCTTGATTTTATTATTTTTAAAGCTAGTGGAGCTCCCTGTCCCAGTATCTTACCAAACAAGGTCAATTTTTGTAACTGTTACAAAGCTAATATTTTGAAAAAAATAGAATATTTGGATGTAATATTTGTGTGTAATATGGTGAAAAACATAAAATACAGCAATGATCTTTATAGATCTTATAAAAGTTTCCTGTGTGTTACTTTGGCATAGCCTGCATCTTTTTTGTTTCTGTGAGCCTGAGAACAGCCACCAAAGTCCCCACCAGGAGCTGATGTCATGGTAGTATACATGCAAGCCATGCTTAGCACAGCCCAGAAATAAGACTCAAAAGATGTTATTAAGGATTATAAAGAGCTGGTAGGTACAGAGCACACTTTTTCCAGCTAAGAGCCACATCAACAAGCAAGTCAGTCCATCTAGCCTGACAGACCACCATGCCTTGTAATCATCCACAAGGAACACTCTGCCCTGTCCAGTGTTCAGTTGCAGAACTACTACTACTGCTGAGCTTGAATTCTGTCATTCCAACAATTGCATTGGAAATAGGAGAGGTATGAAGTGCTCTACATCTGAATTGAAGGACTGCTGCTGAAAAGCCATGGCTCCTCAAAAACCCCTACCCACCCCCTGAACTCTTGCAGGACAAAGTCCATAATTTAGTACAAGTCTAAAAATACCGCTTTGATCAACCAACATGCCCTGGAGACATCTCTTCTCAAACAGGCATGTTGAACTGCTTAAACCTGACATGCATGTGACTGCAAAAATGCACCTGAGAACTACTGATTTACGGAGCTGACTGAAGAACTACTTCCCTTCTATTACAACAGGCCACTGTGACTCTGGAGATACTTACTTGAGAATGGTTCCCTCAGAGCATGTGTCTCACATATAGCTCCTCCAATTCAACAGTTTGTGGTCCCCACTAGCCTTTATTTTATTGGGGACCCAAAAGTGTAACATTTCAAGTTACTTCTAATTTTATACCCCTGGGATGTCCCAATCTATTTAATGGGAAACACCAATTTCAGCTGGATGACTTGCAAGTATCCTATGATGTATGTGTTAAAAAATGGCAAGATTCAGAACTGGCAATCCATAGTACAGCCTAAGACAACAAATCACCTTCTATCACATAGCGAAGGTCAACCAGCTTGGGTTCTGTGGGACTGAGGCTGGCAGCAAGTTTTTAGACATAGAAATTTGTGTGATGTCTAATACAGAGCCTATGCTTTGTGCCTGTTAATAAACATGTCCTTGTAAAATCCCTGTGAAGTAGAAAAGTAGTGTTATCCTGATTTTTCACAGATGGAAAATGGAGACACACAGAAATTAAAGGGGAGAGGCTGTCTCTAGGGTAAGCGTGACGCAAACCAGCCAAATCTTTATAGGTCAAAACTGCCACTTCGAATTGCACCTAGCAACAGATGGGAAGCCAGATTCATTCCATTATGTGTCCTTTTCAGTAAGGAGACAGAAAATAACCAGTGTAAAAAAATATGCCTTTTTTTTGCTATTATTGTTTGTGAGGCACTGCTAGAACAGAATGTGCTGTGGAGATGGAGGGGAAATGGCGATTAATGCAAGAGTAACATTTACCTACAAATCTTGTAATCATAGAGTTGCTTTTCACACCAGTTTATTCCCAGAAGCTCTGAAATCTCCCAGATGAGTAAAGACATTTGGTTTCTAGCCCAGTGCTCGCTCAAAGGAAGTATAAACAGAAAGCCAGCAAAAAGGGGAAAGCCAGGCTTATCAGGCTGTTGCTGCTCTATCTATCTCTTGCTGCCTTCCACAGTTTGCAGGGCACATGAAAAGTAGAATAAATACCCAGTTACATTTTCCTTATCATCTGACACATTTCACAAAAAAAGAAGAAAGGTATCCACTGAGGGTTTTCTCTTTTTAATTCTGTCTGCTGCTGACAGAAGGGGTGCTTAGAATTAGACAGAGAAGATAAAATGGTTTTAAATATGTATATATTTAAGAGGCTATCTCAAAGGAAAAAATATTTTTCTGCTGTGGTTGGCTGCTATCTTAGCCCTGCTTTAAACATTTATCTGATGAAATCACTGCATTCCTCAAACGAGACAGTTCACAAGTCCTCAGATTCTTATGGCTAACAAATAATTAAACAGCCCAAACTCTGCACTTTTAACAGTAAAGTGTCTGACTCATGATGCCTGGTTAAAAACCCAGCAGGTTCAGCATGGCCCCCCGCCTGTCTGGGGTAATGCACTCCCACACAGCAGACAGCAGGACGGGATTTTGGCCAGGCACCTCACCTCAGGAATCCCACCCCATCTGAAGCAGCCCCAGCAAATGGCACACAAAGGGATTCACTGGGGAGCCACACTGAGAGCCGGGACAAGAGGTATTAACACTGCAGAAATTAGAGTGAGATCAATTAAGGACATCAGCTTTTCTTTGGGATTAGCTGGTTTTATAGAACTTGAGGAAAACATCAGCTTTTTTAAACTACTTCTCATTTGAGACTGCATGGTTTGAAAGCCTATTTTTAAAGCTATGGTGGTGAGCCCAGTTCAGACAACCATGCAAATGTTCTAAGAATTGGAAGACCATTTGCTAATATTTATAGTTCTTTGGCATTCAGGTGTCTCACAGCATTTTAGAGACACTTGTGAGAGGAATATCTAGAAACTGTAAATAACATGGGAGATAGCAAATAAGAGACAAACAAGTACAGAGGAGTTCAATGACTTCCATGAGGTTGACTGAACATCTGAAAGTCTAAGTCAAGTTCTTTACACTCCTCTTCCATATGGTTTTATTTCACAGCATCTTAGAAGTCCCGTCCTGCTGTTATTGTTTCACTGGCATTTTTATTTTAGTATTTTGTATAGCATAGCCTATCAAAGTGCAGGGGAGACAGGAATGCACCAGCTACGTTCTAAGAACCACAAGTAATTAGATCATTTCTACATGTACCCAAAAGTAGGAGAGAAATTACTCTAAAAATAATAAAATTAGAGCAATTCAATCTGGAACAAGTAATGTAAGGGAGTAATAATATAACTTGCTATCACTTAGGAACATTCTGAACAGTAAGTTAAGGGCAGCTGTAAGACAGATGGAAAACCAGAAGGATTAACACAAGATGACCACAATGACATTTTCTATCCAAAGAAACCTCTGATGTCAACTAATTTACATTCACTGTAATGTATTTACAAATCTTCACATTTATACATGTAAAAGTCTGCACATGCTAGAAACACCAACTGCTGATCTGAGATGCTGATACTTTTCCACAGGCACCTCTTTAACCTGACGGTGTGAAAAAAGGTGGCTGGTGCAACAGATGCAACTTCAATTACCTGTGAGGACATAATTCTAGATGCGCACTATCTTCAGAGTGAAAAATATAAGCCATTTGTTGGGCTCCAACCGATCCTGGATTTTGCATGACAAGAGAAGGCTAAAAAATCTGCAAGCTGATATGAGTGAGATACATGTTCAGGTATCCCTCAGAAATAGTGGAGGGAGAAGAGAGAAGGAGGAAGGGAAAAGGGGAAGATCCTGAACTAGATTAATTTAATTAAAAATAACCTGCTAGTATGCAGTTGATGGAGGTGAACAATAATAAGCCCTGTGAGAACTGAAGAGTCTTGAAGCCAAGGATCATAGTTTATGTGATGTGGCAGAACACCTGCCTGCCTGCTCTAGAAGTGGCTTGGCCAAATCTGCACATCCAATTCAATTTCCTAACAGGTATTACAGAGAACCATACAAATTCATTACAAGGTAATTAAACTTTTAGCTCCGTGAAGGATATGATGCCTTAGATAGTATCAAGATCTCTTACATCCAATATCATCAGTTCAGTGTAGGTAGGAATGGATCTGCAGGAAAACACAGAAGAGAAATTAGGGAAAACTTCTTACAGCATCTGGACTTTTCAAGTGACCAGCCCAATTCTGCTACATCTCACCATGTGGAAGTAATCTAGCACCTTTGCATGTGCCTTTGCCTTGCTTCCCTAACGTGGCAGCAGCAGCAATCTGAGGGCTGGGGTGAGGGAAGGAAATTGATGTTGAGAGAAGGTCCATAAAGGGCACCTCAAGCCTTGAGTAGTAGTTCAGTGGTTTCCATGGGGTAAGAGGTACCACCCAGGATGTAAAGGAGGGATTTATGTTCTGTACTTTAGACATGCCAACAGCTCACTGCCAACCTGAAGACCGATGATTATTAAGAATAAAAGCTACAACTGCTGACATTCATATCCCAGCTGCATTTGTTCCAAGATAATAAAAAACTCTTCCTGCACAATGTTCATTATCAGAGATAGATGATGTGGCAATAGCACAGGAGTGGAGTTTGTACTACTGTTCCTCCAGCTAAGCCCAGCCAGGGCTCCACACAGCTCCAGTCCTCCCTGCTTGGGAGGAGCTGAAGATAAGCCACACAGGTGAGGAACGTACAAAGCAGATCTCTATCAGCCTTTCTTTCCCAAAAGCATCCTCACTTGAACAAAACATTAAAAACAGCTGCCCAACATGGAGTAGTTCTGGATATTTGCAAGGTTGAAAGTCAGTCATATTTTGAGTGTACCTCCATAACTGTAACTCTCAATACACCATGGCCATCACAGTGTACATCTTCTGACTCACTTAAATACAGCTCACTTATCAAGAATTAACTTGAAAACTGTGACTTCAGTTTAATTTGACTGGTACCAATCCATCTGCAGTGCTTGAAAGTTGCTCAAAATTATGTTCTGAATATACTGAAGCTCTTAAATTGCCCAATCTAATGCAAAAGTTTTTAGCCCTTTTTTATAAATTATAACATCCCAAACAAACTTTTCATCATTCTTCCCTTGTATAAGCTTTCCTTACTTGTAGCTAATTAAAAAAAAAATTGTAAAATTGCTGTAACAATTTTGGAAATTACATTTCCAAATGTTGTCCCTGAGTGGACACATAGACAGAACAGAAATAAAGCCAAGTCAAAGGAGACAGGGCAGGGCCCCAAGACATAACTTCTTACATTACTATGAAAACATATAATGGAGGGAATCTAACACCTGGAGATCACAGTGAAAAGCCTTACAGAGGTGGAGTGTAGTCAGTGATTCCCAGAATCTGGGCCAAAGAAAGAATGCAGCATTTGTTTCCATCCCAAGTGAACACATTCTGGAGTTGTCCCTACTTCAGTCCATTAAAAAACTTGCAATAAAAATACGTTATAGACATTAAAGCCTTAAAGGATCTATGCAAGAATGGACTTTTTTCCCTGTTTGCTCTTATTTAATCAAGTGAAAAATTTCATTGCACTGAAGTTTACCCCGTATGATTTCATCAATGCACAGCAGTAGCAAGTAACTTAAGCATGTGTTCTCAGATCTTAATCTTTACGATGCAGTTTTTAAATCTGCCACTTTCCTCTTTGGAGGGTACTAACAACAGAGTGCATTCATTCCGTCCTTTCCCAACCAAGCAAAACACTCACTGGGATTTCCTTTTCAAGCCTGCTAATTGAAAACATTCTGCAGTTTATTAGTCACTATACAGATTATCTGCTGACATGCAAACTCTCACTCATTCCAGACTTGTTAATGAACATGTAATTACTGATCCCACAGAGACTGGACTGCAGGTGTGATGCTCTGGGTCCTGGTCTAATAACCATTCTTCTCGGGTGCCGGCACAGATGGAACACACAGCAATTGCATTTTCCCAGAACACCATCCCACCCTCCCCAAAAGTGCTCAGGCTCTGTTTTGGTTTTAGTACCTTTTTTTTTCCTCTGGGTTCATTATGTCCAACATCCACCCACAACCTAGCACAGAAAAGCAACAACAAAAAAAAAAAATCTATGCTCTCCCATCAGGCTGGCTCAGCGGGAGCTGGGCCAGAGCAGTTGTTCTGCATGCTGAATTTGAATAGGAAGACCCAGAAGAAAAGAATGGCAGAGAATGAAGGAGAGCTTAACAAGGAGACAGACAGATATGTCCAGTCATTTCTGTAACTACCTAAATGATGATCTCATGTACTGATGTATTCAATGCAAGGCAATTCTCAGTTAGGTCTCTTATAGAGCATGAATGTCACCATTAAAATACTACCTTCCACTCAATTACTCTCATATGAAGCCTCATGTTACCATAACTATTCCCTCTATGTATTCTTTGGATAACAGGACATTCAAGAAGAAACTTTTTTCAAACCCCTTTACACTGCATTTCCTGTAAGATTTGAAATATTTCAAACAGCCTTTGCTCAAGGAAGACAAAAAGGTTATCAAATAGTAAGGCACTGCCATGGAGAGTTAGGTCAGATGAAATCACCTACAAGTTTATAATTCCTTATTGGCAAGGTTATACTGGTCATGGGATATGGTCAAGAACCAAGTCCAGAAAGAACTTTACTAAGCAAAGTACATTTGTCAGGGATAAATGCATCCAAATTTAAAACAGCTAGGAATCTGGACTGATGAGTCCAGATGCAGATTATGTAGAGAAGGCACATAATTCTATCATCAATGAAGTCAGAAATAAAACTGCCTTTGATGTAACCAATGGGAACAGAAGACAGTTTTGAAATTGTCATCCTACGTGTATAGGGATTAACAAAAATTTCGAAATCCCTGGCATGGAACCTCTAATAGAAACATGACCAGAAGTCATGAAAATTACCACCTCAGATGGAATCCCAAAATTCACTACACTATCGTTCATTATGAACTGAGTATGATCATGGCAAGTGAGCATTCAACACTCTTTCACTATCCTATTAGAGGAAACAAAGGTTCTAGGTAGAAGCCACATTCAGTGTGAAAGCCCCAGTTTCACTTACTGGATTTCAACAATGAAATTTTTGCAACAAGAACACTGTGCCACAATTAGGACCTTCTGGACCTGCACTGACTCACCTTTCTCTGCATTCACTGTCAATTCACTGTCAGCTACACGGTTAGTTTATAAGCCTTTTTAGAAGGAAATGGATAAGAAAGATGGTGCTGGTACAATTTGGTTGAGAGTGTCACTAATTAAATCTGGAAAGGGACTTTTGGAATTAATAAATCTTTTTCATGAGAGAGAGATACTCTCTGGAAAGTGGCTGTACATTTGCATCAGAGGAGAGAGTAACTCTGTCTGGAACAAAAGCACAAAACCTGTCAAGAGGAGGACATGGGAAACTCCTGTGTCACAGATGATTCTGAGATTGTCAGATCTGGGTCAAGGCATTAAACCAGAGCAGAAGTAGTTATTTTCATTAAACATGGCACATTAATGACATGACCAACAATGCCTCAACAGCCTTGGAATTAGTAGAGAAAGTTGTAGCTACATCAGCCTTTTGGTATTTAGAGCAGCAATATGTTTCAGCCTGGTCTTGTATATGGGCATCGTAGGACATACCTGTTCAAGTCATTGGCTTCAAAGGACTTGGCGTGCAAAAACTAAGCAGTAAGATAGGTCACTGCTCAGTTATCCTCAATCAACAGTCTTCTGAAATCTTGACAATTCTTAGCAAAATACAGGTTCAGCCAAGCATTTGGTCCACCACAGCCACTACCTGGCCCTGACCTTGCCAACTGCTCTGTCTACTGAGGATTTGGGAAGGGCCTGTTGACAAACCTCCCATCAGTAAAGGATTTAGGGCAGCCTCCATGCCATGTACTTCACACAACTGAATTTGCCGATATAAATGGACACATGATGCAACATAGGAAAGTTTATGCACTACAGCTTTATGATAATTCCTACCTTTGCTACAAGGAGTTTTTTTATGCACCTTGGTAACTAAAGTAATCTGAAGAGAAAAAAAACTCTGAAGAAGAAAAATGCAATACGGTTGTTCACAAAGGGATAACAGGTGGGGAAAACACCAGATTTATGTAAGCAGTGATTAAGGTGATCTATACAGCTTGACAGTAGATTCTTTATCTGTAAACTGTTCCACAAAAGTCAGCTGAAGATACTGCCTACAGAGTATAAGATGGAGCAAAATCCAGCTCTTTAAGAGTTAACGTAATTCTAAGGGAATAAAGCAAATTCTGTTTCTGACCCTGTCCATGGTACATCAGTCTTCATCGGCTTGAAGAGGCCTGACCTCTTCCTCCAAGCAGAATGATGAAAGACACTGACTAAAGCTACCCACTTTCAGATCTCAGCTTCTAGAAAAGAGGCAGTTGTCACTCTTTCTGACAAAAAAAAAAAAAATGGAAAAGAATTACCAGAAAAAATTTACACTCAACCACATCTATGAAAAAGCCTTTGAACCCTTTTATACCTGGGTAACACTGGAAAAGGCTCATCAGGAGAGCCACACACTATTCAATGCCACTGAGTGTTCCAGCCTCTAGCTTGCTGCTGAAAAACTAGGACAAGAAACAGTGAAAAGAAACAAGTCAAGTGCAGTCCTATTTCTCTTTCCTTTGCTGACACCATTATTCACAGGGGGTGTCCTGAAAGGGCTCCTCTACACTTCCAAACACTCGCATGGGGTTTTCTCCTACCTTAATTTAGTTTCAAATAGTATCAAAATAAGACCACCAGCCTGTTGGAAGGATGACAGACTGTCTAGCAACAAACAGAACCCCATACTGACATTTGCAGCACATACTCTTCAACCTGTGCTTTCAGGTAGTGTCTTGGACCCTTTCTCCTGCAGATTGTAACACTAATATAAGACATATCCCTTGAAAGAGGAGGAAAACAGATGACACCAAAAAAAATGCAAACCCAATTTTATCTTCTAAAGTAAGGCCAGAGAAAACATGAGCTGGAAATTAAATATGTACAGAGGCTCCTGAAGTCAAAATTACTTTTATAAGTGAAAATAAACCTGATTAAAGGATTGATTAAAAACTAGTAGTTCTTTAATCTTACATCATCTTTTCCTTATTTGTTAACCTCAGAATAACAAATATTTTATATTGTCTATGTGGATTTTTTTTTTCCCCTGGGATTATATTCATCTCTGGAAAAGTTACACTGACGCTTGCTCAGTTTGATATTTCTGCTCAATAATTAATGGAAGAAAGTGAAAACTGGAAAGAAAAAAAGAACAAAATCAAAACCTCTCCTTTACTTAGGCTGGGGTTGTTATCTAAGCTGTTGCTCATAAGACAGTGAAGTTTGCATTAATGAGCTACTGTTTCAGGCCTAGTATTTACAGATCACTACAGCATCACAGAAATCTTTCAATAGTAAACACACAATTTGACTTATTCTGAAACACTTCCCAACTGTGTGCTCATCAGCACATTCCATGGCAGAGCTATCCTTTTGAACTAACATGATACACGGATGTTACTATAGCATCTACGAAGAGAGTGACAGTAACAATGAAATTAAATTTGCATCAAATGTAATCTCATTAATTGTCTGATCATATCTGAGTTCAACAAATTAAATGTGTTAATAAAAATTATTGTACTACATGACAGTAAAGATTCTATCTTGGTTCGTTTCCTAAAAAACATCATTCCAGCTTACTACTTCATCTTGATTTTATATATCTTAATTTTAAACACATAGTACTTAGATTTGGAAGATGTTTAATTAAAGAAACAGAAAATCTTGAGTGTTGCCCTAAACTGTTGAAGTCTCAAGAGCTCTTTAAATTTCTGTTTACCTGTGTCCCCAAACACTCAAATGGGCAGGACATCAGAGATCCAGATGGACAGAGCTGACAGAGTGACAGCCTGCTGTTCTAGGGCTCTCAACAGAGCAGGTCCAGAACACCCAAGCACAAGCCTCAGAGTCACCCGAAGGGCCTTCACCAGAACAGAGCTTGGTTTGGTTCCCGCAGCTGGTGCGGCACCATCGCCACTGCTTTGCAAGGCAAGATAAACGCCTGTGCAGGAAGAATTATACTAAGGTCTTAATGCTACTTCATACCACCCATCTGGCTGGGAAAATAACAGTACTCTACACCATTACATTAAACACTGCTGTATTAACTAAAATGCCTGGATTCAAGTCAATGGGACAATGCCCAAAGCAGTCTTGACACCCAGATTTCCTTTTCCAAATCAGGCACAATGTGCAGGAACACACTTTAGACTACTTTTTTGACACTGCTGGGAAACACAAAGTGAGTTTGGAGCATTGCCTCATGTCACAGAGGGGAGTCCAAGTCAAAATACTGGGTTTCACCATTTTTTATCTTTTAGGACAATTCAGGGGAGATGTCACACCTGTGAATAACAGAAACACTACCAATTACACACAGTCTGTCTTTTCACCTGCTGACCTGTATTGTACAGACTTCAGTCCCTGAACAATTTTTTCTGACCTGAGTCACTGGTTTCTTTTGTACAGCTACACAGAGGTGATCGCTGTATGTGCATACTTCTCCAGAAGCCCCTCCATTGCAGCATGAGGTATTTAAAAAAAAAAAAGTTGTTTTTAAATAAGCATAATAGCTTAAGATCGATTACAGATTGACTGAATATCCTGAAGATAAATTGAAGGCTTCTTATTAATGTAATAAACTTTAGATCAGACCCTTAGGGTACTCAAACTAGGGTCACATACTTCATTAAGAGGCTAAACACATGGCTTTTTTTAAAAAAGTGATCAACCGGTAGCAACTTGCAATGATTTAGAAGTTCAGCATTTTTGGAAAACATCAAGGTATATAATTTAAACACCTAAACACAAGCTTACTGGAATTTGCAAATAAAATTCTAATAAATACCTATGTCATTAATTTATGGGCCTTGGGAAGCACGCCCGGAAGAATTCTACTAGAGATGCTTCATTTACATCCTGGTGGCTGTAATCCACGAAGGGTTTTTAATACACCAGGAAAAACACAAACACTTGTCCCAACACACTCTTCATCACCATCTCAAATTCCCATTACCGCAACGCTGTTGTCCTTAGGCACAGTCCCAGCCCCCAGCCAGGTAATCCCATGGAACTCAAACCTCTCACACTGAGATTTAAGGTAGATTATGTTGCTGGGCTTTCACTGCTGTGCCCCAGCTGATCCATGGTAATTTATTAAGCTGTAATAAACTGATTACCAGACTGAGCCCTAAGTTCTTCCTGAAGATACCAGCACTTTACTGAGAGTCATGGAGTTACAATCACTTAAGAAGTTACCACTTACTGACTGTATTGTGTGGGTACTTACACTAAGCATCCCTAGAGGCACTGTAATTCAATTTGCTTTACCTTCCCAGTAGTCAGTCCACACTCAGTTGTGTCCATACCATAAAAAATGTAATTTCAAACTGCATCACTGAACCCCATGCAGTTGCTCTTAAAAAAAAAAAGCTGACTCAAGTAGGCTTAATTTTCATAAGCAAACATTCAAATACAAATTAAATTGATGTAACTGGTTTTTAAAGAACATACAGTTGTGTATGGAAGAATATGCATCCATTTAAACATATCTGTCTTCCTAGTCGTTCTTAAATAAAAGTAAATTTGAAACTAAATTTAGAAGTACTGTTATATAAACATAGCAGAACTCTAAAATACCCAATGAATTTCACATAGCTTCTTGGGTCTTTAAGGATTAACAACAGTAATAATTATCAAAGAGTCAAACAACAACTATCCACATTATTCTTTACATTATTTTATATACAACTTTATAGGGAAACCTTTATTATACTAACATAGATGAAAGCTAATCCAGCCAAGATGTTAAATTAAATTTAAAAACCCCTCAGGAACTCCCTATTAGGGATTTCCTGAAATATTTGTATATAACACACCATTCCACTATTTCACAGAGTCACAGAATCATTTAGGCTGCAAAAGATCTTTAAGATTATGAAGTCCAACCATTAATCCAGCACTGCCAAAACATCACTAAACTACCTCCCAAAGCACCATAGCTGCACATATTTTAAATCTCCCCCAGGGATAGTGACCACTTCTCTGGACACTTTGTTCCAACACTTGATAAGCCTTTCCATAAAGTTTTTCTGCTATCTAACCTAAACCTCCCCTTCTGCAGCTTGAGGCCATTTCCTCGAATCCTCTCACTTGTTACCTGGAAGAAGAGACTGACCCCCAACTTCTTTCATGGACTTGTAGAGAGCAATAAGGTCTCCCCTGACTCCTGGTCCTTTCCTGGTCCTTCTGGCCACACTATCTCTGACACAGGCCAGGATGCCATTGGCCTTCTTGGTCACCTGGGCACACACTGGCTCATCTTCAGTCACTGTCAACCAGCACCCCCAGGTCCTTTTCTGCTGGGCAGCTTTCCAGCCACTCTGCCCCCAGCCTGCAGCACTGCAAGGGATTGTTGTGACCCAGGGGCAGGACCCAGCACTTGGCCTTGTTGAACCTCATACAATTAGCCTCAGCCCATCAATACAGCCTATCCAGATCAGTCTGCAGAGCTTTCCTACCCTCCAGCAGATCAACACTCCCACCCAACTTGGTGTCATCTGTGACCTGACTGACGGTGCACTCAATCCCCTCATCAAGATTGGTGACAAAGATATTAATTTCAATAGTACAAAGCAGAAAATCTACAGTTTTCAATTGGTACACCTGCAAATAAACCAGGAAAACAATTTTTTACAAGGGTCTGGGGATTTCTGCTCTACAAGTGCTGATGATACAGTAAAAACTGATTGGTGCCAGATCTACTTGTTAGTAAATTTACATCTTATTATTGTTCCAGAAGGAAAAGTCTAAATGTAGAGCAAGTGTAGGCAAATCCATGACTTTCACAAGAAATAGGAACATCTGCTTGTTTCTAGAATGGCTTTTATTAGCTGCAAAACTAGAATCATGAAGAGAATTTGGAATCAAGAACTGCCTAATGCTTCTATGTAAACTATCAAAACAGTGCCAGTAGTTCCCAGCAGCATTTCTCAACCGGAGGCTGCAGTGAGTACTGGTAAGAAAAGGTCCATAAGGAAGCTGAAAACTTAGTTTATTTAGCACCTGTGTAAACTGCAATTGATGCTTTATTAATACAAATGTCCAGAGTCAAAGCTGAAGTTATCTAGCAGTATCCAAATACTGCAAAAGGGTATGTATCAGATTTTCTTTGCTATATTACAAATAATTATGAAATAAAAATTATTGTCATTTAAAAACCATACTTGAGTGTAAAGGACAAATGACAGAAATCTGCAAACAATTTAACTAATATAGACCTAATTCTTTTCAGAATCAAAGCATAAAGATACAGATTTAGAAAGTCTTCAGATGTTACAATATTTAAACAAGGTTTTGAGCCCTTAATCTGTTGTACCTAATCTTGTCTCTCTGTAAGACAAGGACCATAATAATGAACTACAACAGAGTTTACCATTTGGACATTATTTTAAATGTTATTTAATCACTAAGGATTATAATAGAGCAGCACAGATTTCATTATGCTGGTCTAGATCCCAGTTGACAGGATACCAACCAAAAACTGCCTGCTTTATAAGAAAAAGCAGAACACCTCCTGGATTTTGGCAGAAGATCAGTCCAGAGTTCTTGGAGTATAAAAATGTTTGCAAAGCATCTACATGAATCCTACAGACTGCAAATTAAAAAGCTTGACTTTCTCAACTCTCCAAAAGCCAATAAAAAAATTGCATGCTAGTAAAAGAGAAACCAAAACGTGTCTATTACCTAAGGCGCTTCTATCTCTCCTCCAGCTCTGTGGACACTTCAGTCCATAGTTTGGGTCAATATTTCATTATTCAATGAAATTACAGCCCAAAAGGTTAACTCAAAATTAGAAGAACTCTAGAATCCATGTGGAATCATGTGATTCCAGAACATAAAATACTGATGAGGATATGACACAGAGCATGTAGAAAAGGAATGGGTTTTTTTGTACCTGCACAGCCTGTGGCTGTCACTCCAGTGTAAGGAGACCCACAAAAAATGTTATTTTTATGAATTATTAACCTTGTTTTGGCACTGTCAGAGTGTGCGAAGTAGTTGTCCCAAATTTCTGAACTCTTAAGTGCAGTTATATGGCATTAAAAACCAGACTCTGTGTGTGAGTGTACAGACTGCAGTGGCATCAGCAGCAGGGAGCTGTCATTGCACCCACCTGCTGCAGAACACGTCAGGGAGGCGAGGCACAGGAAAATGAGGTCTGATGAATCCATGTAACACTTCCTTGAAGTGATGGCAAGTTAACACGCAAGTCCAATCAAAGCCTTCAGCATGCAAAACCAAAATCAAAGCAGGGCCCTTGAGGTACTAAATATAGCTCCAACTCTAAACTTCCTGAGAAATGTTAAGAAAACATGAGATGTATAAGAAAATTGATTTACCCTAATACAGAGTCTAGAGCTACATCTGACCTTTGGACACCTGCCTATCAAGCTGCATTTTAACCAACTGCCTCCAGTGGTTTAGTTCATGTCTTTCATTTCTCTTTAAAATTGTTATTACAATAACGACTATCAATTTGAATCTGGCAGTGCAACTCAGTCTGGTGCTATTAAAAAAAACATTAAACAGTATTATGTACTAGATGATGTTGCACATCCAGAAAGCATTTGCTGAGAAACTATGACATTATAGTTTTGCAAAGGCTGCAGCACGTGCATTGTCACAGATGTACACGCTCCTGAGCTCACGTGCAAGCACACACTGCAATGGCCCATGGATATGCAAAAACATGAGAGTCGTCACTCTAAGAGAAAAGGGCAACGTATTTGGTCTATGAGTAAAACAGCAACAGATCAACTCATGGAAAAGTGAATGAAGAAAACAATTACTTCAAACGTGCAGAGCAGGCACATCACTTTACATGTCGAAAGCACTACATTAGGCTGCAGCTTTGCTTCTAAAACAAACAAGGAGCAGGAAGGACAGCTCTGCAGGCTGGCAGCAGAAGCCCCGCTGTTGTCCCTGCTCTGGCTGCAGGGCAGGGCAGTGCAGTGATTGTTTCTGCCCGCTTTATTTCACAACTGCCCCCTGGGACCATGTGTCTGGGGGCTGGTGCTGCATTGGGTTTGGCACTTGTTCTGCCGGGCCTGCTCTATTGCAATAGGCACCGAACTGCTGCTGCAGCTAAACTCTCTAGACATTGTGCACGTGTGGTCAGATTGATTACAGCCGTAAGAGGATGGAGTACAACAAGAGAATAGAAATCAATGACTTACTGTACCAAGAAAGAACCAATTATTAAGCAAATCTGCTTTTGCTACTTCTGTCACACAACCTCATCCATTAAAGTTCCATCATTATTTGAATTAACTGTTGCTGTCACAGCAATAATACTCACAATCAGACACACACGTTCTGCAACTACCTAGCTTCTATTAGAACCAATTTAGTGATGCTGCCAGCAACTAATGAACTGGTTTGTAGTTTAATTATAGTGCTTACCAGATAATTTATTACACAGCAATAAAGTTTAGATTTACTTCTCATGCAATGCTGCTGCATTATTAGATCTATACATGAAGCGGCGTTTTGCTCTCAATTACAGACATATAAATCTTGAGCAACCCTACTGAAGTCAATAGTTATTTTAAATTGACATGCAGCTACTTTGCATTTGGAATTCTGTAATAAAGAGCAGAGTTTTATTCCATGTATGAGCATTACTTATAGCACTCCAGGTGGTTACTTTGATAATGATACAGAACATTTTTGTACTGTTGAAATAAATGCCAATCCTGTTACAGAAAGTGGTTTTATAATAAGAAAGGAAATGAACTAAACATTTCGTTTAAGAAGCAACATTCAGACAATTCCTGCTATATAGTCAAAGATGATTAACTGAAACTGAAAACTACTCTCAAAAAGGTAGATTTAATTTGTCTTAAAACCAACTCCCTGAAATATTAGCAAGCATAAGCTGTTGTATAAAAATCTGAGATCAATTTAAGTATTAACAAAGCTCACAGTGAAAAAGGATTGCTTTTTGCAAGCAGATAGGTATAAATACCAAAAAAATTAAATAGAAAGGTAAAATATAATATTTATCAGATTGCAATACTGTGTGCTTTAGTTCTAAAGCTACACAGGATCCAAACTCCAAACTTTTAAAGCCTGAACCTGGACAAACTCATATTAACAAATAAAACTTGATTTTTGTTTTAATTTAGCATAGTGGTGCAATTTTACAGCTGTTTTGATCACGTATAAGCATTTAGCAGTTTGCACTCCCTTCTACACACCTGCCTTCTAACTAAGCAGTGGCACTTAGTAATGGGGACTGTGATTCTGCTCATATCTCCATGGTAAAAGCTAAGCAGGGGAACTACTGTGCAAGCAAGGGAACCCCTACCTTAGCCTTATGATCCTTCTTTGGGACATCTGGCTTAGGAGTGCCACAGAAAGCCTGATTCATCCCTTTGTCTGTTCTCCTTTCAGTGAAATGGGGTTTAGAACACCAAGAGATAACTTACATTGCAGGTATTTGGGGAGAGGCCCTTCTGCATGATTTTTAAATAATTCTGACCTGTTTGTTGGCAGACCCAGCCATACAAAACAGATTCATATTTTCAGAGATTTTGCAAAATGTGGGCTCTGTTCCTGGGGATCCAGGCCTTGAGCAGATGCAGAATATCTAAGTCCAAATTACTGGATTTCCCCATGCATATACCCCCTGCTTGCACAAAGGAGACAGTAATGTTTCCTTCCTCTGCTGCTAACACTTGTATATTTAGACCAAGTCTAGTCAATCACAATGGTTTCCTGTTCTGTAGCAGACAAGGTAGTAACTGATGGTGGAACAGCTAGATGACACCAACCCAAAACCAGATACTTACAAAGGTAGTAAAATGGGTTGTTCTGAATGCTTCATGACACTTTTTAACATTTGGAAAACAGAATTGAATACGCTAATTCTAAAACTGGTCTTTTTAAAACATTATACAGTCTTTCCTATGACTTGCTTTTAACTGTTCACTTTTTAATGAACAAGACCATTTTGGCTACGACATCCCATGAAATGTCAAAGCCCACAACAGGTTCCATCATATCAGTAACTTCAGCCTAAGCTGTGAAACTTCTGCCAGCACAATGGTTTTGAAGTTGCTGGAGTTCTGCAAGAAACATGGTTTTGACCTAAAACTGAAAATTTTAGAAAGGATAAGATGAAGAAAAAAACAAATGGCATCCAGCCTGTTCCCCAGCCCTTGAAAGCGTGAGTTTTATTTCTCAAACACTGTCTTTCCTCTGAAGCTGGCTTTCTTTTCAAACTAATGTGCCTTCAAATGGTCTGTGTGTCTGCCCACACAGCAGGCAAAGGGCTGACTGCTGGTTCAAGGTACTTACTTATACATAGGTTTCTGTTCCACAGCACCCTGTAGGTATTGGAAGGAGCAGAAAGGCCTTGGACACAATAGATGCAAAGAAAAATTGCCAAAAAGAGAATTCTAAAATACTTGGTAGAGGGGGCAGGAAATAGGTAGGTATGCACATATTCACACACATACACCAAATCAATAATAACTTATCTACATTTCAAAGCTGTGGCTGAGAGGAAACCAGGAAGATTTCTGTCCTGAGGTTTTAAGTCAGCATGATCCAGAGTTAGGGGCTTTTTGCCAAGTCATAGTTTAGTTTTCTGAGTATACAAAAGCTCAGGAGCCGAGCTCACCAGCAGAAAAAGAAACATCTGCCACACACACATCTTCTGTCTGTATATTCCCCATGTCAAACTCCCCACCTTTTTAACCAGATTCCCAAAAGTCTTCAGTGTGAATGCCATTCCTTGATGTCATATAACTGTGAAAGAAGAATTATTGAAAGAAAAGTAAATGAGAAAGAAAAGAGACAGAGGAAAGTGTGTAGGGAGGAGAACAGAACAGTTCATTTTCACCTCTCAGCATCACTCAACCACATGCACACTGAAAAAAATGGCAAGGATGGCACTCACAGACCACTAAACACAAAGGAAATCTAATGGAGGAACTCAAAAAGAGCTGATAGTGGTGAATTCAGGCTATCTTCCTATTCCCTGCCAGTGATGAGCTAGAAGTGTACCAGCCCTGGTGAAACTGTGGTTGGTACTGGCTAGTACAGCTAACCTTCCTGTGCCTTCAACAAAGAAAAGAAGATAAATTGGATTTTATTGTTGTAGCTTAAGCTTCCACATGAAACCACAAAAATTATGTTCATCCATCACTCCCTAAAAGCCATCTATATATTGTCCTTGGCAAGAAGCCACCAAAATATTCAAGAAAACCATAGCATTCTTGTCTGTCTTGCATTTATGTATTGATTGTCCATGAGAAGTGACCACATGGATTTAACAGGCTCCAGTCACCAATGACCTGTGTCAAATCAGTTACAAAAATGCAATGATCAAGGTGTTATTGGTCTTTCTCTCCACACTGAAGTTGAAATCTTTTGTTTACTGAACTCCTCCACCCCCTGCTACCTCTTCCTTTAGGCTGCCAACTCCTGGCATTTGTCACAGACAGAAAGCACACATTTAGAAATAACACACCTGGAAAAAGCTCAATAAAGCTGAAGAGTTGTTTCATCACATCTAACTCAAAATAAATGTAACCTCATACTGATACCAGCAAAGGACATAGGACAAATTAGAAGTGCATACAAAGAAAGCAACAGCTTCCCCTCATTTCCCCACTAGCAAGTCCTTTATCAAGTTCACCTTTGTGTTGGTCTCTGAGCATTTTCAAACCTCTCCTGAGTGTGCAAGAAAGATTTTGACAATAAGATCTGGCACCTAGGATGTGGCCCTGAGCCCATTTCCACTTTCCTGCAGCAAGCCGGCAGATCTCAGAAATATTTCTCCTTTCTGCCTCGGGCTAAATCAAACTACAGAATATCTTGGTTTCAATTTCCCTTTTCCACCAAAGTCCTAAAAGCCACTGATGTTGCTGGACTCCCCAGTAATATCCATAGGCAGAGTTTAAATTAAGGGGCAGTTAATACCCTTTCATTCACCTTTGACTTATCTGCAGTTTAGACTTAACCCAAAGTGGCAGAACCAAGAAATACATACAGTCAAGTTTCACAAATTGAGTCAGTACATATAATATTTCAATACCACATAGATATTAATGAAAAAAAGTATGTCAGCCTTCAAGATCAACAGGAAAAACAATTCAAGTAACAAACTAAGATAAAGCTTGTGCAGCTTTGGTGTTTTCGGCATCGGTCTGTTCAACACACAGAAGTTGTATTTGAGTTAGATATGAGATATCAGTCATTTCTAATACATGATATCCATAGGTTTTGTATTTCTAGAAGCTTTTCTGGTCAGAATAGCTGGGTTTGGTGTCATCTAAAATACAGAGCTATTTAGCTGAAAATACTTAGAGCAGCAGCAGAGACCCCCTGTGACTACTGCCTGAAATCTCTACCTTGATTTGAGCCGTATTGAATTTAGCTATTTTAATGATGACGGCTCTCACCAGGAGGTCATGCTATAACATATCTCAGTCTGTAGGGAGAGACAGCAGCTGAACTGATACACCACCCCTAATACAGTTTTCTGCTTCACACTGTGAGGAGGCATCCTCTTTCACACAGCTTCCCTGTTAAATATCACGCAAAGATGCCACCCCTTTGACTGAAAAAATACGCAGGATAAGGCAGATCTCCACTAAAAAATTACTGATTTTAATTGAAGTTACTGAAGACCTCCTCAGAGGTTTTGTTATTTTAACTCAGTCACTAGTTTTTACCCCCTCATAAAACAGACCAAGTCAAGCACAAAGCTCCTACACAGCACCTTGTATTCCGCAAGTAAATTCAGTGAGTTGGATAAAAGGACTGTGGTGAACAAACTCAGCAATACCTCAGCAAATCTGGAAGACCTCCACCATTGCAGCACCCCTTTTTCTTCTCCAGTTTTGTACAGGAGTGCAATGTCACAGATCCACTAGATGTGCATGTGCTTACAAGTCACTCAAGGCAATGGCTGGACTGCTGTAAGCAAGAGGAGGATTTGGTTCATGGTCCCAGCCTATACACATTTTTAATTTTACATTTTGACAAATATCCTGTCTTACCTCTCCTCTGAAACATAAAACAAACAAGTATGCTTGTGCAACTATTCTCTGTACCATAATGTAAAAACTAAACAAAACCAAAAAAACCCACACAAACAACAACAAAAACCAAATCACCACATTACTTATTGCCAAACTAACAATGAACACAGAAGCAATGTCACTAGACATATAGTAATTGTTATTTTCTGCTCATACATCTGCCAAAAGCTAAGTTAATGTTCAAAACTTAAAATTCTTAAAAAGCCAGAAGCACTTTAGAGAGTTTTCCTACTCCTCTGAGTATTGGATTATGCTATGTGCATGCAACTGACTCCAACAACTGAAAAAAATAAGTATTATTTATGCTTGAGTGAGATCAAAAGCATATACAGTAAATATTTCTGACAAGATCAGGACTGTTCCTGAATAAGCATCCCATGGAATTGGAGTGGAAAGGGAAAATTCATCTTCAGCTTTTGCAGATGCTTGTAACCATCTCTGATCCTTCCCACAGTAGAGGAAAGCATGAGCACTGGAAAGATGGGGAGTCAAATGCTGGCCCCAAAGATTTCAGATAAATCAACATTTCACCTCAGGTTTATTTTGTTAGCAAACATCAGGAAGCACAAAGAAGTAAAAAATGCAGCTTCAGAATGTGACTGCTGACAATTGGCCTCCCGAGCCTGCAGGAGCCTCCAGAGTGGTGAAGCAGAGACACTGGCTGCTACTGCTGGCTCCTGCTTCGACACAAATGTTTGGGTTTATTCCCTATTCCTCCTACTTGAAGATCCCTCTGGTAGAAAGCCCTTTAGATCTCTACCTTCTACATTGTGAATGGAAGCATATAAAAAGTTTTACTTATACTTTTAAATTTTACTGGTCCTTGCATTGCCTCTTGGATATCAGACACAGTAAGAGACACTGTGCAATCTTCATCCATGTGCTCAGGCTCTGTCCATCTCAGTGCACCACAAACCCCTCCCGGACATACTTAGTGCAGGAAGCAATTTATTTCAAAGCATTTTCAATTTCCATATTTGTTTGTCTTTATTTCCTTTACCTCTATCCTACTCATTCCTGTTGGATTAATCTCACAACTGAGCAACCACATTCCTGGTTCTTTGGGCACACATAAGGCAGGGTTGCTAAGTTGTGACCTCAAAAGCTAGTTTAATGTCCTTAAGGTACACACTGCACATACCTAGATTCCAAAAGCCTAATGAGATGGAACTAATAAGGTCAATCACAGCAAAAGTTGGAAATTATTACAAGTGAGGATATCTTGAGTTAAGTGCCAAACAAAGTTCAGACATCATGCTGTCACAAGCCCTGGGTCAATACTTTAGCCCCACTATGTCTCAGTGCAGCAAAGAGCTTAAATGAATTGCATCTAAGAGGGCACGCAGGTGTGTAAATCTGCACCCTCTGGGCAGAGAGTGGTAACAGCAGTAAATGCCTGGAGTAAGATAGAGGTGCCCAAAGGACATGTAGGTAATGAGCTAAACCCTTGTTTGACCTGAGATACTACTCAGAGCAACTGAAGATCAGAGAGTTCAGGTTTTACCAAGCAAGGAACAAGTTTGATTTGCAGAGCATTATTCAGCATGTCATGGTACTCATTAAGTGTAAATCTACAATAATTCTATGATAGAAGCTGGAATAACACCAGTTTAAAAAAGGTGGGATTTAGAAAAGAATTAGGCAGTCTCCTTGCTTTGTTTTGCATGGACTAATTAACAATAACTGCAAAATGCACTAATGAGGCAGGCTTTATCTAAGTGTAAGCAGCAAAAAACAACTTCCTAAACAATTCCCCATCTAAACATTAGGTCTTCCTGAAACTTAAAAATGCATTCCATACCAATTTATTTTAATTACCCATAAGCAACAGGGGGGAAAACCACTCACATCTTAGGCATTTAAGTCCAAATTTCACTAGTACACAGATGAGTTACAAAGACCTCCAAAACACAGCACAGAATAGAAATGCTGACAAGCTGTTGAATGTAACGATGCAACAGAGAGATTAAATTTACCTCACAAACCATTAGAATCTGGACAGAGACAGATGGAGAAAGTGTATGGAATGTTGGTATTGCAGGGGGAAAATTCTGAATAGTGAAAACATGATTACGGAATCAATTTAGAAAACATAAAATCTACTAAGGTCTGAATTCTCTAGTCCACAGAGGTCTCAAATGCCACTGCTGATGGACCAATGCTACAATTTAACTGTACAGATATTCTGAATTTATATATTACAAATGTTTCTACCCAGCTGCTCTGTACCCCATGAAAAGAGAGCCAAGCCTTGTTGCCCATCCGCAGGACCTGGCTTCAAATGCTGGCTCTGATTCCACTCCTTTTGGAGACT
Source organism: Xenops minutus (assembly GCA_035221455.1). Taxonomy (NCBI): domain Eukaryota; kingdom Metazoa; phylum Chordata; class Aves; order Passeriformes; family Furnariidae; genus Xenops; species Xenops minutus. The sequence continues at coordinate 62,845,938 of JAWWEE010000122.1, read as the reverse complement.
CTGGGAAAACAGTTTAACTCCTAATGGTCCAGTACTAATGTGGACTAATCCTGCACAAACCCTCTGATCTACCAAGGTTCAACTAATGAATTCTTTAGGATAATGCAATTTAACCTGATGTTACTTTCCACGCATCCACTGAGATTGCAAAAAAATTCACTAAATAGTATCCCATCCTCTCCCAAGCTCAAATCTTGAGCAGGCACAAAGTCACAGACTTAGCTCTTCACAACAGCCCTTCCCCTGTCTTTGGGAAGATTTGGACCCTGGCAGACAGCACTCCACTCTAGCTGCTCCATCACCCAGACACATGTTTGGGCAAACCAGGAGCCAGTGCCAGCTGCAGTTGACCCTGCCATAACACAGGCTCCTGTCTTGGTCAAATATTGTTGTCTCAATCTCTCCACTTTGTATTGTGAACCTAAAATTACTTTTCTTCATCCTCTAGACAACCATGAAGCCATGTTAGTGAATGGGAACTACACATCCTGCTCTAGAATCTGTAACACTACCCTGGTTCTTGTCACTGCATTCAAGTGATAGAGAACCAAAAAAAACTGAGCAGAATTGTTCTCCCATCTCCCCACTTCTCCAGCTACTATGAATATTAGCCCTGCAAATCCTTAAATAACTTTTTAAACTCTTCAATCATCTTTCTATGATTAAAGTAAAACCTTCCTGTTCATATGCAATAGTCCCTTTTCCTCAAGGGATGTTTACCTTCTACTCAATATCTTTATTTTCATGGTGTTAGCAACTTCATAACTAATGGTGGCAGCCAAGTCTGACTCTTGCACCTATTCTTTGTCTGAAATTACAGGATGTGACCGGCACAGTACATTTCTGTAAGAACAGAACTCCATGCAAGACTAAGACCAGATGGAAAGATGAGGCCCTCTCCCTGGCTTTGCAATTAGCATCCTTGGTAAAAGCCACAGAAGACAGCAGATAGTTTGGATCAAAAAATCATTTTTGCAAATTAAAGTTTCTTCAAGAAGCAGGTTGCAGCAACATGAGCAATATCATCTTCATATCACAGAGGGACCACCAAGACACTGCTGCATGTTCACCAGCTGGCTGGGGATGAGGTGGGAATTAGAATAAAGCAGAAAGAAGCACATGCAGAGAAGTGCTGAGGGTGTCCCAGCTGGATGCATTTACTAGCCAACACACACAGCTGTCAACTGGTTCACAGAACATGGCAGCCCTGGAGGCACCACATGCTGGACTGGATTACACAGGTGCTCTGAACCATCCCTGCAAAATGGTCAGATAAGCCTTTCCCTGCAACACTTCTGGTTCCTCCAGCTCAGCACGTAGGATAAATCCCATAGCCACAGAGAAGAGAGTCACAAAGCTGCCCAAAAATATGTTTCATAGATTCTGACTTTAGAACAAGAAGGACTGCTGTGATATCTCATCTGGCTCTGTCCCTGAGAGAATGGAATAGATAAATCCCAAAAATCTCTCTGTTCCTTCCAGTACACCTTTTAGAAAGCCTTCCTCCCAATGTGAAACATCAAGTGATGGAGATAGAGCAGCACCCCCTGATGAGAAGTTTCTCTGGATAACACCCACACACTTTAAAAATCTGTGCTTTTACCTTCTGCTTGAATTTTTCTAGCTTCAGTTTCCAGCTACTTGATCTTGCCATGCCTTTGACACCTGGATTGAAGATCCCTCTACTCTCAAAAATTATTCCCTGTGTGTGTAATTATCGCTGTCTCACCATTCAGAAACAGGCTAGATGCTCTCACTTCCATGATAATAATTTAATAAACAGAACCAGTAATTTATTTTTTTTCAAAGTAGTGTTTGTAAATAAAAATTGAATTCTTCCTAATTCAAAATAGGGGGAAAAGCCCCCAACATTCTTGAAGAGAGATGTAAAGATTTTGTTCAATTACTTTGAAAAAAACTTTAGGTCTCCTTTTTCTTTTTCTCCATAGATGGAGGTTTTTCTTCTTTTCCCACATCCTCTCATTTCTCATAGTGAAATCAAAGAGCAGGAGGCAGTTAGATGGAAATGGCATTAAGGATTCAAACACTTAATTATAAACCCACAAAATTTAAAACGTTATGTTGAAATTCTCAAACTTATGATAGTATGAAAAGCACAGGTTGGCTCTTCTTTTTGTTAAAGCAGCTCTGTATCTGGGCAGGCTACAATCTCATTAAAATTATATTCTTGGAATTAAAATATGTAAACATGTACTTTTAAAGGCATATTCTCCTCTGCTACCCGTCCTCTGAAACACATTTTGCCTCCTTTCTTATCTTAATTGTCCTTCTATTTTTATTGTTTCTGAGCTTTGATAGTAAGTTCTTCTCTTGTTTTAACACACAAACATTCAAATGCCACTGAAAGATAGATGTTTACAGAAAAACAATCATGAGCACTACAAATTTATTACTTCTAGCTGTATAACAAGATGACCTTATTTGCAATATATCATATTCATTGGCTGTTACATAGTGTCTTTTGAAATCTGTTAATTCTGCAGTAATGTCTTAATAATATCAAACTCTGTGTATTACAAAGCATATATATTATCTCATGTATTAAAATAACTTCTCATTACAGCATTTCCTAACTCCTACATCCCCATTTGACAAACATTCAAACAATTTTTACCTCGTATTTTAAAGTACGCTGACAAATGCAGAAGATGATTACTTACAGGCAAACAGGGGAATACTAATGAGTATACTTTTTATCTATGACATTGCATTTTTCTGTTTTCATTGTTCACAAGGCTAATACAGCCTGGGGAAGACAGTGCTGCTTCCAAATGCAGTTACTGATAGATGAAAATCACTAATAATGGCACGTTCTTTTGCCAAGCATCTCCTCCCTTAAATCTGAGTACTTTTAAAACTGAATTATATTTTAACTGTGAGCAGTATCAGAAAGCCAATCAAGAGAAGAATGTTAAGCTTTACTTTTCCTCTTTGCTCACCCAGAAAAATTGTCATTTGGTTTCTCTGAGAGTTAAAAAAATCACCTTCCTGCTATCAGTAACAGAAAGAAGAGAGCTTGGTTTTCCAGTCCAAAATTAAACTCTAAGACCAGAAAATAGAGGGGAGGGAATAAATATGAAAGCCCATAAGTAATCATTGAGGTCACCTTCTGAACCACACACCGATTTTTCTGACAACAACCCAACTCTAATCTAGAATAGAGGTTGACAATGATCTTCCTGTGGTCACAACACTCCATTGTATCAGGCAAATTAGTGTTTCTTTTATTCATAATGTCCTTGTGTTTTGCTGTTCAAAGTCACTCAGGTGAATTTACTGAATATATTTGCACAACAGTAGATCAATTGGAAAAGCTTAGGAGCACATAATTATTCCATATCATTGCATTTTACTGCTGTGACAGGATAAAGTTATCCAATGGGGGGAAAAAAAAATCCATTTCAGAGCACAGAAGGTTTATTTCTTTCTCTTTTTTTTTTTTTCCTAAATGTCCCTGGCTCTTCTACTTTCATAAACAAAATGATTCACTGCAGGAAATGAAGCGTTAGAGCAGCTTCACGACATTTTGAAGCTACAGCTGTTTCAATAACAAGAGTTTTAGCCCTGAATGTACTAGTAGCACTTGGAGCTGAAAGCATCTATTGAGTGAAGAAGGGCTTGACCCTTTGCTCAGTGACTTCAAAGTTGTGAATCACATGGCCTGAAAAGAATCCCTGAAGCCTTTAGAAATAAAAGTGTAACATTACCACTGTGCTACAAATGGCTTCTGTAGAAAAAAAACACATTTATCATTATGCACCAAACTACATAAATGAGTCTGAAGATTTTAACCACACTTTTCAAAGGCTGAACACAAAGAAACAGAAAGCTGCAGGCCTGGACAGCTCAGTCCCCCTGTTCCAAGAGGTGCTGGTTCAGTTCCCACGGCCACCTGCAGCACAGCTGCCTCTGGGCTGTGCTCTCTTCACTAGAACATCCTTTGATCACCTCTACATAAATTGCTTTGTCAAAGAGGTACAGTTAGGAATCACAGCTCCCAACAACTGTACTGTCTTCAGTCTTCTTCAGCAAAGATTACTTCATTTACCAATTACAGAATACTCTTTCCTTCCCTCTTAATGACCCTTTCCAACAGCTTCAGTGAGAGCTCCCATCTCTCAAGAGCTTCAGCCAGGGTCAATAGGCAATGAATGAGTCTCTAAAAAGGAAGGAAATACCTGCAGGTGTTGCTGATGAACTGTATCACAGAATATGCTGAACTGGAAGGGACCCACAAGGGTCATCCAGTCCAACCCTTAATCCTGCACAGGATCATCCCCAAGAGTCACACCATGTGCTCATGAGTATCATCCAAATGCTTGCTGAACTCTGCCAGGCTTGGTGCTGTGACCACTGCCCTGGGGAGCTTGTTCCAGCATCCAAGCACGGTCTGGGTGAAGAACCTCTTTCTAATACCCAACCTAAACCTGCCCTGACACAACTTCAGGCCATTCCCTTGGGTCCTGTCACTGGTCACCACGGAGAAGAGATCAGAGCCTGCCCCTCCTCTTCCCCTCATGAGGAAGCTGTAACTGCCATGAGGTCTCCCCTCAATCTCCTCTTCTCCAGCTGAACAGACCAAGTGCCCTCAGCTGCTCCTCAAGGTCCTTTACCATCCTTGTTGCCCTCCTTTGGACACTCTCAATAAGCTGAATATCTTTCTTATATTGTGGTGATCAAAACTGCCACAATATTCAAGGTGAGGCTGCACCAGTGCAGAGTGGAAAGACAGTACAAGAGGTAACAGCTACTTCAAGTACAATTTCATGTCAAGTATAACGAAAGTAGAATGGGAAATAAATTTTAATTACCTGCATAAATTATAATTAAAAGGCAAGAACCTCTCAATAAACAAAAACAGAGTATTTAAAGAAAAAATAAAAGGAGAAAACTAAGAAAAATGTTGAGGAAATCAACTAGCTAATAAAAACTGAGTAGTATTTGTTCCAGTGAAGGAAGGGGGAAATAGCTGGGAAGGAGACAAACCAAAGGATAAAAATACTGCAAGCAGCAACATCAAAGACAGGAAAACTGTTAGGAAACAAAGTAGAGGAGGACCTGGGGAAGAAAGGATAGAAATTAACGTTTACTCAACCCAAGAACAGTGAACACAGGCACTGGTCTAAACAGACAGTACCAATGTTTAGGAAAGCACTTATATAAGAAATATATAAAGGATTTATACAGGAAACTAATCCATAAACGTGCTTCCATGCTCTTAGTAGCTTCTGGTTTATGTAACATCTTGATTAGAAATGTAAATAGTTAAAAGAGATGTCTGTGGGTGGCACAGCATCACTGAGGTTGAAACGACCTGGGAAAAAAACTAAACAGTACTAAATCCAAGCAATACAACAAATTCCAGCAACACAACAAAGGAAAGCCACTGTAGTTAAATGCACTTGGGAAAGATTCAATGAATTCACAGTCAGCCTTGACTCCCCAGGAAAAGAGATTGTCTCTTTATGGTCACATAGGCAGCTTGATTAAAAACTTTGGCTCACTATTATGGGAAAGATGCACTTTGATCTGTGAACCAAGTTCCTTTCCGGTGAAGAGACACTGGTTAAATGTATCCTGCAGTACTTTAGTTCTAACAGAACTTGAGTAATTCATGATTCTTCTAAGACACAGAAGAATGAACACTAAAGAATACAATAAAAACTTTGTCTTCCTCTAGATTGGTGTTTTAATTCAACATATACACACACAAAGGTGATAAAGCTGAATCTGATGTGAAAAATACCTATTTTACAAATAGGCCAAGAATAATAAATTTCTCCCAAAAAAGGCTGCCAGACATGAGAGAGACAGATAAACCTGTCTGATGACAGCCCATCTTTAATTTTCCTGCCTACAAAAGACTCTAAAGGGTTAACTGCACAAGGGGTTTTTATTCAAAACTCTATTTCCTTACCCAGAATATCTCATTGATTGTGTTAGTGCACAATGAAACTATTCAGAAATTCTTATGATTCATTCTTTTTCTGTCATTGGTTTTAGGCTGCTGGCTAGGAAAGTGTTACTGCAGAATAACACAAGTACTCTACTTAAAGTTACTTTGGGTTTTTACTTCACCTCTTCTGGGCTTACGGTGACTCAAGCTGAAGCAGAATCTGGCCCTTTCTACTTCTCACATGCTTAAAATGAATCCATGCCATGTGGGCTTCATTACCCTCTTCCTCAGATACAGGAACAATACTCAGATCATTAATGTCAGAGACTTGCTAAAGCCCAAAGCAATACAATGATTTTGTCCAGCTAAGGGAACTGGTCTATTGTTCCATAAGGATCCAATAGGTGATAAAACTTTCCTTTCTGGAAGGATGGTGCTATCAAATGTGCATCAGCTTCTTCTGATTTTAACATTCATTTGCATCTGAAAAGATACTTTTCCTAAATTATGTGTGTGCTCCACATGCAGTGCTTCACAGTAATCAAATAACGGGGCTAAGAATGACATGGATGCTAGAATGTTACACATCAGTGCTCATAGCTGCTGATACCACAAAGTCAACCTATCTGTAATTAAAGATGATAAAGAAAACCACCACAAGCCCTTATGCCCCCAGAAAAGCTGAGAGAATAAGCTGCTACAACAGTATGGGCAGGGAAGCGTCTCATGGAGAGGCACTTTGTGGCTCCATCTCAGCTTGCCAAGCCTCCAACTATGACCTCTTTGATCCTGCTTCTGGGTCAGGTATCCACACTAAAGAATAATCTGAACTGTAAGGGTCGGGTTTGCTTTATTTAGAATATGCCAGGAAAAAGAAGAAACTCTCTACAAAAACAGAACTACAGAGGGTAGAGTTAATTCTTTCCAGGTTTTAATCCAGACTGATCTGACAAGTCTAGCTTTGTCCCACATCTGTGGGGAAGACAGAAAATTTGCTTACACTTGCCCTCAGGAAGGGTAAGCTGCATAGCAAAATGTTGGTGGCTGAGCAAAACAAGGAGCTTGTGTCCAACTTTCTTCTCAGACTGCAGAAACCAAAGCTCTAAAAGATTATGGTATCTCCTTGCTAGAAGACAAAAAAAAGGTTCTTTAATAAAAGATGCCGTACCACAGAGGATTTTCCACTACATGCACACATCATTCCAATTTTGAGGAAAGTCTCATAAATAAAATTAACAAAACTGTCTCTCTCCCTGGCAGGTCATTTTTTATCGTAGCCAAATTTCTTAACAAGTAGCAATTACCAAGTCACGTTGCCTGTAAGTGCACCCAACAGTCACAGACTATGGGATGACATATTATACCCATGAATACCTCACAATTGAAATACATTTTCCCTATGGGACTACATCACTGCTTGATTTAATTTTTCCTGACATTTGGCCTGAAGCTTCTTTAAAGAAATGAACTTAAGATGGCTTTGCTGACAGCAAAGGACAAACCATGGCTATATACTCAAATCCTACTTAAATCATGCACACTACCCTTTTAAAACACTAATCCTGCATAAATTGCAGGACAGTCACTGAGATCTATTAGAGTTCATCTCCTACTGTTTGAGGATGAGCTATAGGTCCACATATACAGTACAAAAGGTCCAGCACAAATCATACCACTGTGAAGGAATAAACAGTTTCACCAGTGACAAATTTATCAATGTGGAAGGAGATACGCCAGTTCATCAGAATCCCTACCAGGGTTTTTTATAACCTCGATAGTCCTTATTATAAATCACCCATATTCTGGTTTGGATTGGTTTCATTTTGCTTCTCCACAAAGTTCTCTAAAAACTGGTACATAAGAAGATTCCATTTCAAGAGTACTCCTAAGAGGGAGGGGCAAATGGAGAAACTTAGTGTAAACTAAGCAAGAGGAGAGAGGTTAAGAATTAGAGTACTACAGGGCTTCTAATAAATCTCCTGCCTGAAGAGCAGCCAAAAAAGTCTACATTCATTCCCCAATTAGGTTATATATTTCTCTTTAACATTATGAAGCTGTTATTAATATTATGAAGTTGCATGTCTCTTCAAATATTAAATTTAATGTCTATTGCAAGTGACATATTGACAAGTTCAGAGAGGGAAGTGCTCTGGCTTTGATACAGGCACAAGAACACCAGCTATAAAGTATTTCCAATGGTTTCATGAGAGCATCTCTGAGAGCTGTGCCTGGGGACCACTCTGTAGCTGTGTGATTTCCAGTTCTCTTGGAATCTTTGATTTCAGGATTGAGGGGAGCTGAATTTATCATATGGTATAATATATCATAAGGAGGAAACCTACCTCGTTTTAACTGTGTAAAGCTCTAAGAAACTGTATTTTCATTAACTTATTTTCACAAACGTAGATAGAAATGGTTCCCAAAGCAAAACTATGGGGGAAAAAATAAAAATTAAGACTGAATGAGGCCTGGCCCCAGTCTCATTCTTCTAAGGAGCTCCACATCTTCACTTCAGAGTGGTTTAACAGTAAACACCCCTCAACACAAATCCATCCAAGGATGGTATTCCATCAAGACAGCAAGTAAACACCTACATCCCAAAAAGAGCAGAAACTTCTTCATCCATAAGCAGACTAGTCATCCAGGAAACACAAGTCAAAGCAAGATAAACAGCAGCATCACACAGATGGACCCTAGATTTTGTGGTCCTCCTTGTAAATTTTGAAGCACTTCATCCAAAGACAAGGTTTTCAAGCATTGTATAATCTGCTCCATACATGTATCTCTAAACTCAATTATTTCTCATGCTCTTTTATCGTCCTCCCAATCTGATTTTCTTCTTGCCCTCTAAGAACACAGATGTGGAATAACCCATTTCTGGGTTAAAAATGGTCAGGTCTGGATGAAAATTGACCATGTTGAGCAGTGTTTGAATATGTGAATCTTTGAATAAGTGGCAAAATGCTTGAAAGCAGCTTAGCTCTGCCCCATGAATAGCAAAACAGAAATCAGACACTTTCAAATGCCCACTATTCACATTTCTCACTCTTTCAAGTATACAGACAGTTTTTTTGTGGACACCATGGGGCAATACGCTCCAGGTTTAGGCCTTAAGAATCATCTCTTTTTCATGCATCTACAGGACTACTTGTTATCAGGGTATCTTTTGTGCCCTGAGTCATCTTTTAGAAGGTAGAGAAATAATCGCAAGCAAGTGAATTCCTGGTTATCACACAAACCTTGGATGCAATGTTCTCAATGAAAACATGAAATTAAATGCACTTAAACTACCATAAAGTAAAGAAATAGGAAGGCTTCCTAGATGACAAGACTGCCAACATGAATAATGTTTCATAGTGTTAGTGAACTTTGTATGTTTTGGAAAAAAAAAGTTTCCCCACCTTCAAAACTAAGTGAAAAAGTTTCAATTCAACCTTTGAAAATGCTTCATTTTGGAAAGGCCAAAAATGTCTTTTAAGCCTTTAGGTTTGCACAAAGAACCTAGTATGATTCATACCTCTCAAGAACAAACAGCTCCCTCCAGTTCAAATGAACTGAATGATCTGTCCAAAACTCAGTTCTTTGTGCTGAGCTCTCACTCCCTATTCTGTCCCTCTAGCACACCTCATCCCCTTGCCCATGTTACTCTCAGTAATAATGACTTTCACTCTCCAATGTTGTAACTCAAGCTTCTCATTTTGCCCTAAGCTTCTTTTGCTGGAGGCAGTCTGCACCAAAGGACAGATTATATTAAGAGCCGCATTTTTTTATCTAGGTATGTAGCAGATCCTTGGTATCACCAAAAAAAGTCTTTCAACTCGGTGCTTCAGTCTCACATATTTAGGAGAGAATACCAGGCAGGAACAGTCCCTCCATCACAACTTCATGCGTGGTAGAACCATGACCTCATTAAAGGACCCAAATGGTAACATTTCTGTGTCAGATTTTAAATTAAAACATGGTTTGGTTTTCAAAACAGTAAGCAAATTTGTTTGTTAACAGCATTGTAAACCTTTTAAATCACGTATAAGTAGCAGAATAAAACCTCTACATTGCTAGGGCAGAATAAGATATTTTAGTGCCAACTCTGGTCCATTAGATTTTAATTGGCTCCAGCTGGCAGTCCCATAAACTATAACATTTTTTACCTGCAGCTGAGCAGCTGTCCACACAAAATGATGAAAAAATTTTCTACCTAGTAAAAAGAAGAAAGTATGTTGTCTGTAACTTCTTCCTTACAGCCTAATACAGAACTAAGTACAGCCAGTGTACCAGATTAAACAGCTCCTTCAGAGCTCCTTTTTATCCAAAATCCAAATAACCTCAAAACCTTAAATTCTGCAATGTATTTGCACAAAGAGAATCAGCCATTCAAACACATTTCTTTAAGGAATCTGTATAAACCTACACTATTAAGAGAGTTAAATTTAACTCAGAAACAGAAGTGATCAGGGTTTTTCTAACTCTCAGCCTCTGCTTTACCTGCCTGGCAGGATGCACTGTGGGACAGGGCACCTCCCTGCTTCTTGCTGGCAAACTCAACAGGCATTACAGCTCAGACTGGAGAATTCCTTGAAGTTTGCCCCCTCAGGTAAACAAGGATTTAGCCACAGAAACTGAACAGAATTAGTTTTACCACTACAACAATGAAGTAAAATTTTAATCAAGTACAGATAACTGTCCACATATTGCCTGTGAATGTGTAGAGAGACAGATAAATACCAATTAAAAACAGTTCAGAAAAATTATAGCAGCTTGGTCAAATTCTTATCTCATTATAGTAAATCTGGAGTAACCAGCAAACCAAAGAGAAATTCCAGATTTTCACTAAAAGACAAAGATCACAATTTGGCCTGCTAGAACTGATCATTTATTCCCCTTTGAGAATGAATGAGGAGGGGAAAACATCAACAGAATTTCAGTCTGCCCTGCAGATCAGTCTTTTCAACTAAAGAGTCTCACTTGTTACTACTAGCAGGGTTAGTAAGAGATGTGATACTGCCTCCTGAAAACCAATACTCAGAGAACAGGGTGATTCAGAGGAGCTGGACAAGCCTTTCACAAACAGCACAGCGTTCTACAAATTCCCCGCTGAGCTCACTCTCCACCACCAGCAGCACATGGATGATCCCACTGAGGTCTGCAGGCACCATTAAGTGACCACAGAATACGCTGGGTTGGAAGGGACCCACAAGGATCATCAAGTTCAGCTCCTGGCCCTGCACAAGACCATCCCCAAGAGTTACCCCACGTACCTGAAAGTATCATCCAAACACTCCTTGAACCGTGTCAGACTTAGCACTGTGACCACCACCATGTGAAGAACTGCAAAAATGCCCCTTTTATAACTGATATGTGCAACACCTGTAAGAAGAATGACACTGACTCCCCTTTAAAATCTTGAAGCTGAAACAGGTGCGTTGTGGCCCAGCTGAGCACACAAGCCTCTCCCCTGCCCTTCTCCTGCTGTCACAAAGGTCTGTGGAGGAACTAGAAAAACCACCCTGAAACATGAACACCTGTGGTGGTGTGCAGGCCTTCAGAGCTTGGAGCCTGCAAGATTTTCTCTGCTCGAGGAGTGCCCAGGAGGACACATGGCTGGGCTCCCTGCCCCACTCACAAATGAGCAGCCTCACACACGCACCAGCAATAAAGCAAACAGACAGGGCTATTTAAAAAATGACCCTAACGATGTAAATTAGACAAACATTAATAAACCCAGCAGGCTATTTCCCTACTGGAAAAACCACCATAGATCAGAACGGCTCTCGTGTTGGTGATTCATATTGTTATACAAGGTCTGTGTCTGAAAATAAAAGTTCCACGTGAGACTTGCATTGAAAACACCTCGCACGCCAGGATCACCTCTATTATTTCTGAAGTACAAAGAGCCCAATAAAAGAGCTGTATTAAAACAGGCCCCCTGTTACCAGAATGCTGTGATTAAATGTTTGACTTACAGTTTGCTTTTATTAAGCAAAGCAAACACCGTCAGTTTTCCAGATTTTTGAACTTTGAGTAATTTTTTAGCATTAGGCGTGACCCAAACCTGCTCATGTCCTACAAGCCTGGAAAATGCACATAATGTAAACCTGCAGGTTATATTTTATCCTACTGTAAATTGTTGGCTGCCTGATTATTTAAGAGTTAATTGACTGTTGGGGGATCTCATAAAGTTACCCAACAGACTGAAGAATCACAGGTTTTGCTGTTGATGGAGAAGGTTTATGACAGACAGCTACAACTTCTCATTTTAAATGAAGCAAATAATCTTATATGACAAGTTAGTCAAAGAATTCTCAAACTCCTAATATTTTTGGTTGATTATGTCATTTCTATATGTGAAACAATACATGATACTCAGAAGAAAAATACTAAGGAACTACAGATTAACAGCCAAAAGACACCAAAGTTAGAGTAAGTACTCTTTTCCTACCTCTATAGTGGAGAAAACCATAAGCATGAAGAGAAGCTCTTTAAAGACGAGTAACAGCATCCAGACCAACGGGACTATCAGCACGTCAGTGGTGGATGAGGCTCCCAAGCCCCTACCAGCCGTGGTCCACCCTTCCAATCCTAACTTAGCAGATATATGACCATTTTAGCACTTGAGATCTCTCTCCCAACACTGCCTTCTGCAATATCCTAGTATGAATTATTAATATCATACAACTATTTAATTCTGTGCTAGCAATAAAAAAAAAAAAATGAAAGCAAACCAAACTACCACTCCAAGCACTGTTTTTCAATCTGATGTCAACAACCAGCGCACAATGCTGAACAGCCCTAGACTGCTTTAGACTCTTACGAGATCTTTACTGACTTAGTAACAGAATATTTGCCTCCTCCTTCATTCGCCTGTAGACAACTCTACTCAGATATTTAAATTCAAAAATGGAATCTTACCCTACACTCTAAAGGGATGATGCAGATTCAGGTTTTACTGAATGCATTGTCATCCAGACTTTTCCACCCCGAAGGGAGGAGTTGCCTTCATGAGGAGTGCAAGAAAGCTTGTGCCAGAGACAGATTTTATAATATATATTGTTAAGTTACAAATGAAAATAGTGTGTGCTGTTCCTTCTACCTGCAACTTGTAAGTACAAACTGAATTTTGGGTAGATAACTTATTCCCTGTTCCTCACGGTTTAGCTGTTCTGTTCCACTGTATCGCTCAGTACCATCAAACCTGTGAGGCCACAAAGGATTTAAGCATGTCATTTAATCATTCTCCAAAAGACAAGCTGAACAATGTCACATCTTTATCATTGCATATGGCATCACTTACCCTGATAACTGTAAAAGCAAGAATCACTGTTAAGCATTTAATCCTGTCAGACAGGGATATTAACCTGCTATTTTAGAAGCCATTGCCATCTGATCTGTGCAGTACTGACAATGATGGCCTCCCAAGGAACAATTCCTTCTGCCAAACCAAAGAACGGTACAAACAGCTTTGAGGGAGGTGGAATTCTACACATGGTGGAGAAAACTTTTGATGGGAAGTTATTTCAGTAAAGATAGTGTGGGGGGGAAAACAGGTTCTTTAAAACATTCATTAACTTCCTGTAATACATAACAAATTCATCCCTTTCCTTCATTTTTAAATATACACGCATATATTGTTCATTTACCTGTGCCTACGAAAGATGAAAGCAAAGAATGACTTCATGCCACAGTTAACATCCGAGCAAGGATCTCAACCCTAAAGTACACTTGAAGAGGGAGAAAGTGAATGAGCAGAGGATTTGGAGTGACAGATTAGACATTTACTTGAATATAACTGAACTGAGACTCAATACAACTGAACGAAGCAACTGAATTGAGCTGAGACTAAGCACAACTGAAGGAAGCAATTGGACTCTGGATTCTGGGCAGAATACAGCCAAACCAGCTGGACTCAGTTGACAATGACTCTTTCAGACATGAGATGTTCCATTCATATTTCACACAATGGCTACATGAGTAATGAACAGATGGTTTTGCTATTCACACCACTTAGTGGAGCACGAAATGATGCATTGACAGGTAGGAGAGAGAAGAATTCAAAGCAGGTGGTGTAGTAATACTATGACAGCATACAGGATGTCAAAATCCAGGGTGGAAAATAGTTAACCAAAATGTATTCAGAGGCTCCACAATTAGAGGTATTAGTAACTATTGTTTTTAATTATTTTTTAAACTAAAAGGGAAAAATTTCTAGTAAACTAGGACATTTTAAAGTGAGCTCTGAAACAAATCCATTCACACCTCTATGTTCTTCTGTACTAATGGAAGAGAGAGAAGGTTCATCCACATATAAATATGCTCTCCAAGCCTGACTATTGCAGCACACAGTGCATGGGACTGAAGGCTGTAGAGGTCTAAACAAAGTCCAGCTGGTGTAACAGGCAGCTGCCCAATTAGTAATGGGTTTACTGTCTCACAGACACACTGATGCTCCAGACACTGTACTCACTGATGAGAGCAAAATAAATAAAACCACCCAAAGTTTTTATCTTCAAATCTATCCTAATATTTGACCCTCAAGTGGAAACTCCAGGACTAAGTTTCTGCCATCTTATGGTGGTGCCTGGGTCTGGAAGTTGACTTGCCTCCTCAAGCTAGCATGCAGAATCACACCAACTTCTCTTGGAGTTAAGTCAAGCCATGCAGAATCTCTCTCAGAGGCCGAAAAAACTGAACCTCACAATACATTTTGGATTCTTTTTAAGTCTCATGAATGGCTTTTTAAATATAATTAACTAAGGACTGAAAGTTTTCAATATTTTAACATGAAATGCATACCAAATTTAATTTCTTCCTAAAATATTTTAATAAAATTTTAAAATTTAATTAAGTACTAATAACAAAATATTAAGTAAATTATTTTTGGTGTCCTGCTAGAAACAGTGCAGGGTTTTGCTGCAACTATCACAACGTGAATGAAGTAGGAAAGAGCTTCTCTTCCACAGGGACATTTGTCTCTGTGTGAGAAGCTGCACTCAGGATCAGCCACCTCCTCATATGTCATTTGTCCATAGGGTCCTACCCATATTGCTTACCTACTTGGGCCTTTCCTCATATATTTGGACAAATACCTTGCTAAAGACAACATGTGATTGACATCCCTTCCACTGCCATCCACCACGTGAATGAATAGCAGCTCTAAGGCTCAACACAACGCAAAGCTACTGCTAATGAGACTGGGTTGGATCTCACGTTGCTTCCAAACTTTATGGTGTAATAAAAACAGCAACTGCTAACTTGGAAAGACGAGCTGTAATTAATGAGAGCTGGGGTGGAACACACCACGCAGCAATGCTGGCAGAGCTCACCAGGGGCTCTGTGTCTCCTGCCAAAGAGGGCACCGCAGCTCCGCTCACGGCCCTGCGCCCACTCGGAGGAAAGAGACTGCCATCTACTGAGGTAAACCATCTACTGGCAAACACGGAGTTAAAGCGATGAAGAGGGAATTCCTGGTTAAGTCAAGGAGTTCAGAGAATTTCCACAGGCATCAGCTGTTCACACTAACAAGGATTTAACAGGGAATAATAATTTTAAGTAAATCTTTTTCTTCCCTTCCTCCCCAGCTGCTTTCCCTTAGTCAACAGACTGGTTTTCTAATGGGAATTATTCATTCAATGCATACTTTTACAACATCTAACCCCCGTAATCCTTTTGCTCTGAAGGACAGGGATTGCTGTGCCTGATGTTTTGCTGCACTGAAGAAGCAAAGCAAAAAGGTGGGGTATCAGAAAAAGGAAACAGAGAAAAGGAGAGTGGGGAGTTGCAAGGCAGGCTTTTGAGCACTCACAGAGTTCACCAAAACATTTGTATGAAGCAGCCAGTGGAAAAGATCAGAGAAAAAAACAGTAAACCATATAGCGAATAAAAGAACATTGTCACAAACAGCTCACCCCCACTGACACAGCAGTGGGTTCCTAGCATTAGAACAGAGCCTGAGCACTTGAACAGCATCTCAAATAGAAGATCTCAAAGCAATTATAAATATTAAGATTCCTTCTTGCACCAGGTGCTCTGCATACTCAGCTATTAATATCCATCGGAGCCAACAATGCTCAGGATCTCACAGTACCCAACTCTAATTGATTAAAAGCCTCAAAACAATGCAATGACATATGAATTATTGCCTCTAATTTAACCAGGAAGAAACTAAGAAATAGAAGAATTATTTCAGAAGATGCTGCATGCCTCCAGGTTTCACTAATGTTCCTGGCAACTCAGAGAGTTCCTACAGCAAAAATAAAGCTGAAACACTTAGTCCTTAATGCCTGTATGAACATACAGTTAATTACCCAAATAGCAAGTGCTGGGAACATTGGGTATTCAGACTGAAAAGCAAGTTGTGGGCTTACATTCAGAAACTAGGTGGCTTATATAAGTACCTGGATGTAGAACAAGTAAACTCAAAATTTGGTCAGTGTGATTTTTCAAATGTCATCCAGCAAGCTGATACCAAGGCTGAGATGAGAATATATGACTTTTTATTCCGAGCCAAAAATGCCATCCCATTTTTCTCACAGTGGAAAGTGAGCCAAAACCAAGAGGGTAATTATTTTATCCCAGGATAACTCGATCCCATTTAACTAACTCTGCCCTGAAGGAAATAAAACTTTTCCACTTCTTCCCAGTGCTGTTACAACAAGCATTATACCACATAATTTCAGCTGACTGCACCTGTTCTTGACAATGTCACTTTCCAACTGTGCAGAGATTTGGAAATGGTTATTAAACACTCATCAAAGAATAAAAACAAAATTGAATCTAAATGGATTGTGCTACACTCCATGGAAGAGAGACAGCTGGCAGAGCTACACTGCACTGAGGCATCCTGTCAGGCTCCACAAGGAATGCCATCCTGCTCCACTGGTGGCATCACGGCTGTAATGGCAGATTCCCACATTCCAGGCTATCTGCTCAAATCGATTCTCCATACATAGCAAGAGATGTCTTCCTTGGTTTCCTTCTAACAGGCTCTTATTATGGCCATACTGAGAAGCACGTGAACAGAATTAATTCAGTTGGTTTGTTAAAAAAAGTATCAATATTACTGTTCAATTTTTATCTTTTGTTCTTTCAAGGAGAATCACCCATTTGCACATTGAGGCAGAAATGCCTGAAATACAAGTACTTTCCTATACTATGCACCCTTCAGGAAAAAGGATCTAGGCTCATGGGAAAGACTATATTTGCTTATTACTGCCAACTTTTTTGTTGAAACAAATTGTCTCTTGCATAGACAGAGAGATGCCACACTCTCCTATCTCCCAGGGAGGTCCTGTCCTTGGTTAGGTGCACTAAAGAGTGGTCTGGGAAGTGGCTACATACATGACACATCAGCAAACTGCCCTGCAGGCAAGTTAGAGAAAGTTCCAACACTTGGCTTGACTCTGTTGCAAAGCTGTTGCCTAAATTTTTTCTGCTTGCTCCAGTCATGCATATTTACAGCCATTTCAAGAAATGTCTTGCATGATTTGGAGCTAAAGACTCTCTTAGAGGGTTGTTGGGTCACTTTCCTGCTCAAATGCTGCAGAATGCTAATAAATTACTGATTTCTTCACTACCTAACTACTGAGCTACAAGTGGAGAGGGTGAAAGAGGAAACCTCGGGGAAATGGGTCTGATCTCATTTCTTATCAACAGTTCACTGCTGCCAAATGCAGCCATCAGAGAAAATCCAGCAAAAAACTGGGAAGACTGAATGTCCCCCAGAGAATCACTAATGGGCTACAGAGCTTTTCACCTCTGGGTCACAATCTCAAATCTGGCTCCTCTCAAGAGCAGTGAGACTCCCAGACTGCTCCTCAGGGGGTAGAAGGATGCTCTTAAGCCAGCCCAGGGCTTGCTGCTACTCAGCAGGTTTTGAGCAATAATCCATTGCACACCAGCCCCGCTCTGAGAAGAGGCTGTAACTTCTCCATGCACAATGTCTTACTATCACAGCTGAGGCATATTAGCATTGAGGATGAAGTAGAAATACACTGCCCAGGATACTTATTTAAATTTCAACACTTTCATCTTCTCTCATGGTTGACAGTTCCCAATCCAGTGTTATGTACTAAGCTCTTTTATTTAAGATGTTTTTCTTACTGTTTCTGCTTCATATAAATGGCCTGACAAACTCGTATCAAGCTGCAGAGGGAAGGCAATGGGGAGGAATGCAAATAAAAAAGTAGGTAAAGTTTTAGGCTACAAAATAGTGTTCTTCTCATACAGTAATACTGTGGAGCTGCCTCCCACACACCATTATAGATGTCACATATATAAATGGATTAGAGAAATTAGAAAAATGAGTAAGAGTCATAAGAGGTCTGATTTCATGGGCACTAGAACAGGACTACAGAGACTTGGAACATGCACTAATTCCAACTGAACCCAAAATTAACATCCCCACCTGCTGGAGTGGCACATGGACAGATCTGTTAGATAGAATTTAGTGAACTTAGTGGAATAACAAGTGGTAAATTCATCTCCAAATATGCAGATGCATATTTAGAATCATGAAATATAAGGAAAAGGGTCTCTGGAGGTCCAATGCCCTGCTGAAAGTAAGGTCACTTTCTAAGTTAGAGCAGGCTCTTAAGGCTTGTACCAAGTTAAATGGTGAGGATTCCACAACATGTTCTAATGCTTATCCACCAATGGTTTTCATGGTGAAAAAGATTTAATTAATATCTAATTATATTTTTATGCTCTTTATAACAGCAATGGATCAAGAATGTCCTTGAATTGCTGCTAGTCCCACCTCAATAGCACAGTTTTCCTGAACAGATCTAATGACATGCTGTATCCTCTCCTTTTGTTTTCCTCCTCTTTAACAGCAAAAAATGCAGCTAAAAAAGGGCTAAAATCTGCTTGTTTGGCATCTCAGAATCCATGACATTAACTGCTGTTACTCTTTTCAACACCAGAAAGCAAAGTCTGTGCAAGCAATCAACAGTCCCAGCATCACATTTACAGATGGTGAGGCTTTCTCTAGGTATCCTTTCCTCAGAGGCTAAATATGTGTATCAAATCCCACAATATATAGTCTGTTTTTTGGTAATTTTCATTCAGGAGTTTCACTCCTGTTATTTAAGAAACCATCGAAATTATGCCTGAGGAGGTTATTTCCACAAGGACAGCATGTTTTTGGTGACAACACAGTTTGCCGCAGGTGATGTTACCAAACATAAAATCTCTGTGATATTAACTTCATCACTGTAGTCCCTTGGGATACATTACTGAAGTGTATTCTTATTATACAACTCAATTTCAAAAATAAAAATGACCAGAGCTATATTTAGTCCTCTGCTCTGAGCAGCTTAAGATGTTGATAGGACTGCCCCTCCAATGTCTTCAGGAATTTGCTACTTAGCAGTATTTGCCAGCAGAGCATGTACATGACAAAATACAGTTCTCACAAAGCATTTGATGGAATAAAAAGTGGCATTCTTTTCTTCAAACTCGAATCTGTTACAGTATTAATGATTTAGAGATGCAATAGCTTTCAACTAACACTCAGACAACATAGTGGAATATAATGTCAATATTTATAAATACATGAATACATTAAAATAATAGCAACAAGAATTTTCTTACACTAATCGACTCCTTTATGATAAAGACTCCATGAACTGCAGTTCTCCCTGATTCTTCACCAACAGAAAGATACACATTCTCAGGCAAATTCAGTACCATTGGGGGAAAGGAGGAGGTATTTTGTGGGGGGGAAAAAGAAAAAAAAAGAAAAGAAAAGGAGTGAACCAAACCTGCCCAGAAATTACTGAATTTCTGCTGAAAGATTAATTTTTCCACATGATTTCACATGCTTAATTTTACAAGAAATACTGAAAGGACTTGATTTTCACTAGGTGTTGAGGATGTGCTCTTTCAGAACTGGACATTTTTATGAGGCAACAAGATAGACATATAAAATCATTAGTGACTTTTCAAAGGGTAAATCCTAGAAGCATGTGCCCAGGAAACTGAGCAACTAATAAAATCACAGAATCATAGAAGAATTTGGGCTGGAAGGGACTTGCAAGATCACCTAGTTCCAAACCCCCTGCCATGGGCAGGGACAGCTTCCACTGGACCAGATTGCTCACAGCCACATCCAACCTGGCCCTGAACACTTCCAGGGAGGGCCATCCACAATTTCTCTGGGCAACCAGTGACAGCGTCTCACCACTCTCACCATAAAGAATTTCTTTCCAATATCTAATCTAAACCTCTTTCAGTTTAAAGACATTTCCCCTCATTCTATCACTACACACCCTTGTCAAAAGTCCCTCTCCAGCTCTCCCTGTAGGCCCCCTTTAGGTACTGGAAGGTTCTGTAAAGTCTCCCTGGAGCCTTCTCTTCTTCAGGCTGAACAACCCCAGCTCTCTCAGCCTGCCTGCATAGGAGAGGTTCTCCAGCCCTCTTGGGGCCCTCCTCTGGACCCACTCCAACAACTCAACATCATTCTCATGTTGAGGACCCCAGACCCGGACACAGTACTCGGGGTGGAGACTCACAAGAGTACAGGAGGAGAACCACCTCCCTCAGCCTGCCTTCCATGCTGCTTTTGGGGCAGCCCAGGACACGGTTGGCTCTTGGGGCTGCGAGCAAACATTGCCGACCTACACTGAGGTTCTCATCAACCAACACACACCAATATTACACGCTCATCTAGGAGAAGGCTGGAACACAATAGCTTACCCAGTGGAAGCTGATGACAGAAGTCAGAGAGACAGCACATAATTACCCATCTGGAATTTTGCCCAGATAACTGAGTTAACAACCTAGAACATACATACCATGGACCTTTAATTACCACCAGTGTTCATGACCTAAGTTTCATGCACCATCTGAAGCCTGCCCTGGGAAATACACAATGAAAAATGGTAGAGATTTTGGTGACTCTTAGGGAGAAAGGAAAAGCATGGTTATAACTGCAAAGATCTCCCTAGCAATGTAATAGGAATGCAAAATCTGATTTTTGTCATAAATGATTTGCAGCTAGAAAGATCTCTTGGAAAAAAAACTCCCACCCCTTTTCTTTCATCAGTCAAAGCAAGTTTGATGATGCTTCCTCTTGATTTAATGTTGCTCTACCCAGGTATGAAAGGGAATTTCAAAGCTACTCCGCTATTTAAAGAAACTCTTACTGCCTTAAAGCTTTTAGAGAATATATTGATTGCATTACCAAGAGGCCAGAAGCACTGGATTTTAAAATTTCTGTTGTTACCATCTCCACCTGACACTGATTTTCTTCTATATATCATTTTCCTCTCTATTGTGCTACTTAAGAACACTGAAGTGTTAGATGCACTTCCCATTGTTGAAAAAGGTTTTATTTGTCCATATCTCTTAAAAAACATGTTGAGGCACTCCTTAGCATGAGTTAAATTGCTTTACGTAAAACATTGTTTAGAAAAAAGCTCTACCAGAGAGATTACAAAAGGCAGAACAAAACCAGGTTTTTCTTTAGCATCTACTGTAATTCATCAGTGAGCTTGCTACTTTTTTAATCAGATAGGACAGGCTGTTAATACCATCCCATTGCAACAGTACCCACACATCACTGGATTTAATCTCACATGAGAGTTGGGACAATTGGCAGAAAAAAAAATCAATGGCTTTAAACTGGCTTAAAACATTTTGTTTGGTGTCCAATTTTTTAAATTCATTATAAGTAGGAAATTAGAAAAATCAATATTATTCATTCAGATTTATTCATAAAACCTAGAGAGGATTTTGGCCACAAGACCATCCATTTTATGTATACTAGAGTTAAGGAGGTGGCAAATCAGGCACCAATAGAACCACAGGCACCTGTGCTGGATCCTGACCCCCTTTTCTGACACTGTGCTGGATTACACAGGCCACAAGGTAAAACGATGTGTTCATTTCCTTACCTTTTCCTTGTTAATGTGTCGCTCTGAAGTTATTTTTCTCAGTATATTTTGGCTACAGGACAGATGACCGGTTGTAATTTGCCTGCGAAGTCTCACTTGGAAGGTCTCAGATGTTTGGTTTTAGTCAGAAATGTGACTGCATAAAGATTTCACATTTTTATGGCTATTTTTCTTTACTGCCCACATAGAGTCTCGGTGAAATCTGTTCACTGGAATCACACGAGCAGGGCACGCTGCTTTCTGCTTCTGCTCCTCCTGCAAATCTAACTCTGTGATCAGGGGAGGAACTGGATTGTATACTGGCTCACAAGTCATCAGCAGCAGTCCTAGCAGAAGTCCCAGCATTTTCACCTGCCCCACCACATTAACAGACACTTGTTTAGCTCTGCAGCAACAAAGAGCAACAGTACGGTAGGAACCCACAGTGCTGCTCTGGCATTCACTTTATCCGCCAGTTCTCTTCAAAGGAAGGATTAGATCCACAGCTGAAATAAACATCTCTCTTGAAAATAAAAAAACAAACCCCCCCAAAAAAAACCCAACACACAGAATCCCTCTTAACTGTCTATGTTAAATCCAGCTTTTCAATAGCATTACTCTGCTGCAAAATCAAATAGAATCTCCAAATCTCAGTAATTCCTCAAAAAAGGAGTTTTGTTGTTTGTTAGCTGTTTTTAATTTGTGTTACTATTCAGAAACACAGTCTGCCAAAACAAGAAGTGGACAGTTTTGGCACTGCAAATCTGGGGTGTTTTTAGTTTGTGGTTTTGGAAACAACAAATGACAAGGTGGCAAATACTCTCACCATCTTCAGGCAACAGACACTTTAGCAGGGTCTTGGGGTTGGGGTTTTTTTCAGGTTTTTGGTTTGGGTTGTATTAGTAACAGAGCTATTTTGTTATTTCAGAAAAAAAAAAAGAAAAAAGAAAAAAACAGGTCAAACTTCTATTTTAATTAAGATGCAAGGACACCACTAATGTTCAAGAAGATATTTGGTATTTAAAATATAAATGCAGGCCTAAACATAAGCAGATTGACAAAGTTCTGTTATGTATGGGCAAAAGGACAAGAAAAAAAATCTGGGAACTGTAAAGTGAAGTCACCTACCAGCAAATGAATTGAAGTGCTTGTAACAGGCAATTAGAGATCTAGAAAGCAGCCAATAGCAACTGAATTAGTACCATAATTCTGGTACCTCTTTGGCTTTTAGGCACTTATCAGAAGCTTAAAGTTTTGGTAAGCATTTTTCCTACAATAAGCCTTAACATCTACAAGCTGTGTTCAAAATCCTATTCATTACCAATGCCAAGAATATGAAAGGACATTACCCAGCACACACAGACAGGAGCCAATTCATCTAAACTCAGCATCAAAATGTACTATTGCTATTCAAACCAGAGGGCACAACAGGCAATGAGGTACTGGCTGGCCTTTGTTGCTGCAGAGTTGATCAAATTATCAAGTAATACACATTCTGATTTTAAAACAAACAAAAAAAAGGCAATAAAATAAAAAATAAGCTTTCTCAAGAACCAGAAACTGATTTAAAACTTCATTCATTTTTCTGACTTTGGAGTACTGATCCACCATTGAAAAACAAAGAGAGCAGATAGCAAGATACCACAGTCAGTCACATCACTGAGGTCTGATTGGAGATCTCTGTGAGCAAACAGGGCACTCTTGGGGGATGAGATAAGCACTCACAGAAGTCACCAAGGCTCAACTGATTTGCAGTCACTGGCTAAGCAACAATATCTATGGACAGTTTGACTCCTCTGAAGAACTATGGTGCAAAATAAAATGAGCCTCAATTCTCAGAAAGCCCAAATCCGGAAAGCAATTGGTTTAGATATCAGCAAAAGAACATGGAACAGCTAAAGCAGGTACCTATCCTTCCCTTGCCTTGAAGCAAGACTCCTAGACAGGCATTCACAAAGCAAACTATGGCCTGGAGAGACAAGCCAACTTTAAACACATCCACAAATAGCAAAGTCTCCAGAAGAGAAATAAAGCCTTCAGAAGGTACTTCAGAATCACAACCTGTTTTATTTTGGAAGACATGAACAAGTATGAAACCTGGCTCCTCAGGATCAAGTTAGCTCATGAATGGCCCTGAAAAGCCATTTGCTGACTGCTGTCTAACCACAGGGCCACAGACACACAGAGAGATCTCCCAGCAAGAGAAAGTCCCCAGACAGAGCCCAGAACAACTGAAACAGAAAAGAGTGAAAAAATCCTCAACAGTACGATTATTTTCAACCTTAATTGACCAGAACATTGTATGCAATCTGTAATTTTATCCAGGTGATGACATTTCATGTAGGAAATATCCAATCCCAGCTCTGCTGTCGGCACAACCAGACACCACAGTCCCCCTCCCTGAGGTCACTGAAAGTTAGTCCCAGTTCCACAACTGGCCCAGTAGCTCCAGCACATCACCTAACCTTCCTGAAATTCAGATAAATAAACTTTAACTAAAGTATCTAAAGCACTGTTACGTCCTTAGATGTAGGATGATAATCATATAGTTTACATTTCTATCACACTTACATCCATCATATATACTCCTCTCATTGTGCTTTCATTAGATATTCCAGGTGTAAACCTACAGTGCAGCTGGGCAGTGATTTTAACCTCTCTTTTCAGCATTTCATTCCAACCTGTAATAGTCTTTTACCCTGCAGTCTGCTGGAGATTTTTTACCTTGGCAGCCCAAGGGAAGCAGGGTTTGGATTAACTTTCAGAGACTCCATGGAGGAAGTACAAAATATTAAAACTCATCCAGCCCAATACCTATTTCATTTAATGTTCACTGGAATATTTATAGGTCATGGCACTTTGTTAAATGTGAGACTGTATGCAAAGGAACTTAATCTTAAAAATAAATCTGATCAGGACAGGACCATGAGTTTGGACACATACTATACTTATAGGGAGTGGTTTTAATAACATGAACATATTTGCCTCCTACAAGCAATGACTTCAATGGCCAAAGAATACAGAAAAGTAGAGAGAGCACTTAGAAAAGTGAATGTCATTTTGTTTTGAAAATCATTATTAAAAAGTCACTCTTGAAAAACAAAAGAACAGGAAAGAGGTCAGGTGTAATACAACCTAGCTGCTCAGGGGGAAGATTCCTATGTTGAGTGCAGTGTTAACCAATGAAGCTTAGCAAATTTTACAGAGGGACATTAACAGTTACTTCTTCATAAAGTAATCAGAACATGTTTTTGGAGCACCCTCTTTCCTTGACTTTACTTTTTCTTTGTTTCTCTCAGAGAGGGCTGTGGAAGATAATTTGATATAAACAGGGGATTACTTCCCTCTCTCATTGCTCACTCCCCATTTGCTCTGTTTTGACAGCAAAGCCCATTATTTAGGCAGTAACATAAATACAATTCTGCTTGCTCCACAGTACACAGCAGCCACAGGTACTTTTACTCACAGAAATGGAAGTAGAAAGGGATGATCAGCAAGCCAGGTCATTCCCAGGTTCTATTCACATTCTACGAAGCCAGGAGAGGGTATGAAGATGACAAATCTTGTTCTGTACTGCTCTGCTGCTCTGCACAGTGGGGCTGGGCAGATCAGCATCGCCCACTGTGCCAAAGCCCCACGAGTGGGAAGGGAAGGAAAGGATCATGGTACTGCTCTCCTTTCTGTGGACCCACGCACAGGGAATGCAATAATCACATGCCTGTTCTTGGAAGCAGTCTGCCTGTTAATGCTGCCTTTGAAAATTTCCAACTCCACGTTCCAGCTCCAGCTGAGCTGTAATGCTACTGCTAAGTCCTAGGAATTCAGAAAATTAATACATTTTCATAAATCATGTCAAGTTCTCAAATTCTCCCTCCCGCACTCAGTCCAGTGTTGAAAACAACAATCACTTCCATTTCCTAGGCTGGGTACAGTTTGTGACAGCTACATAAATCTGTAAGATGTCCACATCGCTTTAGATTTACACCACTAGAATTGAGAGCAGAATCCAGCCCTAAAGTTTCACCCTTTTGAAGTGTTTTCTGGTGTGTTTCATTTTGCAGAACTGCTTTTGATTTTGGATTTCCAGTGCCACAAAGACACAGACAAACAAACAAACAAACAAACAAAAGTATTTAGCAAAATTTAAATCATAGCAAAATTTCTAATTATGTTGGGTTACACATCACCTTCTTTTCCTTTCACTTCTGCTTAATAAATGTCTATATTTAGGACATGGACTGTGTGGTCTAAAAATGCAAGCAAAGAATCCTACTGATATCAAAAACTACTTTCGTACAAGTAGGTGAACAGGATTTGGCTCAGAATCCCTAATGGGGGAAGAGGGTGAAGGCAAAGAAAACCAAAATGAACTCCCCGAGGCTCAGTGTTGCCATGTCAGCACCAATGTGGGCACTGCTTCGTCTATGCTACAGAGAGGTGTGAACTTTATCTACATTAAAAGCCAGCTCTATCTACAGCTGTTCTTTGACGTCTGAGGCCAGATGGTTCCCAAAAAAGACTTATTCAAGACATTGTAACCCATACCAAAATGGAGCTGGTAATGCTAATGGTAGGATATTGTGAGAGAACGTGCAGTGAGAAATGCTGAAGAAAAGAAAAGCAAAGCTGATCAGAATCTGTTTTCTCCTCCGTCTATTTGATGTACGGCTGCTGCTTAGGCATCACAAGTTCTGTTCTAACATATTCCTTTAGTGTAATTCCCATTTTTTTAACTCACTTAGGCTGTGAATGCCCAACTTAATTGCTTCTCTACAGTAAGTACTATTTTGTCTGATTATCACTGATGTTCTGACAACAAGAAAGAAAAAGACATTAACTCCTGACAGCATCTCACTTACAGAGTTGGTCTCAGTATTTGTTTTCTGCTTCCCTCTTGTCCTTTTCATTTCAATTTTGGTTGTTTGCATATTCAGCAACATGCTTTCCAAAGTGTCATGTCCCCCCACCGCTTCCTAACCAAGCTTTGACAGTGTTCATTGCTAATCCAGCAGTTTGCACAAGTCCATAGCACAAGGTCAAGTCTAATTATCTTCTCCCCTTTTCCACCACTCCCTCAAGGCAATAATAGCCTCAGGGAATTAAATACAGGATCAAAAATGAGAACTCTGCTCCTATTAATTGACCTGCCTTTTCAGCAGCACTAGGAGGGGAATGTCAGTATCTCAGGTGCAGCAGAATAAAGATATTAGTGCCCACTGTCACATGGGAGGCTTCCTTACTCCATTCGTACTGTTTGGAGCTCAATCAAGTTGCCCAGACAGCATTTTTCTAGTTTTGTAGCAGAGGCTGGGAGAAATTTAGGCTACACACCAGATGCAGAGTTATGCCTAAGTAAGCTTTCATTTTATAAGAACTTTTCAGTTCAACATTGTTCCAGACACTCCGTTCCATCTTTCTCTGCATTCATGCAATTCCTCACCTTCCTTGCCCTTTCTCCTTACAGAGAAAATTGCAAGGCATCTAAAGTACACTGACTACCTTAAAGAAGGTAGAAAGAAAAAGAAAATACTCTTACTTTCTCGTGGCTTAAATAAAAAGAAAACTATGGGAGAAACACATACTGAGAACAAGTAAGAAGAAATTAAGCAAAGGTCAGATTTTCAAGATCATGAGTTTCCTTGTTTGCTCTGGAGGCAAGTCATGTTCTGCCAGAAGCATGCTATAATCTATTTCACAGTGTTAGGATTAAAATTCATGTTTAAAGAGTAGCAGCATGTATTAAAGTCAGCGAGTCATTCTTTTTATTAAAAATTAAGAGACATAAAAGCAGCTAAAAAGATCCAGCAAGCTAAAATTCAGAAAAGTATCTTCTGTCTTATCTACAGGCATGGAATGAGATCTCTAGGATATTTCCTCATAGATATCAGCAAATTAGTTAAACCTATCAAATTTTCTCCAGATCTGCTGCTGCCACATTCTGCCACAGATTTTCTCCTCCTCATTGTGGAGGCAGCCTGTGCACACTCGCCGTTTCCAGAACACCTAGCTTATCTTCGTGAGGACCATCATAAAGCT
Source organism: Xenops minutus (assembly GCA_035221455.1). NCBI lineage: Eukaryota > Metazoa > Chordata > Aves > Passeriformes > Furnariidae > Xenops > Xenops minutus. The sequence continues at coordinate 62,818,119 of JAWWEE010000122.1, read as the reverse complement.
CTGGCACATCATCCTCATCTCTGAACTCCCCTTATTGGCTTTTATTCAGGGACAGCTTCCTTGTCCCCTGCAGGAAGCATTTGCACAGCCAAATGTTTCCACTGCTTGTCTTGCTCCAGTGTGATCCAATGCACCAGTAACAGCAGCCTCAAACAGCCATTTGTCCTGTCACTTCCAGCTCTCTCTCTGACAGACCCAGCCCCAGAAATGGTGTCTGACAGCTGAAAATGCCTGTTTCTCGTAGAGGTAAGCAGTTAACTGTGGCCAGGCACCATGTCCTCCTCTTTCCCTTGCAGGGACTGATTTTTACCTATATGGTTGCTGTCTCCACTTCCCATCCCTTCAATACATTTTCAAATATTTTATTTTGATCAAGATGACAAGCTCCCTGAAACATAATTTCTCATTTGCTAGGACTTTGCACAGTTCTCAGAACGCCAGGGACCAGACCTGACTAAGAGTGCCCAGTACAACTAGAATATAAACACAACAACAGCAAAACCCACATCAGTGCACTCTCTGATCTCTTGGTAGAGCCTCCAACCAGGTGTCAGAGGGGAAAGAGACAATACCAACATCTCTGTTGAGAAGAACAGACACAAAGAGCTGCTGAAGCGGAAATGGCAGCACAGAGGGCTGGGATACCGGAGCAGGAGGGAGGTTGGTGCTCTTCTCCCACCAACACTAACAAAACCATAGCAGAACAGAAGAGAATTTTTCTCTGTGGACTCATCGGACTCAGCAAATATGCATTTGCTAGACAGAGAAATTGCTGGACCACGCCTGTCACAACCTGCACAGCCAGGAGCCCAGAGAAACCTCTGCAGGGGGAAGCCTGGGCATCACTTGCCATCAGCATCTGTTTTGCACAGCTTTTACTCACAACATGCTTTGCCTGGGATGGGCTGTTAGCCCTTTCCCTCTGTAGCCCCCTGGGACACCCAGGGCACTGGTGTGGAAGGAGTTAAGATAAGGAAAGTCATCAAAGCTACAGGGGACTCTTTCAAATTGCGTCGTGTGGGGCAAAACACAAATGTTAAAACACACATTAATTTTCTTCCCCGTAGCAGGAGCTTTGCAGATATTGACAACTCTCTCAGGATGAAGCTTACGGCAGCTGCATTAATTTATACTATTGAGCTATAATGCTTTTAATTTATTTTCTAATTTGCTTCACATCCCCAAATTCCCCAAACTGTTTCTGTCTGTTTAATATGAAGGTTAGCCAAGGCTCCACCAGATAAATCCACCTTAAGGCTATCAGAAACCTTTTGTGAAGCAAAAGCATTCTCCTTCCAAAGAGGCCTTTCTTCTGTTCATGAAAAGACTATTAATAACACAATTATTCCCGTTGAAAGAGAAGGCCATAATTAATAGACTCAAGAGCAAAACATCCATCCTACAGGAAAACAGACTTTCTCCTCCTGGAGGCAATATTTTAAATCCAGAGTATTCCTTTGGATTTAGAAGCTGCTAAATCTAGAGAAAAATGGAAAATAATAGAGACTGAAAATATAAAGAAAAAAAAGTTGCAGATTCCATGAATAGCTCAGCACTGAAAGCAGAAAACAAGAGGCTACACTTCCCAGCAGTCAACTAGAATTACCTTTCACACCATGGCTTGAACTAAATGATCTGCAAATACACTTTACACATGTTATACGAAGGCTCAGCATTTTGAGTATATAGGCATATATTTTTAAAGATGGAGCTACTTCAGGAGAAGTATTTTCCTTATTTGCAACTTCATTCTGTTAGCCGGTAGCTGAACAAAATATTAACATGCTTTTTGTACAGTGCTAGCAGAAAAAGAGCATGGAAAAGAAGGGCAAGATAAATGAAGAGCAGTAAGCAGATAGATACCAGTATTTTTTGAAAGCTAGTGGTCTCCAAACTTTTGCAGCTATTAGCTGATCAGCATCACTCATGTACCAGTGATAACCTACCCAATCTCAGCTGTGCTTGAGGAGAGCAGCTCCAGCCTGCTCCATACCTCACCACCTTATAAAACACAGGTTTGCAGGAACTGAGCCACATTTTGATTTAAAGTGAACCTAATTAAATGGGATGCATGCAGGGAGATAGAGAGACTCATTGGCGAGGTGAAGAGTAGGAGCCTGGAGCAGCAGTGATAAAAGCGAAGTACAAGGGGTGGCACCCCAACCAGCTGTAAGTTCATTTCAATTCTGTAATATTTCATTGGCATGACAGCTGCTTGTCTGTCGTGCTTCTAATCAGCTGCAAATGTCTGGGGGGCTGTCTCGTGTCCATTTGTCACCACAGTCTTCTTCTCATTCACATCCAGGCGTGCCAGCAGCTCTGCCTTTTTGCCATGTTAATAACAGAGTAGGGTTTTGTTGGAGTTTTTCTCTTCTTTTTTTCTCTCCCAATGTTCCCATATAGCTTTGGCACTGGAGAAGATATCTCTGTTTCATTTTCTCTCCTGTCATGATTTACTTTTACTATTTTACCCTGTGCAATGTTTTGGCTATTCCCTTTTCCAGCATTACTATGTGCTTATGCTAATAAATACAAAAGGGAAAAAAAAAGTGAACAGTTGAGAAGTTACTGCCCTTCAATCTTAACTGTGTTACTGCAGGAAGTTTCTTCAGAGCAGACCGTGATTCAGCATCTTTTTCATCAAAATTGCGCTAGGGTGTTTGGTGCCTCTCTGCTGCTGGGTGTGGTGTGTGTCACCCAAACTGAAATGGTGCAAAGTCACATCACAAGCACCACAACTCACTCAGGGTGAAATGCATAAACCAGGACGAAACACTTCACTTGTGTTGCAAAAATAAAGCTGCTGTTCTTGACAAGTGTGACCTTTAAGTGTTCAGTGTATAGAGCAGAAAAAGGATATTTTGTCACCACCTTTACAATAAAAGATTTCTGTTACATTCTACAGGGTGTCCAAAACCAGAACCTTTGGTGGTGAAACTGCTGTATCAGTATTGTTAATTGTACAGAGACACGTGCCCACATATAGACTTACACACAAATACATTGGAGGATGCTGTAGCATATAATACTTTAAAATAAATTCATTGGTTACCTATTTTGTTACTATAATACAGTTTTCTCAGATATTATACCATCAAAAATAAATCAACACAGAGCACTGGTGAATAACTCTGCAATGACAGAACCTAAGAAGCAACCTGAGGTGAGGAGAGGCTTTGGGACAAGTTTGGCTTTGAGTATGTATTTTGTGAGAAGAAGTTGTTCAATATTTATAGTGTTTTGCATATTAAAACAAATAACTGTAGATATTTTTAGTATTTTTCTACAGCAAAAAGTCAAAAAGCAGTGACTCCTGCTAGGTCTGGTCTTAGTTTGGGTGCACCAAAAATGCATGCTTCACTTGCAAAATCTCATACGACAACAGCTATCATTAAAATCTGCTTATTCTTTGTGTTGTTTCAGGCTTAATGCACATCCTCTGAAGTGACAAGCTACTCAGGCACCCTTCAGGGAAAAATCTGCAGAGTATTATTACATTTGGATAGCCAGGCTTAAGGAGAAAATACTCATCAGTATAAGCTTGTTAGCTTATAAATCTGCTATCGTTTGCAATGAGGGTAAAATGGCTCCTTTGAGGAGTTCAAAAGATGTACACTCAGCTCAGGGGACAGCATCTATCATAGGAAAAGGTAGGTGAAACACACTTTGCATTAATTCAGCACACAGTCCCCACAGAATTCCTTGGCAGGAGCTATTCTGCCATTGCCCCAGGGGGTAAAATGGCAAAACAAACCTCCCAGTCTTGTCCTGTGCCCTCATTTCTCATGCACAGACACACATCTGCCAGTAACCTCACCATGCACCTCCACAGCCAGTTGCTGCAACACAAACCTGTGCAACAAAGGACACACGTGGAGGTTGTCCATCCCTTACAACTGGCAATTCCATCCTTTGCACTTCCAAATGCAAACCTTTAAGCTCTCTTTCAAAATCTCCTGGCTATCCCTATTCAGAAGGACATGACATCCCCATTTTCCACTTGCTAGTACAAGCAAGCCAAGCTTTTACAGCTCATGAGCTTTCTTTCAAAGATCTTTTCAGAATTCTATCTTTTATTAGACATCTGTGATATTTGCCACCAGGAAGAAAATGAGGGGGGAAAAACCCCACCGTTCTGTCCCTGCTAGATTAATTCCTGTAGATTTCTCCTTTCATGGACCTTACTGAATTTATATACATATAAATCAAGACAGGGGTGTTGTTAACGCTCTATAAAAGAATGAGTCTCTTTTATCTTTCACCCAAGGATTGGCAAGACATTCTGATGTTGCTAGTTTTCCCACTTCCAATGTGAGTGCAACTGACTGCATTGAGGTCAGAGCTTAGCTCACCTCAGCTACATTTAAGACAAGAGAGCTCCTTCAACTGGCAAAAAAAAGATAGAAAGCAGCACCCAGGAGAATAAAAAAAATCTTTCATTTTGTATTCTAATTTTTGGTCATTGGAAGCTGCTTCTCTATGGTGATGCTAATTTGTTTTTTAAAAATGAGACTCCCCCCTGGGATGAAAATCTCCTCAGAGGGCTCTGGCCTTTTGTTTCAAATTCCTTGTGAAGTCCTTGGGGTTGAAAATGCGGCTGCTGCTTAATACATTCAATTTTCCATGCGTTAAGGTCAGTAATCCTGTCCCGTGCAGAGCAGGATCTCCCAGTTGGCTCTGAGCTTCCATGACGACAGTGAGCAGGGAGATAAACATGATGGAGACACACAGAGCCCCCATCAGCAGTACCTCACGAAAACACTACCCAGCCTGCCTTTTCTCCTCTTCTTTTTTCTTTGAATAAACCATCAGTGATTATCTGCCTTGTGATTATGCTCCTATGAGAAGCCATCTGACAAACCATAATTAAAAACCATACGAAAAATCATTCACTGCATTTTTAAACATCTGCTTATAAATCCCTTTTAGATTTTCCTACCTATTTTGGGTGCACAGTGTATGTAAAACCCAGCGTGCAAAGGGAGAAGCGTTCATCTCACGCCACTTTATCTTTGAAGTGCTGATAAGAGGACCTAAAAATGCTAATACATTTGGAAATTCCCCACAGAGCCATAATGAACAGATTTATATAAACCTCAGTATTCTGCCAGTGTCTTGGGTGTGAGTATTCTTCGGCAAAAGCAGCTTTCTTTCCAATCCACGCTACAAAACTCAGACAAGCAACTAGAAGAGCAACCCTTTACAAAATTTGGTTTTATACTCTGCATGTACGTATTAAGAGGCTATATGTTTAAATTCATGCAGCCCACCTTGAATTGTCCAGTTTTCGTACTACTGGGAGGGGGAGGGAAAAAGCAAGAGCTAAATTAACTTTAACTTGGTACAGAGCAGTGGCCCAAACAAATACAAACGTGAGAGAAAGTGGCTCAGCCTAACCTGAGGGCAGCATGTGACTCCTTAGCAACCACTAGCAGCAGATGCCTTTCTCAGCCCTGCCTCTTACAAAGGGTAGCAAAGTCCTCCTGCGATTAAAGCTGCTGGGAGACAGGAACCTGGACCACTGAGCAAGATGTGAATTATCCAAGAAGGATCTTGCTCCTTACAGATTCTCCATTGCTACATCTATAAAACAGAGAAAATATTATCCCCCAGTCTTTCAGAAATACTTACGGGATGTAAGGTAAGGCAAATAAGTTTATTGAGGGGAAAAAAGAGCAGGTTGAGAGGGTTAGAGTTAATGTTCTCAAGGAAGCAATACATAATGACCACACTTAGATAATAACAATGAAAACTTGGAGATGAAACGGCATTTTTCATTGAGAGATGACAAAACACTGAGCAATGGATGTCTGCCTCCTCACCTTTAAATGAGGACAAGACACAGAAAAGATTTGCCAAAGCCATCCAGTAAGTGAAAACTAAGACTAGAGAACTCTGTTATTAGTTACCAACCCCCCTAGGACAAAAGACTTTGTTCAAATGACCATACCTGACTGGACTTAAATTTATTTCATTACCTTCCTAAAATTCTGGTGTGCATAAGGCAGTATTTTACAGTGGAGTGGAAGCTGAACTGAATATAATAAAACAATTTTAAACACACATGCCTTTTTGTCCCAAAGCATTTCCTAGTTTTTAATATGCCTTACTTGCACCATCAAGAAATGAGGTGGCAGAGGGATATAGCACCAATGTAACTCCTGCAAAAATGTTTGAAGGTGATGGGAAAAAGGTGTCCAGGAAGTCTATGACAATCTTCCATCATTACAGGATTCTGTGATTTTACTAATGAATGCACTGGCACTACATACATAAGCTGCCAAATAGAGAAATTGTGTTCGTTCTGTGTGAGGTCTTTTAACCACAAGGCCTTTAAGTTCAACAGACCCTAGTTCATGAGGTAAGTTTTACCTGTTTGTTGTAATTAGTGGCATCTTTTTGTGCTTATCTTGTACTATCTCTTTGCTTTACCACATTTCGTGCCTAAGTATTTCCACCCAACCAAATTTTGCTCATATTTATAGGTTTATTTAATTATTTTTCCAAGTAAAATAGTTGGAGAAACCAATATTAAACATAAAAATTCAAGACATTTATGGGAGATTATTTTCTGCAAACAACTGAAACACTGAGAGAGTCAGAAAAGGATTCTCAGTTCCAGCTTCTGAGTTGGGCATCACCTCTCTAGCTCACAGGGAGTTGAATAGCCTTTTCTACAGAATTGTTTGGATCAATATTATCTAAGCTCTAGTTTATTTGGGGTTGCAGAATAGGGTGTGAGGAAAAGAAAATAACATTTAAACACTAACATTTAAGCGCTGACTATGTCAACATTGCCTGACCCCTACTCATGGATGTTCCAAAGCACAACACACAGGCGGTTCCTACTACATTTTAGTAGCAACAAGATCAAGGTGTACTTGGCACCTGAAAATCTCTAGCCCTGAATTCCTGCCCCTCTGGTACTGGTCTCTCACAGGAACAGATACAGCAAGGATCTACCTAGAAGTCATTTTGATGCATAAGAGAAAAGAATAGTTCCTAAAAAGGCAGAATAAACAAATCCATTTGTTTCAACTTCTCTTAATTTATTTTAGGTTTATTTTGAGGTGATAGAGTTGTAAATGTCTGAACAAGGAGATAAGCACACAGTCTGTCTGCTGATTCAGGCTCCTGCACAGCCAAGCTGCATTACCTCTACTGCATTAAGACCTTACACAACTGCATAAATGGCCTTGGGATTAGGTCCTATGGGAAGTGAAAACAAAAGTAACATACTTGAGTGCAAACTAAATCAATAATGGTGAAGCTTTTTATTCCTCTCAGTCAAGAGTCAAATGAAAGACAATCAATACAATTATTGTAACTTCTTCCTGAAAAAGAAACAGATAATCTATTCTGTGGAGTTGAAGGAACCCAAAGCGCAGTGCAAAAGATCAGTCCTCTCCATCATGAGAATAGGAGGCTCACTGCTTTTCTAGCCTGTTCTGCCAAACTCACAGAAAATAGAAACAAATTCCAGGTTAGTGCCATTATCATCAATGGCTGCTTTTCTAAAAGAGGCTGCATTCTCCATGTCATTTAAATCTGCACACCAAATGAAAATGCTCATGTGCACAAAGCTCAAAACAGATTTTCTGCAGAGTAAAACTTTCATCAATAATTATTTTATCCTGAAGGACAAGAAATGTTCAACAATCCAATTTCTCCATTCACATTCACAGCATCTTCGATTTCTTCAGCACCTCCCCATTTTTTTCAATTCACACCTACAGCCACCCATGCAGAATTCCCTCAGCACCAATGGCAGCTGCACTAACAAGAACTGAGCATCTCACATTATTAGACCTTCTCCTGCTACAGGTCCTTTATAGAGACTAAATAGCCTACAAGCCATACACAACAATGAAATGTAAACAACCTTGGCAGAGAGGAGATAAAAACAAAGTACTGAAAAAGAAACTGAAGAGGAAATCCAGAAGTTTTGAGCAGTTTTAAAACTGGTGACAAACACAGTGGCTTTGTAGTAGGGATGCTTCTTTGTTGAAGGCATTTTTCTTAGTAGCAGTTTCCCAAGTACAAGAACCACATATATTTCTCCAACAAATATCTCTCTTGCTAGTCCCAGCCTGGCCAACCACCCTGACAGCCCTGCAGTATTCAGAACTGAAAGCATAAATTTAAAAATATCAGCTACGATATCTCTGCCAGATTTGTGGCTTTTTGTCTTCCTCATAGGGGACTCAGTTTTAGTCTTTCATCTCTCTGTCTAGTACATACAATCATTGTGGCAGCAAGAGAATGATTCTTATGACAGGTTGCCCCAGCATCTTGCTCTTCAGTCCTCCTGCATTACCTTCCAGAAATGTTTTTCTGTTTTCTTCCAATATTAGCGCTGTTGTTATGGTCACTCTATGGTTTCTTTGCAGTTGTATCCATAGGCAGATTTCCCAAAAGCATTTTCCCTAGGACTCCAAGGAGGATACTTTGTCCCAATGGCAGAGACTTCCGTTCAAACCAGTTTCTCTTCCTCTTTTCATCAGAAGTTGCACAGAACAAGTTCTATTTGGAAAATTTAAATAACTGAAAGCAACAAGGAAAATGCAAAGCTTCCTAGCAAAGGAGTTAATTCTGAATTCAGTTATTCACTCATGTTCATTATTCTCAAGTTTTTCCTGTCATTCACAACTCTCAATCATTCACAATTCTGTGGATTAATACAAAGGAGAAAATACTCATGCAGTAGATTCTGCTCCTGCAGTGAAACCTGCACCTCTTGCTTTGATAGAGTGTCCGCTGCTTACCAGGCCATTAAAAAGAGTGAAACAGAGATACATTCCATCACTTCTTCTGCCCATATAAGGGACTATTAGGTATTTGCCAACTCAAAAAGAAAAAAAACTAAAGGGGAGAGGGAAAATAAACAGCACAAGAAGCAAATACTAGAACCCATGTCCTTATATGAGCCTAGAAGGCTTGCCCACAGTTGCACAGGAAATCTGCAGAAAATAAAAAAATTAAGTCTCAGTCTCTCAAGTTTCATAGGCAAAAAGGCAGTCTTCCCTCTCTATGAACAGCACAACTTCTGTATTTTCAGCAACAAACAACTCTTGTGATTGATAATCTGTGTTAATGTCTTAAACAATCACCTGTAAGATCAGGCTGAAGAACTACATTGGTTTGAAGGGCAGTGTAAGTAGAAACGAATGTATTATGTTGGACAGGAGTTAAAACACGCTGGTAAAGATCCAAACCCACCAAAGCAAAGAGAAAGTGCGTGAGAATATTCATGAAGACTTCACTGCCTTTTTGATATACAAACATTTTCCATTTGCTCACTCTTTTCACATCAAGATCAGAAGTTTGTAGAATCTCTAATGCTCCAGGATGTCATTTTAAGAGAAAGCCCAGGCTCTGTCTTCATCCTTGTACTATTTTTAAATTAATATTATTAGTGAGGAACAATGTGTAATTTTGTGCTTGGGAGCAGATGAAATCAGAAGTGTGTATCCCTGTGCTTTAACATGCAACTGGAACAGACCTGTGAATTAGTCACATACAATGCACCATCACTTGTTATATTTATTATAAGTCTTTCTCCCAAAAATTTACCTGGCTATTTGATTATGGCTATGTCACTAAAAGGGTTTATATGACCCAAAATTTTGACTTTGAAAATCACACCTCAAGGTCTGTTCTCCAGTGCCAGCGGGTTTATTTCTGATGTTTTTCCTTTGTTTTGTTGTTTCAGGGTTTTTTTTAAAAAAAGAAGTTAGAACAAGGAGATTTACTCATCTGTACTTTAGTAATAATGAAGAAAAGAAAAGAAAAAATAGGCTGCAAGCTCATAAATATAGGAATAGAATTGTGTGTGGAGTTTTCTCTTGAATTCAGAGACAAATTCCACAGTTCTTTCTTCCTGAACACTTTCATGGACTATACCATTACATCTGAGCTTCCCTGAAATACAAGAAGTAAGGGAATACAAGAAGAAAGTAGATATCAAACTCACACAATCTGCACACATCAGACTCAAATATTTTCCTTTATTTTAAACCAGAGATGAATTATGCCTTATGTTATCTTGCTTAATTAATGAAAACACATTTTGAGACAAAGACTCACAATGTCAGTTTGTATTCAAAAATTAATACAATTAAGTAATTAATTAATGCAATTATGATTCTCATCAGAAAACAGTTCCTTGCTGTATCTCATAGAACTTCACTATTTGTGAAGGTCTCAGTGTGGGTAGGTCCTTCTTTACTGTAATGCTTTCCTATGCTTTTTATAAGCAGATGTAAGAATTCATCCAAAATGGCAGAAGTAAATAGAAGTCCCTAAAGTCATGGATGAAATAGGAGGAGAATATAGAAGTTTGTGTAATACAGGAATGTATTTGTCAATATATTACTGAACAAATTTGCCTGTATTAACATATTAACACACCTGAAAACATTTAAATTGCTTATTAACAGTATTATTATATTAACACAGTTCTGGTTGCCCAACCACCACTTCTATGTGTAATATTATTTAAAAAACATTGTTAAACTGGAGAGCTCTCACAAAGAGTAACAAAACATGCTCAGTGCTGGAGGGGCTTGCCTACAGTGAAATAGCAAAGGCACCTAAAACAGTGAGGGTTGAGCTGAAGGAAAGAGAAGGAAACATCAATGCGGTTGATGATTAACTATGTGAAAAGTAAAAATGAAAGAAGGGAAGGATTTAGATACACCTAAAATTGAGTGCAAAAGCAGAAACCATTTGAATAGCTAGAAGGTGTATAATGATCTCCTAATAAAAATGACAGCAGACATGACTTTAAATACTTGGAAGTATTGTTCTCTTCTGAAGAGCTTCAAAATAAAATGACACCTTTTCCACGGCATCGGCTGCTTGCAGAGGCATACCAGAACAAAACTAAATATTACTGCCTCCATTCCTCATAACCTTGTTCTCTCTGCACAGTCCCATCGCCTTCAATGGGTAAGGCCACTGAGGGCAGAATCTACAAAAAAGTAGATTTTTCTTTTCTGATGACAGTCAATGAACCTTCTGCTGCAAGAAGCTTATCTATTGCTGGAGACAGATTTAAGCACGCACACAGGAAAAGGAGGAACATAACTTAATTCTCACGTTTCAAAATTGAGTTTATGGGTCTGGCAGGGAAAAAAAAGAAAAGAAAAAGCAGAATTTTTCGCTGGGAAATTTGATACTTAAAATATTGACAAGTTGCAAGTATAGAACCCCAGGATGTATCGACAAAGGTATTATTTGAGAGAGGAATGTAGTACTAAACAAAACTAGGAAGCAGCATACAACATCAGAGGAAACAGCCCTGAGAAATCACAGTGCTCAGACAATATCTGTCTGCAATGGTATGAAAGCAGTTACAGCAAGAAGCGAATGAGGAAGCAAAAGGTCTACGTTTGTGACAACAGATCCTTTCTGTGCAGAAACTGCAATCTGCAGGTATGTTATACATAAGGAAGATGACAGTATTGTTACAGAATTGAAAAAACAAAAAATATGCCTAGGTAGCCGTAAGATATTTGCGTGTGTGTGAAACCAAAAATACCGATCTATAAGTAATTTTTAGAATAGTATTTTAAGCAGAGTGTGGGGTTTTTAAAACAGATTTATAGCCCCAGGCAGATAATCACAGAATAATTTCTTCTCATATTAAGAGTTTGCAGCAGAGTTTGTGATGATGTAAATTTATAAGATGGGGAATATGAGTAAAATCTCAATTTCTTTTAATTGGGACTCCTAATGAACGAGGTTTATTATTAAAAAGTCAATAATTTGGTTTTATATCATATATTCCACAATGCTCTGTTCAAATAGGCCAGTTAAGACGCATACTTTCTGAACTGGAGTCTCCATTTTGAGTACCATAAATATTTTTATAAATGAAAAAACTAAGAAAAAGGCAGAATCCTAACCCCCACACTATTGATTCTCTTGCCACATTCTAAAAGAAATGAAGAGGGAGCTGTTGTTGCTGATGTTGACACACTTGAAAATCTAGTCTCAGTGCCACTAACAGCAGAACCATCAATATAAACCCAAGTGTGCATTTTTATTAAGTTAACATACAGTGAAATAAGGGCTTTCCCAAAGATTCTGCTGATATTCTAGTGGAATATGGGAATTAATACATGAAATATAAAGTTACTACTATTTGGTTTTGCAGTCAAAACTGATGGGGGATCATTTCTATGTATTTTCTTTTTTTTCCTTTTTTTTTAATTCTTACTGCTTTTGATTATTGCTGCTGATTATCTGATCCCAAAAGAGGAAGCATGCAGGGAGGAGAATGAAGAGAAATGAATGGGTAGACAATTATACTCCATCAGATGTACTTGAAATCAATCACAATGCAGTGCACTCAGGCTGTTTTCCTGAGTTTGCTGTCTCTATGAACTGTTCAAGGGGAAACCTCAGTAATGATCCAGCTTTCTACACATTGATTTTTAAGTGTTGTCATTTCAGCCGATAGAACTCAGGTAAAGACTAAAACGTCTTCTTTTATTGGAGAACTAACAAATGCATGTAGGAATTTCCTCAGAAAATAAAGAAGGGAAAGAAAACAAAAGGGATGTCTACTTGAAGAGGGAAGACGATCAGCGAAAAGGAAAAGGCACTGTTTCTGGTTTTATAAATGAGGGTTTTAAATGTTGTGATTTTTATTTTCAATTTTTGTACATATGAAGCATTCTCCAGGTAGATAATACTTACAAATTTCATCAGTCAGGGTATTTCCATGTCTGCTCACCAGCTGTATAAAGCTCATGCATTGGGTTCCAAGGAGAGACAATAATATGGTTTGGCTTATGGCTCATCTGTACATTAAAATTTGGTGATATTAGGGAGAAAATAATTTAGCATTTATTTATTTAGTATTCATTTTTTCATGAAATACATTTTGTAAATATCCCTAATGTATATTTGATATTCACTAGCTGTTGGAACAACCAAATCACACAGGGGCAAATAACATGTGTGATAAATGATCCAGCCTTTTTTAGATAAAATAAATTCTAATATAAAGTATGAACAGTAGTAGGCAAATAATTTAAAACATTTTCCAGTTTAAGTTACAGTAAGTAACTGTGCATGTAAGTTAAAGACTTAAAAAGAAAATTATATTTTTCAACCACCAAGTGGTTTAACACCAAAAGCAATCACTTTGGGAGAGGAAGATGTTCACTTCAGCAGCTGAGTTAGTTTTACCATTTGAATAACCAGTAAATTCAAACTGCCTTAACATGTCAATCCAGCAAATAAAACTGTTCAGGAAGCTGTCCACTCTAGTGGGAGTTTTACCAGTGCAATAGGTGACATTGTCACAATTTTCTGAGTTTGAAGTTCCAAAATTACAGAGCAGATTCTATTTCCAGAGGGCTTGCAGGATCAGATCTTGACTTTCAAGTGCAAATATTCAGAAACTCTGCACATTTTACTTGTAAAGATTATTGAACTCAACAGTGATATGATTACAAGAGAACACTTGTTATATTGGTAGAGCATGGGACTGACTTTACATTTGAAGGGTCAAATATCAGGATGATTGATGTCAGCTATGTAATCTAAATCTAAACAATATACAACTTCATTTGAGTACACAAATAAAATTAATTTTGATTTTACACAGGACAACCAGCACCTAGGTACTTCAAGTTCTAATGGAGTGGCTCTTCCATCTCAGCTTTCCCTTCTGTTAAACAGGGATCAAACTCACCTTCCCCACTCAGCAGATGTGTGGATTAGCTAGAGAGGCTGAAAACCCTTTGAAGATGAGAAGTGCTCATCATTATTATCCAATGGCAGCATTCCAATTACAGGCTCTCGTCCTTCTTCTTTTAGAGGCTGTCAAACATAATACACCACTCCATGCGTCACAAAGATTAAATATGTCTAATATGACGGCTTTTAGATGGACAGGATATTATCTTAACAAAGTTACATGCAAATATAATTACTTGCTTGCTAATTCATGTCATTTAACCTACAAATGCTGTCAGTCTGCAAAGAAGGACCCCAGACTTCTGCCATTAAGGGGATGTTATTTCTTAAGAGGTTATGCGGAACTACCTCTTCTTCCTTACTACCTCCACCATGCCAGACCTATGTATTTCATTTTGTTCTTATAAAGACATTACAAGAATTCCACATTGCATGGATTTCTTGGATTCTCAGTAGTTACTTTTTGTCCTCAGCACTCTGTCCAACTACTGTATACTTTTCGATGATGAATTAGTCCTGGGTATATTTTCATTTTACTGAAGGAATATCTAGAGTAGAGAAGCCACAGGGCAGATTTTTAAAGGTATTTAGGCACCAGTCTGTAGGCACTACTGTCTGTAGGCTAAGAACAGGTTAGTTTTAAAAATTTCATAAGGCCTCTTCCTGAATATTTAAGTACCTATACACTCTTTAAAAACCTTCTTTTCTTGAAGTCAGAGAAAAAACGCCTAAACAAGAATTCATGTATTTTGATATCAGCAGGATGCATCTTCTGAAGAGGTCACAGTCAGCTGATTCTTTAAATTGACTTCCAAAGGAACAAGTATCACTTCACAACAGCAAAAAAAAGGTACTGTCACCAGCAAAGTACACACAGTCCCAAAAAGTCCTTGAGCACAAAGGTGTTCCTTTCAGAGGGATGTGTTTTCTGCCCTAAGAAGCCTGCCTTTGGTGTCCTGTTTCTGCACACTGCAGGCAAAGGCGCTGTAGGCAGGGCTCAGCTCCATGGAGCTCACACCAGTTCTGGTGTGCTGGCAGCTCCTGCTCTGCTGGGTGCACCCAGTGCCTGCACCAGCCCAGCAGCCACAGCCCGTCAGCGCGGGGCTCACTCGACACCCTCATTAGCAGCATCACGGGGCCACACGGCCCAGTGCCCTGCTCTGCTCACTGACAGACAAGCACGCTCCATTTTACAACATAATGAAGGAAGGGAAGTAAATGAGAAGAGCTCAAAAGACATGTGAATAGGATAAAGAGAACACTGAATTTTTTCTTTGCTTTTTCTCAAAATTTTCATGTCAGCCTAAGCCGAGATGAAAGCACCAGCTGACAATTCTCAGCTAACCTGCTGGAAGTCGAGTTTTACAGGTTAAATTCAATGAGTGCTTTAGAAACCCACTGGATTCCTTATAGCAATCCAACTTTATTAAAGAGTTTCCAAACATACCATAGCTTTGAAAAAACAGGTGACAGCACCTCTAGCTCCTGACCTAGATACTTATCTTTACAGAAGATTTACAAAAAGCCCTGCAAAAGGTGCTGGTCTTCTAATCAGTTTAAGCAATAAAGAATGGGATTTTTAAGGCTCACTTTCCTGTGAAACTATGACCATGTCCTTTCATGTGGCTCTGTAGGTCAATCCTACAGCATGTGCACAGGCAGTCAGGATCCCCCTTTGCTGCAGCGAGGCATACTCACTCACAGGAGCCTGTTGCCCTTTCAAAAATGGTGAGCAATACTGCATTTTTACCTATTTTAGACATCCCTACTACACTATCAAGAGAATCAATTCCATAGAAAACTTACTGTTAAGGACAGCTTGCTGAAGAAACCTGGGCAACAAAGAGGTTTGGGGTCTTAGCGAGGTGGCTGCATTTTTGGCAGAGAAGCCCACTTAGGAGCCATCCTTCTCTATTCACAGTCAGTAATTTTTAAAAACCAATTTTTAAAACTAAGATAAATTCTTCTTCATGACTTTATAAAGAGTCAAAGCATTATGGGTGTAGGGTGAAGACAGTGCTCACAAGAATTACAATTGCCAAACCATTTGAAACCTATTTTTGCAGAGAAGCACACAGATGCACTTAAAAGTTTGATGTCCAGACCTACAATTAATTTTCTATCATCTCATGACAGCAAAGAAAGAGGCTAAGAAATGATTGATAGATTGTGCTTCAGAGAAACAGAGGGATATCTGTTTGAGCAACTTAATGTTGCCTTGTTGGTTACTTTACAAGAGATTGACCTTTTTAATTCCCATATGAACCTGAAGATAACTTAGTGCAGAAAAGGCCTGCTACACACACTGCACTGACAGCTAGAAACACTTCTTTTTTCTCCAGACTAGAACACACATTCCTTTATCTTAAATGCTTCAAGGGTAAGGCATTCAGGCTTCGGCCAAAAGAGAGATTACTGGGATGGCAGCAGCAGCCCTGGGGCTACAGCTGGAGCTGTATGGCCAAGCCAGAGCATAATTTCTCTGCCTGCGTCCTTCTCACTCTGGTGTGGCTCAGCAAGGCAGGAGATCCAATTTTGCAGCCATCCATCTTGATCTGATCGATGAAGGTACAGTACCCTATGACTGCAAGCCTCAACAGGCAATACTGCATTCTGATTTCAGTAACTTCCAGCTCCAACCCCCCGAGTCAGCAGCCACATCTCTGTATTAAAGACAGCAACACACTACAGCTCCAAGGGCTGTAAATGGCAGAAGACCAAATACAATAATGTCATATCTTCATGGGCTTATTTCTATCATGTTTTCATTTCCTTACTACCTTTAAATATCTTCTTTATCTCAGATAAATGCGCAAGCTAAACTTGTTTGCATAAACTACAAGTCTCTTTATAACTATGCACACATTCAAAGTAATCTTTGCAAATGTCTACAATTAAAAAAAAAAAAAAGGCAACACAAAGGAAGCTGAAATCTTTGCTGTTCCCCTGAAATACAGAGCGGGTAGTAAACTAATCATAATGCCCCAGCTCATTTGAAGGCAAACTTTTGTGGTATTCAAAGCTCTGCTACACCAAGCAATAGGTGCTATACCAAGCAAATAGATTCTCATTACCATGCTAGCTGCCACCATTAACACACATTTGCTTGGACTGCGCAGATAGAGCAGCTGTCTTGATTTAAGATCTCTGCTCCAGTCCAGCCCTGATCAGAGCAGCCTCAGAAACCTGGCAGTATATTTAAAATTATTCACCATAATGAAGCCATACCACACACTTTAGGAGTCTATTGTCAAAGCATAATTGCCACTGCTGCTACACCTTGGGACTTACAGACTGGATTACTGTATTGATTTTCACATGGAGCAGCTGTGGATCACTTAAGAGTTGCAAGCAATGGAGAAAGCAGCTATCCACGAGGAGCACAACATAAGTTTTCAGACCGTATGTCTGCCCTGTTAACCCTAATACAGGTCAAGATGTTAATGCTGAGCTACAAAAGTCTTTATAGGGTTAGGTCCAAGTTATTTTTAAGATTACCTTTCTTCCTCAGAGTGCCATGAGTGTTAAAGGAAGCCTCCTAGTTTTAATTAATAATGTCAACAGCAGGACATTTTTATCAAAGCAATTTAACAGTGGACTATTGTTCCCATACAGATCTGAAACAGCTCTATCTGTCTACATTTAGCACTAGGTAGATGGCTATGATGACACACATGGCAAACAGGAGCCTACACAAATATCTCCCCAGTACATGAATGCTTCTTTTTAATTTCAAAAATATTTTAAAGCCTCGTCCTAAAATTGCAAAGCCTTTAACCAAGCTGCCTCTACAATGCCCTCATTTTCCATGGTTTTGCACGATAGCTCTGCTCTCAAGGAACAATGCAGCTTTGAGCAAAGCAGCAAGGACCACATATTTTGAATGGCTGGATGCCAAATATTAAAGTCCTTGTCAAAAAAAAATTTGCCAAAGCCTGCTATTTAACTCCAAATGCAAACTACCTTTTGGGGAAAACTGTTTCTCAGTGAACCATCGATAAAAATCATCACCACAAGGAGAGAAAGGTATGTTTCATTCATATCCTATTCCAAAGAAATAATGATCTTGATAGAAATACGTACTTGTAGTCTTACTTTTTCAAAAATAAAGCTTAATAAACATCTTGAGCTTCATACCTCAGTGAAAACTAAATTGGATTTCTAAATCTTTATCTACAAATCTTTGAAAGTACTTAGTGTCTGATGTCAGGTGATCTGGTATTCAGTGCTTTGAAAATGAAACTGTGTATTTCAAAGCCCAGAGAGGATTTAACAAATTTAAAAAAAACTCAACCCACCCCAAAGAGAAACAAACTTGAAAACCTACCCTTCAAATCATATATGACCAAAGAAAAGAAGGGTTGCATGATATCTGGATGTCTTAATCCTGGCATGCGTATCTTTATTTTTACTGCCTTTGATCAATAAGCAGTAGAAATCCATGCACCTGGAAAGTTAAAACAGAAATCACAACCTGACTCAACAGGTTCTCCCACACATAAAGTTGTACTTCCAGAGAGGGTCCTGCTGAGGAAGGACTGTTCAACATGGAAGAACGCTACAGGGTCAGCACCAATATATCACTCATGAGAGATGAAGGCAAACAGTAGCATCTCTATACTATAGTAGGGGAGGCACACGGTTGATGGGTTTCCATGGGTGGCTTGGATGAGCTACGCATAGGACAGTAAAAAACACATGAACTATGAAAATTGTAATGGACTGGCATAATCTCTGGCCAATTAGTGTCTTTACAGTCTCAGCATTTTCCCCACATACTGGAAAACAAACAAGTACAGGTGCAAGCTCCTTGTAAGTGGGAACAAGCAAAGCTTCCCTAACAGCTGCTTTATCTGCTTGCTGTCTCTGAGATACTATTGCAAGCTGAAGCCCTAACTAATCCAACTGCTGTAATAAAAAGGCTTATGCCATCATTTTTCTAATCACTTCAACAAGCTACATATACACAAAGTGATTATTATATACACTATGCTCTCTTTGCTTGCAGAAAACTGATCATTCTATTGATTACAGCTTTATATTTAGATTCCAACAATACAAGTATCTTAAGCTTAGAAAGCAAAACCTGGCTGCCTGGTTGAGTAGTTCCCTATCAGATGATTAGTAGACATATTCAGGAGAAAAAAAAAATTGGTATCTATATTAACATCTATGACTGACTAGAAAATTCCCCCTTTAAAGATTTCAATTCTGGACAGCTATGTACTATGTCACAATTTTTCTTCTTTGCCCAAGACAGAAGCAGCTGTATTTCCAACCACAACCCTTACAGATACAACAGCCCTGTCAGCAAACCCAGAAGGGGCATTACAGCAATTGCATGATTCTGCTTCTTGAAGAAAAGGGTTATTTTGAATGAACAGGGACCACTGAGAGACCTTGAAGTTACTCAAGGAAAATGAAAAAAAGAGAACTCATGCTCTGAAACTAGTATTGTAAATATTGCTTTATCTTTAGCCATATGCCTTTGCATTTGGATGGTACCAGATCTTAAATGCCACAAACCACAGACCTGAGATGCCGTGGGGAACAGCTGCAGCCTTGTCTCAAGTGCAGCGAGCACTCCCAATATGGAACCAAGCAGTATGAGAGGTCCCAAAGAGCTATTTTGGTAGAAATTGGTCATTTATTCTTCCAAAATGTTATGCTTATTTGAGGGTGCTGGAAGAACATGAGATAGGAATGTATTAGAGAACAAAAATGCTGTAAAACTTCTCATGTAACCACCAGGTGAAACCAGCAAGTATATGTGCTACTCCTTTTTATTCTACTACTTTCTGTTATGTTCCTCTGAAATAGTGGCTATTACATTAAGTTGACATTGCAGGTGTGCAGCACAGGCCTCTGTGTTATCAAGGCATTATGGAATTACACAAATTGAATAATTTAATTGAAATCATCAAAAAATTACTTACTAGAATTGAGGCCAGATATGAGCCGAACTTGGCTTTCCTCCAGTATGTGCTAGCAACAATATCCCAACTTTGCTAACGTATTGCAAGCTTTTATAAAGAGATCACAAGATAAATTAGTTCTTCCCTTTCTGCAGTATACAAATCATGTACTCATTCAATGCATACCAAAGCCTTCACAGACATCTAGAAGTTTTCTTTCTAAGAATACACCAGGCTGCGTAATAAATCAAAATGCCTTTCATGAGTGGACTAAATTCCAAGTGAGGCTTAGGAGTTCAGGCACATCACAAAGCAAATCCTTTCAATGAGGTAAGCAAAGCTAGAGAAAACCATCAACACTCACTGAAAGAAATTCAACTGTTTGTTTTGCAAAGTTCACACAGAATTTGTTTCATGTATTTGAAATAGTCCTTTTTTGATAATGAGCATGAAGGAGTTAGTCCTCTAAATTCTTTGTTCAAACCATTAGCATTTTACATCAGTTCATTTTTTTCAGCTTACCTTGTCACCTTACTTGTCGATGTACAAAAAGATGAGGAAGAAGACAATATTTAGCATTAGCACATAAAAAAACCACACAAAATCTGCTACTTCAATGAATCAGGCCACGTCTGCACTGTACTATTACTTGTACAACACAAATTCCTCATTAGCAAATTTATATATAAAAAACCTATTCTCTTTGCCTTAAAAGACTGACTGAGTGAGGCTATCTATAGAAAGGTGTCCTCACAAACAGAAATCCCCACAGTATCCATTTTAGTGTTAGTCACACAAGCTGTCTACATGGTCAGGAGGAAGTGTCCAATAAAGACATCACTGCACTGTGAAGCTGAAAAATGACCATTACTGCAACACAACGGCCTCAGCCTCGAAACACAGGCAGAGGCACAACAGTGTGGAGCTGCCAGAACTTAGGAAGGCTCTGAGAGGCACTTCAAACTGCACCTACACACAGCTGTTCAGATCATCCCTGCTCTTCAAGGCAGCTCTGGATAACAGAATGGATAATATTGTGGTAGAAAGGAATCATGGCTATGTGGTCACTTGGCGGTATTCACAATGGCTGACCCAGATGAGTGCAAGAACAGCAGCTGTAACTCCTCAGGGGATTGTAAAGGAGAGGGACGGGAGAAGGAGGGAGAGAAGGTAAGAGTGGCCAAAAAGATGATGCATCTAAAAGACTATTCCAGAGAACTGCACTGAAGCCTATCTTAAAGTCATTGAAATGAAGGCTGAAATACTGAAAGCTTTGTTATAAAGCTGGAAAACATGTATTGAAGTAACTTATTTCAAAATAATAACATCATGGAACTTATGAAAGTTATTAGAGGCTACAGGTGCTTAGCAGTGATACAGATGACGTCACTTGGTTATTTAAGAGGAAGGGATAGAATCTCATATATTAGAGAAGCTACACATCCTAGATTTAGGGTTGGGGCTCTTCTCATGGGCTATATTGATGAAGGAGTGACATATCTGAGTGCCTTTCTGTGTACAGGAGGAGCTAATCTCCATCTCTGATTCTCTCAGGGAAACAGCAAGCAATAGAAGTAGTCCAATGACTAACAATTAGTTTATGCTGATTGGGGGATATACCTTTAGATGTGTCTGGCATTTGAAAATTTTGTTTGCTCTTACTTCATGCATGAGCAGAACCACTCCTCTTTCTAACCCTCAGGGCAGAATAAAATAACCTAGTAAATCAATAGCCACCATTAAATATGAAACTGTTTCTGAATCTTCATGGTAAATAAAGAAACCATGTCTTATCTAGCCCTCAATATAAAAGGATATCAAATTCTTGAGGTCATATTTTACACTCCCTGCTAGCACACAGTACAATTTATTAGCTTGTGGACAGCAAATAATATGATATATTAGTGTAGGCAGAGAATAATCCACCTCTGCCAGTCAGACCCAGAAGGCACTCAGAAGTTTATTTTCCTCCAGTGTCTTCCATTCTGAAGACTGGGAAAATGTGAATCCAGCTGATTCTACTGACTTGTCTTCTCCATATAAATAGCAATTTAAAAGACGGAAATGTTAAAAAGCTCCTGTCCATTTAGCTCAATATATTACATCTGGAGAGAAGGCCATTATGACCTGATAAATTGAAACTGATAAATCTTAGGTTGTATCCATATCATGAGAAAAAAATTAATCATGTGGACTGAAAACCATAATGTTGTATTACATTTGCCTCCTCTCCAGGAATATACGCAGAAATGTACTTATGAGGAATTAAACGTGGACTCATCAGCAACTCTTACACTGTGATTGGAAAGGACTACTCTGCCTCCAAAAATGAAAACAATGTGCACATCAAAAGAGGAATGAAAGCTCTGATAGTTTATGCAATATTTAAATACTGCTGAACTACAAATGTAATGGTTAATTCAAGAAAAAAAATTAACCTGTTTCTTCAAGACCAAGCAGTCATAAGGGTCTTGACTACACTGGAAGTGTATCTCTTGTGTGTGCAGTTAACACTTCATCTGCTTTGCAGAGTAACAATCTACAGGCTACATTACCTGGGGAAAACATCCCCTTACATGTTGTCTAAATCTCCTGTGTGCTTTTGTATTAACAGATCTGCACCATACAGCCTCTTCCACCCTTTATTTCACAACCATTAACACAAAATAATGTTCTCAAGAATGAGTGTTCTTTTTGGGTTTTTTAACTGATTTTTAAAAAATAGCTATGATAGCAAATTTTACAAATAGTTAGTCATAGTGAGCAACCACATTATAAAACATCCAGCACTTAAAAATTCAAAATATCGTCTATAAATACAGTCAGTAAGCAAACCCTAAGAATTCCCAGAACTAAAATGCTCAGCTGACATGTGTTTAACACTGACACTGTGCAAGTACTGCCAGGACAAAGTCAGATAACACCTTTAAGTCAGTGAATTCCACAGACTGCATCAGAAGAAAACCAGTGTATGTTTGGAAGAACAGGGCAATGCACTTGCAAAGGCTGCTAGCTCTAGCTAGCACTCTTCTGGCACAGAATCTTAGTTTAAGTTTAAAAGATACTGATGTAAACATAAATCATTAAACTGAACTATATTCCTCTGGGAAAGAAGCTTCTTATTTTTGATGGGGACATCCATGGAATAGCTCTTATTTCCTGCAAGATGGACAGAAGGTTTCAACTTCTGGATAGCACTTCCCCTATTCACCTCAAACTGTCTCAAGTAATTTAATTCAGAGACAGAGCACAGAAGCAGGACTGGAATTACTCTACCACATTAATTTCCAATTAGAGATGGATATAAATTTTGGGAAATGAGCACAGTCAGATCCACAAAACAACCACTGGGACAAGGACTGTCATTAAGCAAAGACAGATATGAGCTGGCCTAACATTTCTCCTCTCTCTTCCCCATTGAACAAAAAATTCTTGCAGGTTTTGCTTTGCTTTGTTTTTTAATTTAGCAGTGTCTCTACTACTCTGAAATAAACTTTTTGAGGTAGAGAACCCCATAAGGCACACAGCTGCAAGAGCCAGAACTGGGTTCAGTCACAGTGGTACTTAAAGGGGGCCTGCAGAAGAGCTGCAGAGGGACTTTGGACAAGGGTGTGGAGTCATAGAACAAGGGGGAATGACTTTAAAGTGAAAGAGAAATTCTCTACTCTGAGGGTGGTGAGACACTGGCACAGGTTGCCCAGAGAAACTGTGGCTGCCCCATCCCTGGAAGTGATCAAGGCCAGTTTGGATGGGGCTTTGAGCAGCCTGGTCTAGGAAGATGTCCCTGCCCATGGCAGAGGGGTTGGAACAAGAGATGGTCTCTAAGGTTCCTTCCAATCCAAAGTATTCTATGGTTCTGTGATTCTGTCTTCTCAGTGTAGATTTTAATATTGTCTTCCCGCTGTTTTTCAGGAATAGAGAAAAACCTCAAACTATCAGAACAAATTACCACAACCAATGAAATATTGACCAACTCTTCATGTGGGTGCCCAGTATTGCTACACCTGCAATGCCTTCCTGCTCTCAATCAGCTATGAATTTCTTCTCTGCTGCCATCAAGAGCTTTATTATCAAAATTAATTCTGTGGGGGCAAAAAGAGGTTCCCATGATGGTTACCTCATGGTAACTGCTCTTCTGACTCTTGCTCTGAGTTCAGCTTCAAGTGTTCTCATCCATATCAAGAAAAACATATTGAAGCCAAAAAGTCCCATAAAATATTTGACTCATCATGGTTATTAAATCATTTTAATGCATCAAGTTGAAAAAAAAAAAAAGAATCCTATGCCTTGTTTGAGAATTCAACAAAACGGAGAATAACATATGACTGACAGGTGTTTTACAAACTATATACCATAAGGAATCTCAGACTGACTACAGATCATTATACAAAGCTTCAAGAAGCATCTTTTATTTTTGAGTCCTTGTACTTGTGCTTGTGAGGAGAACAGGGCAACACTAAATTCATTCTACAAAGTTCCTCACCCTGCTGGAGACTGGAAGAGATACCAACATCATCTCTGGTACAACCATTCAAATCCCAAAATGTGTAAAACATGATTCATTCTGAACATTTGTATTCTCTCAAAATAATCAATTTATGTTTCTATTAAAAAAAAAAAAAAGGGCATTTCAGATGTTTGCTTCAGTGAGCAAACTCTCCGAATGGAAAACATACACAGGATGGGTCCTCCCCCTGGCAGGTTTACACTGCTGTAATTAATTCAGGCACTGAATCTCACCAGTTGACAATCTGGTACATCAAATAATTCAATTTCATGGATGGCCCTACATGGTGCACTTAGATGATACGCAAATGTTTGTGACTTCGTAACAAAGCCTGATCCTTTGTGGATTGCAGGTGGGAGCAATGCAGGGAGCAAGATACCTGGCGGCCCTCTCCTTGCACATCCAAGAGCACGGGGATGATCCCAGCTTTCCACAGGTGCATCAGAGTGCTGGGGCAGCATTCAGAAGGCACCCGCAGGACCTGCAGTTCAAACTGATCTCCCATGTAAAGCAAAGTGGGGTTGCTGGTTGAACTTCAACACATGCAAGCCTCCTGCTCAGTTTGTTCCAATAAAAACCTCCTCTCCGCACTGCCAACGTCGAGTAGCAAAAGATTGTGTCTCACAAGAGAGAAAGATTTGGAGTATTAAGAAATTTGTTGCTGTGGTGATGTTGATGATTCACCCTTAGCCTATGGCCTTATCCCTACCTACCACGGCACAAACATCACACACCCCCCACACTATCCGACTCCTGGAGTTACGTGGGGAATAGATTCCAAGTCAGCAAAGAATGTACACCCACACTCACCTCTCATGATAATGCAGTGGGACTTAGTCATGCGCTGAAGTGACTTGACTAAAAATGGATTAAACCCGTGTCTGCAGTCAAATTCACGCTGAAATATCTGGCTGAAGAGGGACACAAATCTGCCTTGAGTTTAACTGGCTTTGTTTCTTTTGTCTGCATAGATCTGTGGTGGTAGTAGTTTTTACAGGTCCAGAGAAAGAGGGATAAAGATTCTTCTACTTTTATGATATCTCCCAGGACTATCTGAGAGAGAGTATGCCAGTAGCACAAACCATAGATCGCACACACAGTTTTGCAAAATGTACTAAAATTAGCTTGCATGATTTTATTTTCAAAATAAAACTGCTCAAAGATAGGAAAGACTCCCATACCACCAAGTAATATTTACTTTGGTTTCCTCAAAATTTTTCAAGCAGCTGAATATCACCAGATGGATTTTAGTAAAGAAAGAAGTAAAAATAGTGCTCCAAACACCAACGACTGACTCTGATCTTAGTTATTCAGGTGTAAATGAGAAGGAACTCCACTGAAATCATTAGAATAAGAGCACTGTCGTTGCCTCAATCTCAGTACACTATGCAAACTACATTCAACATTTGTCAAAAATCAAAGGTCTGAGACTAATCTAGAGAAGTGCAGAACATGGCCTGAAGAATCCAAATTGCAGATTATTAAACAAATATGCAAACAAAAGTGCAATAATTATACTACTGCCCAGCAAAATCATTATTTTCTAGACAGATACAATGGCAAGTGCTGGCCTGGTGCTTGCATGCTTAGAATCCAAATGGAGCAACAATAAGAAAGCTGATGTTGTGATGCGGTCAGTATAATCTATTGTCCACACCTCTCAAAATAGAGATATCTTGTCATTCTTATGCAGTACATAGTAAGACATGATCCATTCCCTCAACTGAAACAGGAATATTTTTGACATACATCCCCTCAAAAAAATGTAGGCAAAGTGTTCAGCAAGCCCTCTGCACATAAATTCCCAGTGAAAAGACTTGTTTTGCTTTGTGTGGCCTCTAATATGAGAAGTGTTTGGCAGAACCCACTATAAACTATCTGGAAGAGCCTTCTCTCCAACAAAGATTTAAGGATCTTCAAGAAGGAAACAGGCAGACACATACAGATCCTGACAGTTTTGATTCTGGACTGTTGCCAGCGCTCAGCACAGTTTTAATGTTAAGATACACAATTTTGTACCACATGTAGGTTTCAGAATGTGTTTCTTAATTGTGAGATCTGTATCTCTCATTCAGACATACCTAACACAAACAAATATGTACATAACTTCTTCCCTGATTATACACAGATATATTGCATAGGACATTTGTGTTTCAGTCACATCATCTGAAAATATTTAGAGGAGAGAGTGGTTTGCATGTCTGTGCTTTCCTTTGTTTCCAAGCAGCTAGTTCACTGCTAAGAAATACTGATGAAATAGATTTTTATTGATGCTTCATCTAACATACTAGGATGTTTGGTGCCTGATTCACAGTAACTGAATAATCAATTTTTTGCTTCTTTAATAAATTGATTTATTAAATGCAAAATATGTACACTGATATTTCAAGGAGCTAATTTCCAAACTAAGGCAACAGTGGGATCCTTTCAGAGGATGACCTCTGTGTCTTGAAAGCGTGGGGATATATAGTGAAAAAGGCAGCCAACAAATAAAATTATTTAAATATAGCTATTTGAGTTTAGATAACATAATTTTATTATCTACCTTGGAAAAACTAGGCTTAAGGAAATACACTCACTAATAAAGAATGTAATTTTCTTTCAGGCTGGTTTTTTTTTTTTTTTTTTATTTTGATATATATGTTAGCCAAGCCTCCCCTGCATTCTCAGAACTGTCAGCAGTTTTAACTGTAAGTCATAGAACAAAAGAATAATACAACACTCACTACATAACAGAGGCAAACCCATTAACCACTACCATCATCACCTCTGGGTTAGTGTTCATCTTTCTGAAAATGGAAGAGAAGATGCCAACATCCAAGTTCTTTTAAATTAGGGTGGAGAAGTGAGATTAATACAATTGTCTTTTTTCCTTTTTTGAACTCTTGCCAAGAGATTCCACCTACAGCTCTCCATGACGGATCTCAAAAGCACTCTCATGTCTAACTAACACTTTCTGGAATGATGCCACAAGGTCTGTGTCCTCCAGACAAACCCATCTTTTCAACCCCGCACAGAAATGGGCTGAGAGGGGTAGGGGAGAGGGAAGAGTTTTTGAACCCTCCCTTCCCTTCCTCTCCTCTCCAAAATTGCCTCCCCAGCTGCAGAGCAGGCAGTCCCAGGTCACAGGACACAGTCAGAGGCCACAGGCCATGCAGGCACTGACCAGCCTCGCTGCAGCTCAGCTGTGGCGGGGCCTGCCCAAGTTAGCACATCCTCCCCGGTTCCAGCACACACACTCCAGCCTGTGTCTTTTAAAGGGTTACTTACAAAGCCAATATCTGAAAGAAAAAGTTCTTATGGCACCACTTGCCACAGGCACTAAAATGTCATTGCAAATTCAGCTATTAGAGAACAGATAAATATCTCCAGGACAAGCAGGGGTTACATTCTCTGCAATAACTTGCTGATAATCTTCTGTTTAAAAGGTCTCTGCTCCTTCTCATTTACGTTAGGCCTTGACCACTTAGCCACTGTCTGAACTCCAGTATCACCCATTTTCAGGAAGAAACTTGTCACATCAGCTACACCAGAAGACAGTCACACATTTTTATGCCAGTGGTGCTTAAATCATACCAAAATAGGAGGGAGAGGCTTTGCATCAGCAGGGAGAGTTCCAGCCCCACCAGAGTGAGATGCTGCCTTGCTTTTGGCAGAGCGAATATCAAGTAGCTTTCCCTTGTCTTCTGTGTTCGCCTCAAGCCTCAACATAATGAGGGTAACTGCAGTCTGTGCTTCTTCCTAATAGCCATGCAGTTATCAGGAGAGATGAGGTTAAACCATGCCATGTGCAAAAAAATACCTTTGCCATTCACAAGGTCTCATATAAGAAGTGATAGTTATGAAAATGTTCTTGCTGTCGGCTCTTGTTCTCATGGAGACTCCTGGGCAAATCTTCACCACAGCACAAGCAGGTGGCAGTGACAAAGACAAACAGATGTGCTGCCATGTAAGTGGTGCTTAAGCCACAACCTGCACCATTTCAGACCAACAAGCATGACAGGAAACCTAAAGCACCTAGATGGAAGCTGCTGCAAACCTCCCAACAGTCTTAGCCCAAAATACAGCAATAGCGATGGAGTACAGTGGATGTTTTTAGCAATCCCATGTGATTGACTCAGCACTCCCAGTCGAGCACAGTGGCTGACAGTGGACACTCCCAGTCCTTTGCAATACAAAATGAAAAGAAGGCATTTAAAGTAACTTTTACAGTAAGTTTTTAAAATATGGCCACTTGATTGCTTGCAAATAGTTCTTCATGTGGGGATGCTTACTCTGGAATCAGAGGGGAATATTTCAATTTGGTCACAAATTTGATTTGTCAGTCTAGGAAAAAAAGGAAATAAAAAAAGATCACTGTAGACTATGAATATCCCCATGGGGACATATACCAGTAAATCTGCGATTGTTTAAAATCACACTTTAATCTTTCCAGTAAAGCTTTTTACAAGCTAGCCATGTAACAAGACACTGACTGCACAGACTGTGAGAAACAAATTATAAGACCTTGAAACGTGATCATAATAAATTAATACAGCCAGTGCTCAATCCACCATAGTTCACATTTTCTTATAGAATGAGAGTAATTTCAAAAAACATTGGTAAACACCAATATTTAAAAGAGCTGCGAGCTCTCAGAAGACATTAACCAGACAAGAAAAGCAAAGGTTTGGAAGAAAATTCTTCTAATATTCCTGGCACACATTTATGCAAGAAAATCGGAGTTCATGAAGATTCTCCTTATATACATGTCCCATTAAAATGTCATCCTAATATCATGCAAGAGAGTAATTTTGTTTAAACTCAAAAAAGAAGTCAGTTGTTTTTTGGTGTGTTTTTTTTTTAAAGGGGAAAAACATGAATTACCCATGCAAGGCAGACAAAGTAAATCAAATGGTAGGTGTGACACCGAAATAAATATGCTGAACAAAAGTTTGCCAGAGGTTTTCTACAGGGAAACAAATTGTTTCCAAACCCACCCTTTCTCCTTCTTGCCCATTTATATTGAGAACAATCCTATTACATTTTATTTGGTAGAAAACAAAAAATGTCAAATTATTTTTAAAAATGCTGAAACAGGACTTAGCAAGTATATTTAGGAATAAATCTCAGAAGACTTGCACTGTCTCAGCATTT
The DNA here is from genome assembly GCA_035221455.1 of Xenops minutus. Lineage (NCBI taxonomy): Eukaryota > Metazoa > Chordata > Aves > Passeriformes > Furnariidae > Xenops > Xenops minutus. Next base: position 62,788,848 of record JAWWEE010000122.1, on the reverse strand, counting down.
TTATGTCAATTTTACTGTATTTGTACTGATATCATTAAGCATTCTATCTGCCAGAATTTAAATGTAAGCAATTCATAACAGAATATTTTGAAATCAAGTAATGCAACACATTAACTAGAACTTTCAGTTACACCGTACAATTTGTCAAATTGCCAACAGAACAACTCATCTGAAAAGACAGATTGTTGCTTATTCTTTAGCTGTCACTTGTGTTACTTCACTTCAGCTCCTTCTGCCTGACACTTGGCGCGGAGTGAGTCAATCACACTGACGGCTACCTGATGAGCCCTGATAAAACCCACAAACAAAACAAAGATCCTGGTGACTCATCCATCAGTCTGGAGAGCAGCTCCATACCCCAGATAGTGGCTCCAGGAAAGAAACCCCTGCCAGCCACACATGCCGGTAGGTATTACTGACGCAATCTAGTCATGGCATCCTTCCCGAGACTGGGATATTACTGGGATATATTACTTGGATTTGTTGGATTAAAAAATATTGTGAGATTCTGAATCTGTAGACTTTCTAAGTATTTTTGCAAACTCTGTTTGCTAAGGGCTTCTTTTAAGTGAAGGCATTTAAAACAGCTACCTAATATGAAAAAACAAGAACACCCCCCACCACCACCACCAAAAAAGAAAACCAAACAACCAAAAAGCCAACCAACCAACCAAAAAATAACACAAAATCCCAAACCAAACAACTTTGTAGAGTGTGTAGAGATTCTCTGTGTTTGGCCCAAACATCTCTGTGGAGACCTGACCAGACATGTTCTACCAGGGACTTCAGCACCAATTTTTGTATCAGCCCTCCAACAGTTATGATGCCATATGAACATCTTGTCATCCTCCCTTCTCCCAGGCTCAATTTTCATTTCTTGTGTTTAAGTTGTCCATGTGTTTTTATACCCTGTCTAGCATTCCACAGGTGAAGCACAAATAAGACCTTATAAAATGACGCAGTCACAGAAATAAAGAGTACACCACTGTCTGCCACTTTCCCTCTCCCTTTCATATGCACATACACAGCAATAACCTTCATGCATCTTAAAGCTGCAACTGCTCATTCATGTGTGAAAATGAACCTCAGTTTTCTACCAGTGATGAGGACAGAAGCCTAATGGTTTTGTCCAAATTAGCTCTTGAATTGGGTCATATATATTTTAATGAAGCAGAAGCTCATGTGGGGGCTGGATGCTAGATGAGCGCCTGTGATTGCTTTTGTCCTTGGTTCAATTAGTTTGGCAATCACAATTATTTACATAAATGGTGAATACTTCACAAAAGGGGGCATCACATCCCAGGAGGGCATGAGAAAGGAATGTACAGTCCATTCATAAAAATATTTTATTGTGCAAATAGATATCAGGTAATTCTTGGCCCATGTTCCTCATTGACAAAGCAGCTGAGGTGGCTCAGGCAGCATTGCAGAGACCAGGACTGCATCCCATCCCTGATTACCATGAGAAACATGATGAACATCAGGGGAAACAGGATGGAGAGTTTTCCCTCTCATCCCAGTACGTATGTTCTAGCAACAACTATCATCTCCATCAAACACACCACTGAACAAACATTTAAAATTTGCCGTAGTTCGTCAGCACGGCCCTCTCTCAGTGGCTGTGCCTTTCCCAAGCAGCACTGCCATTCACAAAGCACAGATGGGCACAGAAAATGATAGCATCCGGAGTTATCCTGTTTATAATCTATCATGAATCCCAATGGAATTAGACAAGCATCAGGATGTAAAAAAACTTTTATTTGCCCACACAATTGATGCAGGCTGCAAGTTTTTCCACTGGCTGGTAGGCGTTCAGATATAAATTTAACCCATCCACCTCAGAGGAGAACACATAATGCACATCCTGATGCTCCTTCCCGGTCCTTTTGGCTTAGCACATCAACTGACAATTTCATTACCCTTCACTGGGTTGTGGAAAATGTCCTTTCGCATCGTTTTTCACATACTGGACTGGGACAACCAAAACATTTCATCTTCACTGAGCAGTAGTTAGCAGCTGTTACCAGCTCTGTGATACTTCTGATCTTTTTAGGGAAGCCTTTTCTCCAATATTTTTATCTATTGCATGGATGAGTCAACATTTGTATAAGATATATTAATAAAAATGGCAATAAATCACAGATTACTGGGCCAGGCATTCAACCCAACTCAGTGGAATTATTCATGTAAGCACACTAAATAAGTACTATCATCTCTTCTAGGAAATTATCATCTTCATTAAACCCTCAGGGGTTAAAATGGTGATCTAGGAATATCCTGATGATATTAGTCCACACTAGTTTCATGGAAGGCACCATGGTTGCACCTCCTTCTGTAGATTAAAAGCACCAGGCAACACCCCTGAGTACTGGGACTCACGTGCCCCGTTGGAGCTGTTGAGAGGACCCACACGTACTTGGCTCATGCCTATACAGTCAGCAATCCCTGGACACAGCCAGAAAGCGATGGTGAGCCAGAGAGCAGTCCCAACAGGAGGAGCAGTTGGAGTAGCCCTTGTTTGGAGAGCACACCCTTTGAGCAGAGGTGTGACAGTCCTGAGCCGCACACCCTCCTGACCAGTGTGGTCTCAGGTTTATTTATCTTGGTACTAGAGGTCTGTTCTGTCTATGGACTTTGTTATTAGCCCAAGTACAAAAACTGTGGGACTTTTTGCTAAAAGATGTCATCAACACCATGATTTTACATGGTCTTCAACTTGAGTTGGACAGGTACATAGGAGATCCACTGAAAGGTGCCCAGGTAAATGAACCATTTCAGGTTCAAGAAATTCCCTGAGCTAAATATTGTCTGAGGCTGAGAACATTCATGGAAGCATCAGACATGCTTGTCCTTTTCTTGCCCCGTGGGTCTGCTTACTGTGGCCACTGTTGGAGACAGGATATTGGGATAGATGAAGTCTTTGTGTGAACCAGTACAGCTGTTATGTTATTATGCAGAAGCAGTAACATCCATAAGAGTTTGCTATGACAGAGCAGATGTGAGGAAATGTTCAAGAAAACAGAGGAGCTGAGAAGTAATTTGGCTAGTAATGTTTTGGCAGCAGTACTGGCTTAAATAGCCTCCCTTCTCCCTGACCTCACCCACTTATTCCCACCACTCCCTTCTTTGTGCTTGTACAGCTGTTTGTGTAGCCACATTGTGAACCAGGACAGAAAACCATTTAGATGAGACACCTCTCTTTTTCCTCCCCTCACCTTTTCTGTAAGTAATTTTTCAGCTAGATCAGTATGCAGATTTAGCTGCGCTGCAGTTTTCACTGCTGCACAGCTGAACAAATAGTTTGCCACGACTACACAAGAAGCAGCACAAATCAGGAACACATGTCCAGGGCCGGAACATGTTTATGCTCAGCATAATCAAAGCCTAAACAGGACCATCACCACCAGCAGCCCACAGCCTGAGATTCCTCAGGGTAACAGGAATGGCTCTGCCTGCAGCAGCAGCACGGCTTGCTACCCAGCCACAGCACCACCTGGAAGAACACTTTGCCGACCTGGTCTGGAAGAGATAGAGATACAATACCAATCAGAGAATATCAGGGAGAAGTTGTTGGTACAGACATTCCCTACATCGTAACTCAGACAAACGTTAAGAGCTCTCCTAGGAGAAATCAGGACCATGTTCAGTTTAAAAATGGGACGTGGCCCAGGTACATGTAAATCACCTGAGGATGCTCCTGCCAGGCAGAATTACTGTGTCTCTTAAACAGTAGTTATTGAGTGCATTTGGCTTTATTAGTTCTCTGGGCAATTTCCCGATTAGGAACACCCTGATTAAGTGGAAAATGATACAGTGCCTTTGCATTCTCTATAAACAACATATGGTAGTTTACTACCTAGGCACACACAGACGCTGAGCAGAACACAAAGCAGAGGAGGGACTTGGGTAATACTAATGCTTGCTTTCCCAACATGGGCAGTAAATGACAACTTGGCTTCCATCTCCTTGCACAATCCAGTCTGACACCTTTGCCTCACAGGAAATGGGCATAATGCATTAGGGAACAGCAAGATGCCTTGAAAAGCACACACCTTTTCTTTCTCACATACGCAGCATTTAAAGGCAGACACCACTGCGCATGGTGCTTTCCTTTCAGACTGCCAGAATAGGAACTGACTCCTGCCTAAGGTTTCATTACTTTGATACAGGTGGACCAACAGAGCAGAACAGAATTCAACAGAACACCAACATCTTCACTGCCCTAAACTAACAGCAGCAGTCTCTAAACAGTGTCATGAGTGTTGGCAGCCAGAGTGCAGCCTGAATGACTGGAGGGCTCTGACTGCATACACTGAACTCCTCTCAAGCTCTACACCAAAACACTTTCCTGGATAGTATTTCCCAGGTCAGACAGAGCAAACCAGAAGAGGCTGCATAGGAAAAAGTTAATAAATTAATTGGAACACTACAGGCAGCTTAAACTCTGCACTTCATTACGTTCAAAATACAAACACAAGTCAAAGACATACCAAACAAGCATCAGTCAAAGAATTGATGTTGTCACTCCAGATTGCCTCTTTCTGATAAACTCTTTGAAGGTGAAGGAATTAAGTGAATTCCACCAGAAAGGTCATATAATATGACTGTACAAAACCACAAGAGAAGAAACAGAATTCAGACACGAGATGGTTCTAAGAAGCCCCAAATCTAAATTGCCTTCACCTCTCTCAACCCTTCAGATGCAACTGTCTCCGGTAGATTCTCCCAATACATACATACCAGCTAAAATTAGGCTCATGATTGTGACTCATCCAAGTGGCTGCCAATCTCTTAGTTAAAAAAAGAAACAATTCCAGCAGTTGTGTACTGCACTCAGCCCTGTGCAGCACAAGACACTTGAATCCAAATTGGAGCAAACCAACTTCATGGCTTCAGAGTGAAAAAACAGCACAGGCAGTGCATTTCTTAAAAGTCAAGGTCCTTTCTGATACATTATTTAAAACCACAGAAAACACAATTGTCTGGCCTGATTCTGCTCAACAGCTGGATTTTGAAAGATTGATCAAGTATGTGATAAACCCATTTACTCAAAGAATGTTCTTCTGGTAATCAAAATGATACTGTGTCCGTACTGGTTCTCCTCCTGTTAAAAGAAAAACTGCACCGTGTTAATCAAAATAGACAACCCTTTCAGCGTTAACCCAACTATGCGAAGAGCACTGTCACACCTCTGCATCAAAGCACACCAAACCAAGCCCAACTTAAGACAGACTTATCAGGAGCCAAGGGAAAATTTGTTTCTGAGCAATTACATCTGTTTATTTAAACTGGAATCTTCTACAGCAATGAATACCGCCTTCCAAAGAGTGATAAGCAGTCAGCTCATGTTTAAGTCACTGGAAGCAAGAGGCAGTCAGTACTTTTGGACATAAACTCCCTAAAGAATAAATTATAACAGAAGAAATCCAGCAGGGCTGCCACTACATTTAAAGACGAAACTCCCATTGAATTCAGCAAGACAAAAGTAGGCTTTGATACACGTTTCACGCAAACTTGCATCAGACTTTGGTCTGTCCCCAAAAGGGGTAGAGTTGTGACAGCCCTCACAAAATGCAAGGGAGACAGATACTAGAATTGAAGACACTTCTGCCTACAAACAATACTATATTCACTGGGAACTTCTTTTTTAACATGCACACTCTGAAGTTTAACTCCATAACAAGCTGAAAACTGCAACTGTACTTGCTACCATAAAATCCTTTAAACTATGGCACAGAACTCGCTCCCTTTATATTATGAAGCAGAATTAACATGTCCTTCCACTGTAAACCCTGACCAGAGGAATTTAAAAGAGAGCTCCACACTTTGGTCCCCATGTGACGACAAGGAAGCTAGCCCCCAGAGTAGCTGTAAGCTCCTCTGTTCTCTATGCCAGAGATACATCATGAAAATGAGATCGGAATGTGGCCCCAAAACTTTACCAAAACAGTGAAAATTATTTTTCCTTTAATAAAATGCTCAAACACTCTACTCCAGCCCATGGAGCCAGCATACTTACGAATCCAGAGTACCACAAAGGAGCCCTTATCTCATCAGTGTGATATTGCACAGGTCTCTAAGAAGCTATCTAACTGCTCATTAAGAAACTGCAGTTCATCTGTTTTGGTAGAGGGAGGATCAAACCAGCCTATGTTTAACAGCAGTCTTGATATTCAGAAATGTATTCAGAAATATATTTGCACATGACAACTGGGCAATATTTGGGCAATGGGTCTGAAGAAATCTCTCTTCTTATAATAGTAACTGTCTTTATTCATAAACCAGAAAATACCGGTTACTGCTTGATCAAAACACTTACAGTCTATTAGCCCTGGCACCCTCTTCAGCCAGGTAAACCTTATCAGGTTAGCTTAAGAGTGGGGCAAAAAATTAAGCTGGTGTAGGTCAAGGCTGATATCCTGAAACTTGGCTGACTTACATTATGCTCCTAAATCATCATTTCATTTTTCAGTAATGCTGCAAACCCCCACACAATATAACACATGAAGACACCGTGGGAGTCAGTGTCTATAAAAATCAGAGCAGTTCTACTTTCATGCTTAACTACAAATTTGAGTGTTTAACTTCAGACATCAACATTCAAAAAATGTTGGCCTAGGTGATTTATTTAATGCTGCAAAGACAGTCAGGCTTAGGGACTGGACATGAAACCAGATGACCTCACTTATGGTACCGCTGCCTAACCAAAGCCTTCTCAATGTGCAAATGCAGTTTCTGTGAGCTGCTAGCACAGAACTAAGGTTAGAAAAGAGAAACATTAGTACAGAGGTGTTCACAATCTGCATGAAAAGAATCACACATGGAAAGCTCTCTTTCCTTTTCTGTGGAAGCTTAATAAGCAGGGTCCTGAAATGAATACACCCACTTCCCAAAGGCAAATACATGCAGTTTCTCCAGCACTGAACTTCCAGCAGACGCTTTACTCATTATACACTCCTGCGATGTGCAACTTAGATTACGAGATGCATCCAACTCCAGCACCCAAATGAAAAGAAACCACTGTTACTGTTCAGTATGTTTTTCACTCTGTAGTTCATCAACATCCAGAAGGACTATTAACAACAAGTAATGAACCTGCAATCTGGGTGCTCTGCAGAAGAGGTGGCCATGAACAGCTGCTGGTTCATGAGCTTGCAAAGTGCGGCTGCCTGCCAGCCCTCCCCTGCTCCCCAGGATGCCAGAGCCACCTGGAGCACCAGGGAAGCCCTGGTGCCTTCCCTCTCAGAACACATAATATGCACGAGTGAATCAGCCCCCACACCAAGCTATGCTCTATCTATTGCAAAACCATGGAAAATTCAAATTTCAGGCCATAACTCTGCCCGCCCCCACCCCGCTGTGCTTAGCTAAGGTAGTGCATGTTGTGTGTCATGTTGGAACACTGTGCTCTCAAGGACATGGGCAAGAGCCAGGCCTGAGGAAGTGGATTAAAAGCCGTGCAATTCTGATATGCCACAGAACATCCTCGCTTCTCAGGCTTCAGATAGGATCCACATTGTTTCCCTGGTATGGTCTACTATTTCCCAGGCTCCAGAAGGCAGGGTGGGGCCCAGTGTGGCACACTGGCAAAGTGTGCGAATTCATCACTCTCTGAAGAACCTGCAGCTTAATGCTATCATTCAACAGAGATTCAGGCAAACCAAGGAGGGGAGATCTTTGGATAAAAACTACAGCACAATGCTTATTTTGGCTGAACAGTCTTTAATACCACCTATTTCTCATAAGTATGTACATGTTAATTAAAAATATTTCATAATCTGGTAATGTTTTGCTCGAATGGCTTCTGGCAAGCTCTGTGAAATACTTGAGTTTTTAGGGGATCAGGCAATGAAAAATATTACACGTATCAGATTCAATACTGAAAGGGGCCGACATTGAAATGGCCAAACAACACAGTTTAAAAAGGGAAGATCGGGGAATGTAGTAAGAAGAATCAAGTACTTTTCATATTATTTTAAGGTGGTAACATGAGGTTTATTTCTTCAGGAGATGGGATTGTTTCTCAAGGAACTGAGCCAAATCCAACAAAAAAGCTAACAAGACACAGACAATAAAGTACTGCCAGTGAGTTTAACAGATGTTTTTCAGCTCACTTAGTTTAACCTGTCCTTGCCTTTGGCAGAAGACTTTTGATTTTAGCAAGACAACTAGGATTTCATGGCAATGCTGAACAAACACTTTATAGAGAACATAGAGAAAAAATGTTTCTGCACACTCTGTGCACTGTTTATTCGAGATGGGCACTGGGTGCTTCCCTCTCCTTCCTCCTTTTGAAGTGAAGGATAAAATTCACAGAGCAGAGTTAAGTCCCCACAAAGTGCTTCTGAAAATCTTGCCCTTGGTATGTTCCAGTGTTTCTCTTTACACTCCCCTGAGGTGGTAATTTATTTTATTAAACGAATAGTTTACACTGGAACTAAAACAACTTATTGTAGATATTTCTTAATCAGTTTCATCGAGCTTGAGTGAAAAAAAAATAGCTTATTTAAAGAGCTCCAAGATTTGCATTTAGTGGATTATTATATAGGAAATAAATCATGTTCTTGACATATCTTGGATTTTATTATTAAGGAATAAAAATGTCTACACTACATCTTAAAAAAAATTGAGATTTGCTGCCTTAATAAAATACCATTATGCAATTTAAGCATGCAGAATATTTTGCTGATTTGAAAATTCCACACCCAGCCCTTGTGCTGGGTATACATTAAATCACAAGATATATATTACTTCTCTCCTGAAAGGAAAATAAAAGGGGCAGCTGGGCTAATGTAAGAGTTACCTGGTCAGAGCAGTAGAAATGCACAATATTCTCCTGGAATTTAGGAGTTCCTCCACTGCTAAATGTTTTTTCTGGTGCCAGTAAAGGGAGGATGTGTCACAAGGGGAATATCTGCCACTTCAACTGTAATTAAACTTGTTGCTGAGTATGATCCACGTAAAAGTAATTCTTGATGCACTTCAGCTGGTGATTATTTCCCCATGGAAAAATGAAGGACTTTTAGTAGGGAGTGATGAAGGCATGGGGTTGAATACAAGTACAAAAAAGCCACTTGGATGGGAACAGGCATGCTGGAGGCTTTAATCTGTGCAAGTGTTTTAAAGCAGTCTACAAGAACCTGCCTCCTTGTAAGACTACTCTCAAAAGTCAATAGCACCTCACCAGGGGTTGAAATTGCATTTTTACTATGGCTTTTCCCTGATAACTGGTATTTACCACATTATTTATTACTGCAAAATTGTTCCTTTATGTACAGCATTTTTCATTTAATTTCTAAGTGTGCTTAATGAAAGGCTACTATCTTGGTATGTTTCCCAGGCACAGGTGTGCAGCCAGCTGTGAGCTAACTGTCCATAGATGAAGCCAATGGAGATCTAAGCATTAAAACTGGAGTTAAAATAAGTATTTAGTGCATTTTCAGGTGCCTTACTGTACCACACCTGACTGATCTAAAAGGCATGTATTTTTCCCAGGTCCAGTATTATGCGAATTCCATGGACATTCATAGGTTATTGTGCTTCCAGATAGCCAAAGCGGTAGGAATATGTCAAACACCTGAGTTGCTCCTCAGCATTTAAACACGAAATTTGTTTGTCTGCACCTTCATGCTGGACTCCACTTCTCCCTGCCCTGGCCCTGACAGCAAGGAGGAGGCCAAGGGAAGGTGGAGTGGGCTGAGTGTGACAAGGGTCTGTGATGTGACCACGGCCCCAGGTGGGGCTGCATTGACCAAAGTCAATACAGGCTCACTGCAATAAAATGGCACTGGCAAATCCTTAGGCTGTTTCTTTCTTTAGAAGAGCATCAGTTAATGTAGCTTGTGGAAATCAGCTCTGGTTTAAAACATGCCATTACCTACTGGCTATTCGCAACATCACCCGAGGGTCAGGTGTCATCAGCCCACCCTTTAAAGCTCATTTATTCTTACAGATGTTTTTTTAGAGAACATGAGTTCACCAGGGCTCAAAGGGACACATTAGCCAAAGGTGTGGAGCACATCAATAAATGCATCAACATACTTTGCTGGTCCTACATTCCCACTGCCCAGTGGGCATCTTCCCTCATCTCACCCTTTGTCCAGAAAACTAATAAAGACGCTTCATCTCTCGCTGTGCTGTTCAAGGACATGGTATAATTTCACATGTAGCTTAAACTATCTCCTGATTAGTGTGTCATTATAACATTTTTATTAATCCTCTTCTAGTTTAAACTAAGACTAGATAGTTACGGGGAAAGCGACTGGTAATGCCATTAACACAGGACTCCAGATCAAGCCTTTCGTCTGGAGACTTCTTGTGGAAATTCCCACATCTTCCTGCTTGACAGGTCTATTGGTACTTCTGTAAGGGCACACTGAAAAATAACATATGCTAAAAACAGAGAGTATGGTCACCAGGGTCATGCAGGTGCCCATGGTAAACAAATATAAGATATTAGAGATGATGCTCAGGGCATATGAGAAACAGCTGACTTGTATCATAAATTGCTTTTTCTGGCACTATAGCTCAGATAGGCATTTGGGAAATGAAAAAGAGGTGAATATATTTGGAATTGTTTTGACTGCTATTGCTTGTACTAATTGCTTTTAAAAGGATTTTGTTTGATTCTTTAAATAGCATTTTAGGAGAATAAAATAAACCACTGGGACAGGTCTTTGAACACTCACACATTTCCAGAGGGATTTATAGACAAAATCTTTGATGATTGAGAACAATCCAAGTCCTGGATCCAAACGTTAGCCTACTTAGGGCTTTTCATCTCCTTGAGAAACCATGGTCTCTTGAAAGACTTTGGCAGACCTGGCTGGATACTTTGGTACTTAATATGCAACAGCAAGAGCGAACAAGCTTGTGAACAGCCATTAAATCACAATCAAGGATAGAGTCTAATCAAGTCTAAAAAGAGCAACATTACATTTGAGCATGCAGTTTTTTATCAGCTGAACACATTAAACCATTAAAAGCATTCACACAGGAATCTGATGAATAATTTCATAGATAGATGATAGCAAAATTTGAATATGAATACAAGCCACAAACTCACTCCGGGTTGAAATGCCTGTATCTCTCAGCTCTACAGCAGCACCGGATATAATGCAGGACACAACTGTGATGTTAATAGGAATATTTTACAAAGTAGGCATTAAAACAAGAGTGGGAAATAGTTTAACATTTCAGCTTAAGGGGCCAGCAGTGTGACAGAGGGAACACTCAACATCCAAAACCTGCAAAGGAGGAGCTCATCAGAATTTCCTGCCTCCATTGATTGGTTTCCATTCTCCACAGGAAAAACATATTAATACTAAATAATACCATTGTGCTCCTTTTAGGGAGATACAGATACAGAAATGCAACGTATATCTCCACGATGGCCACAATAATAAATAAATTAATACTTTAGAGTTATAATTTGTGAAATATTCAGAGTCGTTCAAAAGTATTAAGTCTGACAGAAACATGATGAGGTGCATCTCTTTTAGACCCCTGTACAGAGGGATTAAATAAAGCTAGGATAAAAAAAGGCATCAGTGTTTCCAAATTAGGCTCCTCAACATTAGACAGATACAGATTTTCAAAAATGACTGGTGAGCTAACTCTCACTTATCTTTGTTTTAGGCAACATTACCTAGAGCTGATTTTCAGCAAGAAATGCTGAATCAATTGCATCAATTTCAAATGATCCATTTAAAAAAAACCCTTAAAATGGGTATTCAAAAATCCTACAGATTTGAAATAATAAACAGCTGTAAATATATTATTAATCACCTCTAAACCAGTTTGTTTCACTACCTTAATTTGTTTCTGTAAGAGCTAGGCTCTTGGCCTTTGTAAGAGCGGAAAAACAGCATACCTTTTCTGGAAAAAAAATACAACAGCCGAGTGCATCTAAGTACTTAGAACATAAGTCTTAGAGAATTCATTTTATTCATACAAGTTTGTAAAGGGTTCTCCAGACCGCATTTTGTGCTGTGTGTACAGAGCATGTAGAACAAAGATATTCTGGGATGGATGGGATGCTTGGACACTCTGATTAGGAACACCAACAACAAATCAGCAGGACAACCAGCACCCCAAAGTCTGCACTCCCAGCACCTCACAACTCTGCTGAGCCCAGGAGTGCCAGCTTTACGTTATTCCAAACTAAATGTGAAATTTAGGCAGGGCACTTTCTCCAAACTGCCTCTGCTTTGGAGTGTGTCAGCAGGGAGAGCAGCTGTGTCATGCCCATGACAGCCCACCAGGGATGGGTGTAGTCTCACTGACCCACCCTTACCAAATACAAGGTAACAGAGCAGGACCAGTGCATTTCAAGGTCCTGAATTTAAAAAAAAAAAAAAAAAACCAAAAAAAAAAAAACCAAAAAGATGCACAAAATGTGCATTAGGGATGGGACAAAGGGTGAGCTTCATACACTCTGACATGTAAGCTGCTAGACACTGAATCAATACACCGTTAAAAATTAATTTGGCTGCAAAAAGTCTTTTTGGCTCACCAGATCTTAACAGATTGAAAGTTTCTATTCCTACATAGAAGGGTTCCCATTAGGGAACATAAAGTAGACAGGTAGCGGAAACTTTGTTATCAATCTATGGCCTGAGAATATTCAGAACCCAAAGCCAAACAAAGAGAACAGTTAACAAAGAAGATAAGAAAGAGCAGTATAATGACAATATAAATACTGCATAATGCCGTGTATTTCCACTTGGATACATAATCCTAAGGGGCACACTGAACACTCTAAGCCATGGCAAGGGCACTGAGAACTGGCAGGGGTGCCCAGCACACTGCAGGACTGAGCTCTCTAACACAAACCAGAGCTATTGCTATGACATTTTATAACAGAATCAAGGCACATATCCAATGCATGTCCAATGCCTAATGGGAGACAATGCAAAACTTTATTTCATCTTTGTTTTAACTTGGACTGTGATTGGAAAGAAGAGTCTTGGGTTCCAAAGGAAGAGCCACATGAACTGAGTAGTCTTCAAGAAAAACAAGAACGTCTGATTCCACTGCTGCCTTCATGTCAGTGTAGTACAACATAGCAAACTTTAGAAAACCTCCAAAATATCACTATGTACTCCACGGAATCCAACTGGATATAGTGTGTATGTAACTATGCTCAATACAAACACTACAACCACTAGCAACTGGAAGTTAATAAATTCACTCTCAGGATAACTATATGAATGTAGGGAACCACTGTTATTCCCATTTTACAGATTCAAAACAGAAGCTCAAGATCTCAGAGACTGCCCACTTTGATTGGCTTCTGTTGATCTAAAACTATGACATCCATCATCAAACACAAAGCATTGCTATTACTGTGACTTAAAGGCTTCCATTTAAGTCAAGCTTCTAACCAAAAATCTCAAAAAATTTCATATAAATACTTTCAGAAAAGATGGATACACTTTATGGCACAGTCTAAACTGCAGCATTTCCACAAGATGGTAAAATTAATCCCATATACCTGGTTTGATTCTCCTTGAGAAAGACACAGTCCTGATACGTCCACACTGTGGATCAATGATTGTGATCAGTCCCTGTGATCCCAGGGCTAAAGAAGCTTCAGCTTAAATTCATACTTAATTCTTAATTTGTTATTTGGGATCTTTGACAGCAGTTGTTTATAAACCTCACAAACTGGAATGCCACTGCTCAGTGTCAAAAAAGGTAACTAATACTGAGGTTAGCAACAAAGACACCATGGATCCATCCCAAACTACCTCTTCTAGAAAGTGCTGCAATCCTTAGTCACAGAGACAGTGGATCACTTCATTTGACACAAGTATCAACACCACAATCAAAAACATTAAATTTACTGCTTTAATCACCATTTATGCACTTTAGCCAATGATCCTTTAAGGACAAACAAGTATAAATAGTGCTCACAACAAGCAGCTGAAGCACCCTCCATCCTTTCAGCATCCTACAGCATCCTGCCTCATCTTGCTTATTCTGCATTTGGGCCCCTTAAACCTGTTTACCCAGCAGCAAAAGCTCAACCCAAATATGCTGAGCAGCCTCCTTCCAGCCTCATCTCTGACTTGATTAGGAAGTAGCTGGCACTGAATGGAGCTGGATACTTGTCAAAGAGCAAGTATGCTGAATGCATACAATACACTAAATTACAGGCATATTTCATTTAATCCTTATGCATCTTTTTAAATCAGGAGGTAGGAAGCATAACGTTTTCTGTATCCAAAGTATTCCTATTGATTCCTGACCATCATTCTAATAAAATAATAATGGTGAGCTTGTGGGAGGCATTTCTTGCAGTTTATATGTGCTCAACCACTCTTTTTGTCACCATTCCACCTTTTCTCCCCCAAGATCAGGCCACACAAAATCTGAAAAGTGTATTGTATTTTCATAGGTAGCACAGACAAATATTTCATGATCCTTCTGCAAATAAATTCTTTTTTTATTCATGATATGCAGTATAAGAGACAAGACAATCAGCTGGCTACTGAACCTAAAATACTTATTGGTCTTTCTCTGTGAAATGATGCAAGGATAGAAAAATGGAGTTAGATGGCAAAAGCAAGAGCCAGACCGTCTCCTCTAATTAATCTCTCACTAGATTTCTGGTTTCCTGGCAACTTTGGAGTTTCAGCTTTGTCAGATGTAAAGTATTTCCTTGATAAAATTTTCAGGAATTCTAATTTGCCAGTAAAACAGAATTTTACAGGGAGAAGAAAAGAAATTAAATTGAATCCTATTTTCTTCTCTAATCAAACTGATAAAAAAAGGGGGGGGGGCTGATAAAATATTGTGCCAATTCTATCATTTATCTAAAACCTACTCCTTGTTTCACATGGAAGACCTAGTGGTTCAACCTCAGTGTATATAAGCCCCTTGGATATACTATAATGTGACCTTAATCTGCATGAGTGGAACTGACTCCTTGGCTTTGCCAAAAAACTGTACACTCATGTGTGAACATAACATCCAGCATTTAATGTCTCAGCCATTGGTACAATAATGAGAAATGCCCTTTCCACTTGGCTGTTAGAAAGCTTGTAAACTTCTGAGCAATAACACTCATATAACCCCACACAGATGGTCCAACCTCATAACGTGGCCAGAGACTTTGTTGTCATATAGAAGAAATTAATTCAGTCCAGTTCAGATTACTGTACTGCCTTTCTCAGCACAGCAGCTGAGCATGTCTGCACCATAAAACAGCAATAACTCCACCACAGTCACAGAAAGAGAGTTGGATCCCTGGAGAAAAGCCTTCACAGTCTCCCTGTTCCGCTTCTGTGCCATATGGCCCAACTCACATCACAATTTAATAAATGTGAGACTACGTGATCCCTTTGGTCTCTGAATCAGACTCTGCATCCAAAAGTTTCCCTCTTGCAATAGGATGAAAACAAATCTGCTTGAAAAAACTTTTGGAAAGAGCATGACAGATCCCAATTTCTTTTTCTCCCATTCAGCTTATTCCAGTGAAAGCACAATGTGCCTGGGCCAAATCCAATGAAAAGGTGCTCCTGGAATCATGTCAAAACTCAATTTGTGGTAAGCCAGGCACAAATCATGCTGTTAAAAATACAGTGCTCCAAAGATGACTTTGCTAAATACCTCTTCTACCATTAACTAAGTACTGCTTAGAGACCTTGAATGTTGGTTTCATGGTGTTATATGGAGCCTTGGTTGTAATCAAAGTCTTTTACTTTTCAGAACTGCATTATTAAATGGCCAGAATATCCTGCAGGAGCTTTTGAAGCGTTACATCCATTAGCCCAGCCTATACTATTAATGGTAAAAATATTACCTATCCTTCCACCAGACAGAGAATGATGGGTTATTCTTATTTCAGTGATCCCAAGGGCCAAATCTTTACTTTGTTTTGTTCTGTTTCTGAGCTACAAAGAGTAAAACATGTCCTTTCAGTCTGCCTGACTTTCATGGGAGAAAGCAGAAAACCTATCAAATCTATGGGACATACAGTGGAAGCCAAACTGTTCGCTCCTCTGTGCCATGCTCAGGGTAGATGAGCACTGGGTGCCATGGCAGGCCATGAGCTCTCACACCACACTGTCCAGGGGAATGGAACAAGCTGAACAAGGCCAGGGGCTCAGGGAGGGCAGGCAGACACCAAGAATCCCTTGCTCTTGGCAAGGCAGCAGCTCCTGCTGTTACAGCAGTTTGGTGCAGAAAGCCACTATCTTCCCAAAGGAGAGATTAGATTGAGCAAGAGTGCAGAAGGCAGCTCACTCTAAAAGGGCCAGAGGAGGAGGGAGCTGCTGCCCCAGCAAAACATTAGCAAAGGAGGGATTTCTGACTTTCTTTGATTTCTGTCTTTAAGTTCCCATGGAATTCAGGTGCCAATGCGCTCCATTTTTATTTTTGCAGCTTTGAGCACCACCCAACTATGAGCAATCTTTCTGGGGGGAAATAAAAGTATGGAAACTGTTATTAAACATGTAGAATATACAAAGTGGAATCATACAGAAATCACTTCCCAGCTGGCCTTGTTCTCCCATTCATATGATAGTTTTCATATTCTTCTGGAGTCCTGCTTATTCAGACTGTTGGAATATGGATGCTGGCCACTTTAACAGAGCAAGCTAGCTCAGCATCCATGACTGACTTGCAGAAAAGACATTCTGCAGTAGACACAAAGGTACTTTGAAAAATCCATCAAATGCAGAGAGATTCAAAACATCATTTCTCTTCCAATTTTTAATTTTCCACTAGTTTGCTGAATTTTCATTGCTTTATTTATCAGAGAAAACTGTGTCCTGCTTAGTTAGGAAAAATGGCATATTTTCCTTTTAATTTATCACACGCAGCACAGACATTCAAACTGGTGGTTCAGCAGAAAGGAGGTCAATGTACTAATGGAATCAATAAACTTAAGTGTGATGAAGTGACTGCCACTTCAATTACTGTATAAACCGTAAATCATTTTCAAATGCAAGAAATGTCTTTCTGTCAATATACTATCTGTTTAAACAATTGTTTAAAAATCAAAGTGTGATCTTGTAAACATTTGGGGCTCAGTTACACTGTACATCTTACTCATAACTTCTGCATATTCTTCTTTGCGTATTCCTTATTGGCTTAAATTCAGAACAAAGCAAAGACTAACTGAAGGAGTATTTACAATTAGAAATTGTGGCAATGATCTCCTGTTCTTCACTTCTTTCCTCTATTCCTTAGTCACAGCTGGATGTTGTGACAGTAAACTTTTCTCTCAATAAAACTGGGAGCATGGAGCCAAACCTGTGCCCACTCCAAGCCACTGGTGCTGTCCAGACACAGGGAACACCATCTTCAAAAAGGCTCCCCCTCCAGCTGCCATCCCTGCCAGAAACTCTACAGGCTGATGTGTTCTGTGCTGATGCAGACCAGTGGCTGAATACTCTTGTTAAGCTCTACAGCCTGCATGGCCCTGTGTGACATGTCTCTAACTCAGGAATCAAAGATACAGGCATTTTTTCTCACTCTGGAAGTTTAAAATATGGTCCCTAGGTGACAGGAAGTCTTGTCTGCCCAAGTTAAAGAAATACTGTAGCATGATTAAGAGCATGACTTCCTCTTAACAGTGCTCATTCCCCAGTGAAGTGCACCACCCACTCACTCTCTCTCTCTCAAACCCTGAAAGATGGCTCACTGGCACAGAAAAGCCAGAGCAAGAAAATCCAGAGAGATTATTACAGTTTAAATCCTATATATACAGTGGCATGAGGATGCACAGCAAGCTTCAGATGCAACAAAAGTTTATCATTCTCCAGTCCAGGACAGATATGAGTTATTACTCAAAAAATGATAACCGCTGGCAACACTAATTATCTAGCCTGAAGCAAAACACATGTGGGATCACACACTACTGCAGCATAGATTATTAGACAAGTGGAGCCAATGCACTCCCTGTAACTTTTTCTAAAGATCTATTGCCGCTCTGAAAGTAAAATAAGGAGCATTGACTGTTCTTTTGGTGAACTCCCTTTTCCACATTGTAGAACTTCAAAACTCTGTCCAAATTTGTGATTCTTCTGCATTTTGTGTCACAAAAAAATGCATGATAAGAAACTGCCTTTTCCCTGAAGTTTTATTTGAATCGATTAAAATTATCAAAAAGAAAATAAAAGGTAGATTATCAAGGTCAACTAAGAGACCGAGTTCAGGACTTGTTCAAAAATCAAATCTGGCTATAGTAAAGCCAAAGCAAAAAACTGAGCCTGATGGCCACAGTATCACTTTTCCCCATCACAAAACTTCACCTCTAAATATACCCCCACAGTCAACATGACCCCACACTATCTCAGTGCTAAACTTCATGACCCTCAAGAGAGGTAGCAGACTTAAAATCGCAATAGCAACTCCCACTGGCACAACCTCCCCTCTCCAAAGTTTGCCAAATTATTTTCAGAGCCTTTGTTACATATTTATAAATTTCATCCGTGTTAATTCCTACAAGAGCTCCAAAAAGTTTCTGACTGTATTAAAAAACAATCCAAGCAGTAAAAATGTCAAATCCAGATCATTCTTTAATATTCAGTGAAAATACCTAAATGCCAAGTGTTTTATGATGTCTTTTGAAGATTCAAAATCTCTCCCTTCTGGCATGCTAAGCCTTCCTACAGCACTCCCCTCAAAAACACTGGCTTTGCAGAGCCCTCAGCTAGTGAAGTCTTGGACCATACCAGTGGTAATTCTCATATTACAGCTCAAAGTGCTTTTTTATGACACAAGTCCCCCAGGACAGCGTACACAACTGCTGATAAAGCTTCACTGACCTCTGTAGAAATACATGGGAAATTCAGGCTTCCATGCCTTCAGTATTTCCGTTGCCTCATGCTTCGTGGCAAGCCCTGTACATTTTCAGTATTCTCCCACCCAAAGAGATGCCAACAGCAGTCTGTGAAATCTACTCACCTTGCAATGTAGAGCATGCACGACAGAGCACACAAGGGATATTTTGGTGCATGTGAACTGCACCAGATACAGTCACCTAATGTTGTGTGAGCTTACCACAGTACTCCTGTGTACAGAGCAGACACTCTTTGCTCACCGGTGTCCCCTGTACCACTGTCTCTCATCGTATCCCCCCAGACAAACTGCATGCAGCTGGATAAACACATCATGTGAGCAACTGGCTCATGGATCAAGCACAGAGGGTGTAGTTAATGTAGTAACATCAGACTGGTGACCTGTCACTAGTGGGGTTCTGCAGGGCTATATCTTGGGCCCTGTGCTCTTCAACATCTTCATAAATGACTTGGACACAGGACTGGAAGGGATATGAAGAAAGTTTGCAGATGATACTAAAGGGGAAAAAATCTGTTGGCTCCCTCAAAGGCAGGGAGGCCCTGCAGAGAGACCTCAACAAATTAGAGGACTGAGCAATCACCAACCATAGGAAGTTCAACAAGGGAAAGTGCTGGAATCTGCACCTGGGATGGGGCAACCCTGGATGTACATACAGACTGGGGAATGAGATACTGGAAAGCAGTGCTGTGGAAAGGGACCTGGAGGTCCTGGTCTAAAGCAAGTTGAATGTGAGTCAGCAGTGCCCTGGCAGCCAGAAGGGCCAACCCTGTCCTGGGGGCATCAGGCAAAGCATCACTGGCCACTCAAGGGAGGGCATTGTCCCGCTCTGTTCTGCACTTGGGTGGCCTCACCTTGAATATTGTGGCAGTTTTGATCACCACAATATAAGAAAGATATTCAGCTATTTGAGAGTGTCCAAATGAGGGCAACAAGGATGGTGAAGGACCTTGAGGAGTAGTGAGGAGCAGCTGAGGGCACTTGGCCTGTTCAGATGGAGGAGACCTCATGAGAGTTACAACTTCCTTGTGAGGGGAAGAGGAGGGGCAGGCACTGTTGTCTTCCCTGTGGTGACGACTGACAGGATCCAAGGTAATGGCCTGAAGTTGTGTAAGGGGAGGTTTAGGTCAGAAAGAGGTTCTTTCCCTAGAGAGTGATTGGGCAGTGGAACAGGCTTCCCAGGGTAGTGGTAACAGCACCAAGCCTGGCAGAGTTCAAGGAGCATTTGGATGATACTCTTGGGCATGTGATGTGACTCTTGGGGATGGTCCTGTGCAGAGTTAAGGATTGGACTCGATGATCCTTGTGGGTCCCTTCCAATTAAGCATATTCTGTGATTCTGTGGTTACTCTTCAATAGCCTTTCATCACATTGGCAGTAGTGATAGCTTGGTATGAGCACCAGCAAAGTTTCTTCTTTGTCCTGTTCAGCAAGCTATGGACTTCTATTTATCTGAAAAATCCGTTTAATTCTTGTAGACGTAAAGCTCATCAACATTCCATTTTTTTTTTTTTCTCTTCTCTGAATGCCTTTGTAAGAAATTCTGCAGTTCTGAAGGTTTAACCAATGCTCAGTTTTACTTCAACTCAGTGTCTGGTCTTGGTAACACTTAATTTCGTATTGCTCTCAGAAGAGGTTTTGGATTCACCAGCAGAAAGGGAATCATGTAATCGTCAATGTTATCAAATCACATTTGTCACTTTTTCCTGTAAACACCCAGAAGGAATTTATTTCACTCAATAAATTCCAGATATCTGCCTAGGAAGACACAGGAACACTTAAAAGCTGTGCAGTAATAATAATAAAAGTGAGAAGCCTGCCTCTGAACTCCTATGTTTAATGCATTAACATCTGCTGAATATTATCACCTGCTTTACCGTAGCATCTACATGCCCTTCTCCAAGACCAAAATTAAAATTATACTAAGGGACATATAAGGTGCTGTTTCAGAAGGACAGATTTCACATGGGTCACATGGGAGAAGTGACAGGGAAAAGTAAACATTCAACCAAGACAACAGAGGTCATTATTCATAAACATTTCAATGATTTTCTGGGGAGAAAATAAAGGAGAAGTTAACCTATAAAGTATTCAAAGTGAGACATAAATAAGTATATAAACATGCACACAGAGCTTCTGATTTTAATAGAACCTGTTTTTACCAGCTGTGTATTTTTCTTATACAAAATCTGCCTACAAATGTCCATAACACAGAAATGTATCACAAAGCTCATGCAGGTTGAAGAATTAAGGATGCAGAGGGAGATAGAAAGCAAATGCCAGCAGCACAAGGAGAATAAATAGAAGAAATAAAGAAAAAAAGAGATTACAGAAGACCAGGAGACTGCCCAGCAGTGAAAGTGCAGCGAGGCAGAGGTGGGAGGAGGTGTGGGAGGACATGTGCTGTGTGCCCATATGGCAGTGTGGAACAACATCCAGGCAATGGCATGCAAAACCCAGTGACACTATGCAAGCCTTGAAGTAGATGCAGTAAATCAAAGTAGAATTTGCTATGTGAAGTAAAACCCACAGAAATACAAAAATTCATGTTTTTCTAAAAGATTCATGTCCTTATGTATTATTTTAGTCAGCAAGAAAAAATAATTTATTCAAGGAGCTTACCAATAAAATGAACAAAGTTACCTAGACACATATTTAGGAAAGGGAGTGCAGCAGGACACAGCCTCTCCTGAAACTGTGTTAGATGCTTCTGCATACAAATTTCACATTGCCCCCCCACATGGGGGTGATGGGTAAGGGATTGGGCAGGGGAGACACCATGCAAGGCATGAAAAGGAAAGACATTGTGGAGAATTACTACAAAGCTACTCTTACCCAAATCAGTTCACGCATTTGCTTTACCACAAGATCTCACAAAGAGTTGTGGTAGCAACACCAAGTGAAATGCTTTGAAAAGTAACAGGTGCCTGAAGCCGGAGAAAGGTGAAAGAAGAATTCAAGTGGTATTTTAACAAAGAACAAGGCAACAGAAGCATACTAGTAGGTGAGGTGGCAATCAACATCATCCTCAGATTCTGAAATGTTGACATAACTTCTGAGATTACTTAACTCACTTCTAAAAGAACTAATGGAATTTGGGGTGGCCAAAAAAAAGGATGGGCAGTCAACGTACTTTTATAAAAAGAGGACAAGGCATAGGAGAATTCTGGAAAGCACCAACTACTCAGTGTAGCTTCAATTCTCAGAAAAATTCTAGAAGTTATCACTAAATAAACTGTGAAAGAAATGAGTGAAGTCCAATTTGAAATTCTTAAAAGCAAATACCATCAAAGTTATCTAATTGCTTTATATAGCAGAGTAACAGGCTTTAGGGATAAAAGAAAGGCAACAGACACCTATCAAGTGGGTTTGCAAGGAATCATGTCCTTAGTCTGGTATTGTTGAACACCCAGATGAAATGGCTGTGCTTACTAACTCTGAGGACAACACCAAGCTCAAACATACAGGCTGAGGGACAGGATGGGAACTGCAAGTGATCTTCACAAATTAAAAAAATTACCAATAATGATTGATGGCAGTGAAGGAGCATAAGTACTGAAGTGCACATAATCAGAATAGGTAAGAGCAAAGTACTCTCAGCTAAAGAAGAGCTGGGAGTGTTAATGAATCATGAGACACTGATGTCTCCTGCCTCTTCCGTAGCAGCACAGCACCACGAGGTAATGGATAAAGATGCTGCAAGAGACATGCAGCCTGTGAGTCTCAGAAAGGAAACTTCTGCTGACCACAGTTGGGAGAGGGTGTTCATGCCAGACAATCACAGGACTAATGCTGATTAATTGGAAAGCGCCTGGAAGAATGCAGTAAAAATGATAAGCGGTCTAGAAAAGCAGCACCAAGTAAGTAACAAGGAAAGCATTACAAAGCTGAAGTTATTAAATCTAAAGAACACAAGACATAGGGAAGCATAATAAAGGCTTTCAGAGATATTAAAGCTTGATGAAAACAGACAGGGAATAAACTTCTCTGCATATCTCTAGCGGATAGGGAAAGAAGTAAACTGAAGCAAAGCAGATTTAAATCAGACTTTAAATAAAATAGTCTAACTCAGCTGTTCAGGTTCTTCATATTGCAGTAAATTCTCTACAGTTCATTTCTCCAAAAACTACAGTGAAAGCAGCTGAGAGGGTTTATACAGGTCTGGAAATACTCCATGGGTGCTTAAGGCAGCACTGCTACAGGTAGCAAACTGCACGTTAAGAAATCTGTTTCACAACACAGCGACTCAGCAGAGAAGCTACTTCCCAAAGTTCACCTTTCCATACAGCTCTGGCCACTTGTTCTCAGCCCCCTGCCTGTGTCCCACCTATCTCAGTTGTGTCAGTGCAATGGTTGCAGAGCTGCACCAAGCACCAGTACACTGAAATGAGGCAACCTAAAAACATCCATGGGACTGGAGGGTTTATTTTAAGAGGGCTAGAACCTGTTACAGTGCAAACTCCGCATACTGCAAAGCATCTAACCCCATATAAAGACAGGTGAGCCTCAGTCACTCACAAAAATGGGGCATACGTACCATACTTTACACTCAGGGTTTGCTTATATCCAAAATCTACACAACAAGCTCTAATCACACAAAGCTGAGCTGGGATTATACACACACCACAAACTTCCATGTTTTCCCATGGCTTTGTTCCACCATGCTTCAGGACTGTTTCATGCCCTGGAGAATTCTATTGAGAAAAAATAGCTGGCACTTCAGTAATGAAAGTGGAACACTACGATGACATATTCTAAAATTAAAATATTAAAATGATGCTCTCAAGGGAATGGTGGGCACTTCCAATTTTGCAGCAAATTTCAAAGCAAGTATCCTTTGAAACTAAACACGTTATGACCATTAGCAATGCTAATGCAATACTCATTAAATAAATACATCTACTTCAACACATAAGTGAAAATGCCTTTCAAAAATAGGAAAGCATCAAGACAAATACTGAGGTTTATTAGGGCCATAGTTATAAGCAGGTTACTAACACTATCTAAATATTTAGCCTCTTGGAGCTCATTGCTGGAGTACAATGGTCAGTGTTGTACAACATGCATGTTGTTCCCTCAGGCCTTCCAGATCACTGGTTACAGTGATTACAAGGCAGGTACGCTAAATGCGTTCTCTAGGTGGCTTAGCAATTGACCCTAAAAGCAACTAAATATGAAGGCAGAGTTAATATTAAAGACACTCAGATTATGTTGCTAATACAGCTCTAACAAGTGGAACAGGAACAAAGAGCACTGCCCCAAATTACAATGACAGCCACGTGAAAGATTCAGGAATCAAAACAAGGTCCTACTACATCGAGCCATAAGCTCACTTTGCCAGACCACAGATATCCCTTGTTATAACTTGAAGACCTCGTGTGCCAATTATTTTAGCCCAAATAAAACTTCTGCAGCACTTCACTGATTTGCAATTCTTCTTGTCTGGAGAAGAAGTCATATTCCTTTGCAAACACTTTAAATACTAATTATTTCTTTGCTGAACCCTGCAGTGAAACTCATCTCTGGAAGGGGCCATGTAAAAGCACTTCCAATATTTCTGCTGCTCAAAGAGCAATACTCTTCATTCGCTTCAGTGATTTTCTACCCAACAGGTACAACACTGAAGTAATGAGCATTATAAAACTTAATACAGTGCCATATATATTTTATGGCTCTGTAGATCCAGATCAGAGAACATCCAGATTGTTTTTACAGAACTAATGCCAGACACATTTCAAATTATGTATGCAATGATTCTAAGAAATTTATAACTCTTACCAAACTAAAATTTAAAAAAACATATAGTTGAGAAAAAGAACCTTAAAAATACCAAACATTCTTTAAGGATGGTAAAAATTCCCAAAGTTTTCTAAAATAGATGTTATTATGAAAGAAAATAATAGATATCAAAATTAAAAGCAGCTTGGTAAGAAGTATTTCTCACTAATGAAAGCATAAGGCATTAAAAATATATGAAAACAAAAAACCATTCATAATGCTCCAGTGTTTCCACAGCACAGCATTCAAAAAGTAATACTACGTAGGATGTAAAGCCACATGAAAGCTTGGGACAAGGGAGTATGAAATGAGATTCCCTTATATCAGACACACATCAGAAGGAAAAACTTCCTGTGTAGATTGCCACTCTTCCCCTTCTGTTTACTTTTACGGTAACACGATCACACAAATTTCCAAAGTATCCAAACACTTCATGATCTTTGATGTTGCCCTTATAACCAAAGAGGCAGAACAAGACTTCCGTATATCACATTCAGATATAGAAAGACTCAAGTTACCTGCTCAAGGTTGAACTGAAAGCCGCTGGCAGTCCTGCAAACCAAAAGTGGTTCTCCTGAAGTCCAAGAGATTCAAAAACAACTGGACCCACCTTGTTTGACACTTCTGCAGGAATGCATCATGCTGCAACCACTGACAGTCCTCTGTAGGGAAATCACAACTCACCTGAAATCTGTCTTTGACCTGGGACAGAAACCATGGAAACAGAGGCTTATGCTGTTGGAAAAAAAATTTCCTAATTGAGGAATTTACTCATGAGAAAAAGTGGCTGTGGCTCAGCTCTGGACCAAATAAATGGTTTGAAAAAAGCATGCAATGTCCAAATATCTTGATTAAAAAGATGTTCAAAGTTTGTTCAACATGTTCATTTCCATCAAAGACTATGTTTTTTCTTTATTCAGCTCCTGTTCCTTAGCTGCAACTTACAGCCTGATGCAATTACTGAGCATTCGCTCAATATTGGCCAAGTACAGCAACAAGAGTTTGTAGGAGCACAGTTCTCTGCCAGCAGTGCCACAGTTAAAGCTGGCATGAGTGGACAGGCTTCCCTAGGGAGGAACTGCCAGAGACTGCCCATCGCGGCCTCACTTAGAAAATTTTACAAGAGAACATACTATATTTTATTTATATCTATCAGTGTTTTCAAAGAGCAGCAGCTCAAAGTTTAAATCTACAAACTATATAGGCAGAGTAAGTGCCTGAAACCACCTGCATATATAATTCTACATCCAGCACATACACAAAGCTGAATTCCTGTGTGAAAACAAAGTTGAGAACGTACAGACCTGGAAAGCACAAATTTCAACAGAACGTTTTCCATATCTAGTGGAAAGTAGTTTCATACAAGATCATTCATCTGAAATCCAGCTTAGAATGAGCTTTTCAGGCAAAGGGGCTAGGGCACAGCCTGCCAGCGTTGGTACGTGTGGCTTTCCTGAGCCATGTCTGACAGGATCAGCCTGCGTGCTGCCACCACCCTGAGAATGACTAGGCCTGTCTAAGACTAAATTTCACCACTAAATCCAGAAACATCTCACCTGAAGAGTAAATCTATGATTCAATTATACTGTGTTTGGACAAATGAATTTTCCATTTAGTCTATTTCTACAGAAGAGAAAATCTATTTCCACAGAAAAAGCTGCAGCCTTCAATTCTTGCCAGAATATCCCCTTCATATTTAAGAAAACTAATCCACATTCTCAAAGGCTCTGATTTCAGTGCAAATTACATGTCTTAATTTTATTTAAAATGTCTTCTGGAAACTACGAAACATCCTCTCCATCAGTTTCTTACAGCATGTCTCAGGCACACGTGGGAAATGCCCACGAAGACACTGCAAGAGCAAATACACGTCTGGTTCAGTTTAGTTGTGTTCACACAGTGCAGCCATCCCAACTGAATTTGCCTTGTAGATCAAGTATAAGCAGCACCGCTTATTATGCTTCACAGTTGGCTCTAACAAGGTTTGAATGAAGGACAGAACAAATACAAACAAAACTATCTTACTTCCATTTGCACTTAAATTTTGACAGACTGAAAACAGTCCAAATTCTCCTACTATTTTGTGGCTAAAATAGGAAAATCCCGTCTGCTACAAACGGAAAATGGTCCAATGAAACACATTTACTACTGAAAAAATGTCATCTCTGGAGCTGCCTTGTAACATGATGCATGAACAAATTTGCCTCCTAAGGAAGCATCATGCATATAATGACTAAAGTTTGTGACATTAGCAAAGACCCTTCAAGAATGAGAAGTAATACCAATTGCTGCAAGCTTTGTTTTCCAAACTTCTGATTGTTCCTAAATATGACACAAATAAAATCAATCTAAAATTACTCATTTTTCCAACATCTGTTAAGAACTCTTAAAAAGTCTATCCTTAGGGACAATTTGTCACAACACAAGATGATGACATTTGCAACACTATACTATATCAACAAGTAAATGTCACTATTTGTGACATAAACACTGCCCTATGACAACCTTTTGTTGGCCTCACTGATACCATAGACAAATATTTGACCATGTAATGCAAATAGAATCAATGACACCTTGGGGACCAAAGCAGAGCAAGTCTGTTCCCTTGTGTAAGCCAATGTCAGCTTATTTGCTCCTAATTCTATGGTACCAGAAAAGCCACAAGTGCTACATGCTCTGATCTAGTGACACAAATCCCCTTCCTCATGTCCGAACTAGAACGATCTGACACACAAGGAGTTAGGTCATTGCAGCAGTCAAGGTAAATGAAGCAGTAACAGAACTCTACAGTCAACATCTTTAAGTGATAATGGGGAAGGATGAATCCAAATTAGGCTTCTAATTATTTTCATTTTAACATGACTATTTAAGCCATTACCTAAGTTACACAGCATATTGCTCCAAAAATTTTTATTATAGGACAGAGTTGGTTTGCTGCACTACTGTTCCTTAACTCAAAAAGTGAAGCAAGAGAACTATGTTTTTTTTCCTCATGTAGATATAATAATGATGCCTACAAAAACTTCGTGTCATTCCTCAGAATTATTAGCATGCGTGTGACTCAGAAACTACAAAAAACAACAAATAAAACTCGTCCTCTTTAATTGTCAAGATGAGCCTCGTGCTGATCCTTCCTAACACTTTGGGGGCTTAATCTCTTATCTACCACAGACAAGTGTGGTTGTAGCCCTGGCCCAAGGGTCCAACTCAGTGCACACTGAAGCCTGCTTCCCCATTTTACAGGCTTTGTCCCAAGAACATGACGTGGAGAACCCCTGCTCTCACAGCACAGTGACAGCGGGGTGCAGCAGTGAACTCAGGGCGATGGGACTCCACTACAGGGAACCTTCTGCAGCAGGAAAGTGATGAGGGCTCAGGGCTTGTTTCTCTCTCTTGAACTGATTGCCTGTGCAAGGAGATTGATGCAGAAATCAATTCACTCGTGCCAGCTGGTTTCTCTCTATCTGCAGTGGTGGAAAGTTGATTGGGGTATTAGTTTCCTTCAGCTGATGTGCCTTCCATATGTAAGATGCTGACCCTAGTGAAGCTGAACAAACTAATACAGCAGCTAGAAAGATTAAATTAACCAATCCATAAGAAGGAAGGTAGAAGACTGAAAGAAAGTATGAAGACAAAGAAAGGCAAAAAACAACTCTCTGCTCAAGCTAACAGGCTTGGTTTTTTCTAGATAAACTCACTAATACAGAATTGTTTAGGGAAAAAAATTAAGAGGAAGAATAAGAAACGACAGGGTGGAATTCAACATTTAAAATATAATTCTTGGAATATTACCTGTTTCTGTTTTTACTTTTTGCAGGCTCCTGCACCTCTTCTTTTCCATTACTGTTAACATTCCACTAACTGTGAGACAAATCAAAGCCAAGAATCCTTCCATAATGTGTGAAATTTAAGTCAATGAAATGGTGCTGCTTTACTCTAGCTGAGAAATACAATCACGGCTCAGGTTCCCATGGAGTCTACAGATAGACCACAATAACTGAATGCTTTTATTGATGTCCTTCAATACAATATTAAAAATGAAAACAGATCACTTAGAAATCTTTATTTAAAAATCATGAGCTATTTGTATATAAGAATGAGTGAGATTTTTCAGGACTTCTTAAAATCTAAGGAAGTTGATCATGCCTGTTTAATAAGCCTTTACATAACTTAAGAGAAAAGAATTGATTTTCATTTCAAAAGAATCACCAATTTTTACTGAACAAAAACCTAGCTTAACTATGCCATGCAAACTTGGAACAAACAAGCATAATTTCTTGTATGTATCAAAACAACTTTATTATACAGCAAACCAGAAGATCAGCTGTTTTAAAGTCAAACACCAAGACATCAAAGGCATATTTTCATACATGGAAAGGGTGAGACACTTGAATACTCTCAGGTAAACTTCCATAAATTAAAAATGAAACTCACTTGTTGATAAGAATATATACCATATTGGTTATGCACCAAAAGAATAATGGCTTGAATTTAAAATTAATCCTGGTCCAGATGAGGTTGTGCATTTAATGAACATTTATTCAACTTTAAATAACCAAGGAAAACATTCAAGATACTTTGTGCTTTTTCCATATGACAGTACCATCATCCACACTTCTAAAAAGATTCTTTAATAAATTCCACATAAACAAAAAGACATCAAAAAGCACTTTTGCCATGCATCTTTCTTTCCGGAAACAACATTCACTCAAGAGAAACAGTACCCTTTAAACTTCCCCACCTGATGAGAAACTTACAGTAGGAAAAAACATCTAATTAAATTGTTTCGATAGATCTACATGTTACTTAATTTTTCTGAATTTAAATGCTATTTAAATCAATATAGTAAGAAATGGGTTTGAAATTCCAAAATGTAGAAACAGATCAACAAAATTTAAATCACGCAGAGAATATACCCCAAAATTTGAACTGATTAAGGTTTATGGAAAGGATGATGTAATCAATAGAAATCCAGCACCAGCAAGTACCTAAGTTCATCTTCCCTCTCATTTTCATGTTGTAGTGGTTTTGGTTTGGGTTTTTCCTGGTAACGGCATCATAACTAAGGAAGTATTCCATCTCATTTCTTTACGTAAGCAAAGATATAAAGAGGGGAGTCGGAAGTCAGGAGG
>JAWWEE010000122.1:62677709-62756406 GCA_035221455.1 Xenops minutus | reverse complement strand
CACACGCAAAAAACAACAAACAAAACATTGCCCCCATCCCCGCGCCCCCCCCCCCCCCTCCCCCGCGGCAAACAGGCCATCTGTGAATTTTCTCTCTAGTTGAAAATTTTTGGAAGTTAATCCCTCTCCAGTGCTCCCTCTGTGAAAGAATGATTAAATGGGAATAGAAGTTGAGGGTGCTGGAGTCTTATTTTATTGCATGTACCAGTGTACACTCAATTTTGAACAAATTCCAGGGATCCTTTCTTGTTAAATATTAAAGTCTTGCCTATTAAAAGAGGGAATAAACTGGCAAAGTACACTTCAACAGTAATCAGAAAAAAAAATATATTTTGAACAAATAGGAACTCTTATTCCATCGTAATAAGGTATGAATATCCAGCTGCAGAGCTTCCTTTAGGGAAGCAATACTCCATTGCGCCATCCCTGGGGAGATGCTATGGGACACAGAAAGTATGAAATATGTAACCCAGAGACATCCAAAGTCAAATAGCTCTGCTGTTCTATATTCCAGGTGCAGGAGATTTAAAACCAGCCTGTGTAACAGATGGGCTCTATAATGATGTAAAATGAAATTAAATCAGTTAATAAATTTCTGGTATTTCTATGACTCATTCTGGAAAAATCAGCCAAAGTTTTAGCCAAACTAATGTATTGCAAGCACAAAATAGGCAATCTAGGAATCTAGAGAGTGCCTTAACTGTGCATATGAAGCTCACTCTAGTGTGTTTCTGTAAAGTCAGTTAAGCATAATATGCAGTTAAATTCCCTAGTAAAATATTAATCATACAGTGAATATGTTCCATTGTAGGCTCTCATCCTGCTGACATCTAGAGATTGAGTATTTCTGAATATCTGGGATAGTTGAAGGGACTTTCAACTGCGCTTGTCTTGAGCCCAAGACCTAGGAGTTCTGTACTTACCACTGGGGCCATGTTCTTAAAGCTGTGATTCCAGTCAGAAGAAAGTTGGATTTTAGTCTACGGTTTGTATTAGGACTGGATTTCTAAATAGTTTATAAAATATAACTAAATTATTAATAGGTGCTAGAAGTGCGCTACAGATAGAAATAGGACAGTATGGTGCTTGTTAAAAGTGCAGAGCCAAAAGGGGAGCAAAACCAGATGATCTCTGGAGGTGCCTTCCAATTCCAGCCATTCTGCTGTTCTTCACCGAAGAGGATTTCCAGGAGCAGCCAACTGTATCTCTTAAAAAGAGCTCATCAGCTTGCACCAGCATATATGTCTTGATTGCTGATTGACTATACTTAGGAAAAGAGCACACTGCAAGGGATTCATCCCACCAGGAGCAAAGGTTGCATCACTTCTGTGAGGGTGAAATAAGTTGTACTTACTGAATGTTCCATCTTTTTTACTTGCAAGCAACTTCAGTAATTTTTCCTTACATGGTCAAGATATTTGGAGACATGTTCCTGAGAAAACACAGTAATTATAAATTGCAGTAACTGCAGGTCTTTTAGGCTCTTCTTGCATTTTTTACACCGTGTATATTGACATTTCCCCTGAACATTATTCTTTAAGTAGCATCAGTTTCTATTTAACCATTCCTCAGCCTGTATTTTTGAAACAGGTCAGCCAGCAGTTAGTCCCAACTCCTTATATACTGTTCTGAGTCTGCATATTAAGTCCCATTACATGAGAAATGTTTTGTGTTTCCAGTCCATGGTGTGTGAAAATGTCAGCTTTCTAAGAGTATCTGTTTTCATGGTAGCACATGCCATTAGCTCTCACTTATAAAGGTGAATTCTCAGCAATTTTCTAGAGGAGGTGTGTGGAAAACATAGAGGGAGGTAAAAACCAAAATCAGGTGAAAAATTATGTCTGAGACATCAACCAGAAATTCACTTCACTTCTTCCAGGCCACAGGAGTATGCATCATGTTCAAAATAGGTAAATGATTTTTATATTCTTAGGATTAATCTGAATTATTTGTACTGCACCATCAATTATTGCTTAATGATGTGTAAAGAAAATATCATTAGGCTGATTACAACATAATCAAAATAAGAATTTGCCTCTTTTGTCAGGGTTTCTGAAAGTTATTTACCTAATAGAATAATTAGAATTTTAAATTTATTGTAGGAATGCAAGGACTGCAGTAAGTAATGCAATTAACCACACATTTGTTACATGATATTAGCATATAATTAATCACACATTGACATCCTTGCTGTATTTTATCTGCATAATTCATTTACCATGATGATTTCTCTCCTGATTTTTGAATTTAATCATGAAATTGCATTTAGCAAAACAAATATTTTTGAAATTGAACTATTATAATGGTTACTTGACATTTAAAAAATGTTATGCTTGAATTGGTTTTTGCAAGATTCATTTCAGCAATGCACAATACAATCATTTCACTGAAGCACATTGAAGAGTTCTGTGAAAGGACATCCTTTTTTTCAGGTAGCTATTTCATTGGAATGAATACATGATAGTTAAATTGCAAAAGTGTTTGGCAATTGATTGATGGCAACTATATGATGCAAATTGTTTTGTATCACACTTATGCTATGCTTTTCAATTGTTACAGATATATATTGAGGCATAAATATCAACATCAACACTGCTCTTTTTATTTTGGTCTTGTTTGAGCAAAGATTATAAACTCTTACTGAATTTCCACATTAATCTAAGAGTGTCTGATTCAGTTCTTTTTAAATTTAATGCCCTCTGGTAGAGAAAATTTCCTTGCTCCTAGTAACCTGGGTTTAATTTAGCAAGCTGGCTGAAGAACAGATGACACTCTTAAAGGAAATACATTCTGTTAATTTATAAAATTTGAGAATGCTTGAATATATAAGGGAATATACTTGGATGTGTAAATATGGTTTTGTGTGCACAATGATAACCTATGTAATATTTATACTTGTTTTCAATCTTCCCCTTCTACAAAATACCATTGAAAACTATGCCTAGACTTACAGAGGAACTGAATACCGCAAAGCTTACTGACTTCTAGGAAATTCATGATGAGACCGAAAGTCAGGCACTAGAAGTGTATTTATAATCTATTTGTGGTAAAAGGCCCCAGTATTTTATGCAGTGTCTTGAGATGTGCACTTGTAGTGTGTCTTGGGTCAGGGGAGGTATAAGGGCCACCTTACTCTTTTACTTGGTAATTATATTCAAACAGGTGTCCTGCCAGCCCTCTGTATGGGAAACACAATTCCTCAGTGTCATCAATACCTGATGTGTAAGGGATAATAACACTTCTGACCTGGTCCTGCCCATCAGCATTGCCACAGACTTTCTGCCAGCAGAAAGATAAGCGAGCATATACGATTGACATATTAGGCTGATCTCAGAAACTTTTGATTTTTTTATCCTGCATCTAGCCAGATTTTAGCTAAGGCAATGTTACAGAATTACTTCTCAGGGCTTCTTGGCTTAGAAGTCAGTCTAAAATTAATAAATGGAGGGAAAGAACAACTTAGTATGAACCACTATGAGTACGTTGTGTGCTGTTACTCCCTTCCTTTCCAATGAGCAGCTCTCTGTGGTCCAGAAGCCTTCTGCCAGGGAAGAGCTTCAAGGCACAAACTTTACATCTTAGCAGTGAGACAGGAATGACAGTTCCAAACCTGACACTGTTGGAGGGTGATCAAAGATTCTGTGGGAAAGTGAAATACTTGCAGGCTGGTTGATAGACTGATGCTTGGAGAATAAAAATTTTAAGAAGTTTTTGAGGTAGAAGACTTGCTTCTGTTCCTCTTAAAATATTAGATAATGTGTCCAGAGTCTACCTACCACTCTTTACACATCTGCAACCTCGTGTATAGATATATGGAAATGTATGTAGTTCTGCATATACTGATTTGTCACAGGGAATGTATATGCAAATTAATTCATTAATTAATAGTGTAGTAACTTATTTCTAATTAAGTAGGTTATACAAAACTTCTTTTCTTGACAGAGATGAATCTTTATTTTGCTTTTCAAAGAGTAACTTTGACACCAATCTTTAGCATAATTTGAATTTTGATATTCATACTTAAAATTTTCTTACCAAAAAAAGAAGATATATTACAATTATAGTCAATGAAATACCTAGCATTGGAAAATCTCAGCGAGAGGCGTAGATCAGATGAGATGAATATACATTTGGAAAAAAATCTTGCAAACAAAATTAATGCACTGTGGTTGCCTACTAAGTACACGTAGTCATAATAGCTAGTGTGTGCCAGTGACAACAGATCTGCAGAGTACCTTACAGACACAAGATTAATGATTTGAGTATTAGACAGGTCAAAATGTCTGAGGAATTCTGATTACCAATCTGAAAGAATATTGCCGTGTGTTGAGCCAAGATAAAGCTGAGGAGTAGATTTAGGATGGATCTTTACTGTATGGCTTTCTCATAAGTCTAAGATAAATCTTTATCTGATTGGGGCATACCAAACACACTTGTCTGTCACATCAGTATGACAAATATCCAAATGATTAAGAGTACAGAAGCTACAATCTCTGTAAACTTTAATGCAAAAGTTACAGACTTGAGGATGTGTCCCTGCAAGTGTTGAATATTACTTAAAACAAGCAAAACTGGCAGTTTCATGAAGGAATTGTAGTTACCCGGTGCCTGCCAAAGAGATGATTAAGGAATCTTGGTCCTGTGTCCTAGAAGTGTAGTTCCTCTCTCACTCCATCAGAAGGGTTGTCAGGGGGGTGGTCCCAGCTTCTCTACCTTTGGTCCTCGCAGCAAGGTGAAGGGATCCCTGCCAGAAGGAGAGGAACTAGGGAAGCACAGGTTTTCTGTCTCCTGTCTCGTGTCAACAGGAGCTGGAACTACAGGAGAGAGATGCTAAATTCTTTTGTTGGCAACAGCTATGATGTGAAGATAACAGGGACACAGTATGGAAAATGTCCTTGCCGTAATATGTTACAAATTATTATTATTACTGTCGTTACACATATCTGAATAAAAGAAAAACTCTTTTCATCTCTATGTCATGCTTTAAAAAGAGGACACTGTAGAATGGCAAATAGCTTTTCCTCTGACATTTTGTATTTAGTTTGATTGCAGGCATTGCAAGCATCCTTCCATACATCCCTCACATTCAACTTGCAAAGGCACCAGCCCGGTGATTGTTATTTTTCTCTTTCATCTCTCCTGTCCATCCTTTCACTGTTTTATCATCAGAGAGAGACTAATAAGAAATGTTTCTACATAGTAGTTTTCTACTGCACAATGTTTCTTTGAGTATTTGATGGAACTGGAAAAGATCTCAGTGAGAGCCTTCTGCCCTGTCACTCTCAGCCATACTGAGGATAAAGGAAAGAAGTACATTGTGGCCCAGATTCAATCCAACATCTGTGCTCTTAACTTTTATTTAGGTGCCTAATTTATTTCAGGAAAAAAGTAAAGCTGAAGTGCTTTGTTGAGATCTGGTATTCAGATGCTGAGAATTCAGCCATTTCAGTGTCACCCCAGAAGCTCTAAATAGCAAATGCATGGTCTCTCAGTCCTCTGTGTACACATACATTTCAATCTGGCCTCTGTATTAACAATGGATTAACAACTGATTGTCTAATTTTCTGAGCATTGATCCATATGCCTTCTATTTCCCAGACAACATTTTTTCTGATGGTCCACAATTTTATACTGTGAATTAAATGGACAAGGAAGGAAGGAATTCAGAAGGAAGGGAAGGAATTCGGAAGGAAGGGAATTCGGAAGGAAGGGAAGGAAGAAAGGGAAGGAAGGGAAGGAAGGGAAGGAAGGGCAGGAAGATCTTGTTAGCGGCCTTCAGTGCTCTGCACAGTAGCCCTTGAGAGATATTGCATGAAGATGAACATATGTATTTCATTATGAACTGAAAATGTATTCGCTGAGGTACATCTTGCAGTTTTTAAGCAGAGGTGCCTGATTCAGTCTATATGCAGGGAATGTGTTACTTCTGCATCTTCCTTCACAGAAGCTGGTAGGAGCCAGTTTAATCCCTGAGTCACAAAGTGAGCTTCACAGAGCTACAAAAATGCTGCTTGGCTGATGTGCAACAGACTTTCTTGCTTCTCTTCTTTACAGCGGTTTTAGACGGTGTTTAATAATAGTATCTGTGACCCAAGAGAAATTTAGAACATTGATAGTGGGCAGCTTTCTCCAAAAACATGGGCACTTTTGCTCCATCCACACATCCTCTTCCCTCCTGCATATTCTCAGCAGCACCTCTGTGGATGTCACATGCAAGAGAGTAAAAAAGAAACTCTGGACTCTTTTGTATTTGTTTCTCCTGTCAGGCTGGGAACTTCAAAAAGAACAGGATTGGATCTCAGCTGACTCCACCAGTATTGGCCTCCCTCATCCAGGGGGAAAGCAAAGTTCAGAGCCACCAGTAGTAAAAGCTTCCCAATTCTCTACCCCAAGCACCACCATAGTCAAGGGCAACCAGTGAGTTCACTGCTCCGGACACAGCTCTCACTCTGAAGGCACCCTACTCCCAACACAGATGTTTTGCATAGTTTCTGTTCAGCTTGTACCTCTCACTCAGGGCAAAGAACATGTTTTAAAACTGCTCTCAAGGCAGCTGAGACCTTTTGACATGCTTGCTATTATGCGGTTGGGTAACAGGCAGGGAAACACAGGAAACCACTGATTAAAAGCCAAACAAATTAGCAAAATAACAAATGACCCTCTAAATCAAAAGCTCAAACTCTGATGAAGTCCTAGTGCCTGTGTGGAGGCATCTGAGCCTGGGAGAAGAAAGCTTTTTCTATGCTCTAACCACATGAAATACTACAATACTGCACACTCCAAAGTCCTGTGTACAGCAATTAAACTTGTGCAGGTTACAAGACTAAACTGAAAGAGGCCAGGAGGAATGATGTTCACATAGTGCATTCACAGAGCTGTGTGAGCAGCCAAATCTAGCATGAACCCTTATCAGTCTCAACAGGGCCCAGAAGTGCTCAGAAAGAGCACAGAGGGATCACTCTCAAAGTCAGCTGGGAACTTAAGAGGCAGAACTTTATTAATACAAACCTACCATGGAGTAGGATACTGGGATTTCTTTAGTTGAGAATCATCAAGATCAGAGCCTGTAAGTACAAACACACAAATATGCAGCAGATCCTAATAATCTGATTTTGACTTCCTTTCCCACCTCAGTGCCAGCTGAGGTGAGGTGAGCAAAAGAGAATTAGTGTTTCTGTGCCATCCAATTGCATGTGCTTACAGGTCTCCAGCATCACCAGCCAGGTCCATGGGCATCTCCAGATGGTTGCTGCCACACATTGCCCTGGAATTCATGTCATGAGCTCTGTAACAGGCTGATTGTTGGAGCACTGTATATGTGCACAACATCTGTTTGGGACCCCATCGACATGTAGTGGTAATTGACAGGTAAAGATTTCGATGCACCCAGAAAGTAATTCACCTGTTCCTGGCATGTGCTGCTTTTGTTTTATTTCTGGTTTTATGCTTCATCCATGGAGCCCCTCAAAAATTAAGCGCAAAACAGAGCTGCCCATACAAAAGGGGTTCACGAGTTCCCTCAAGGTCATATTCTTATCTCTATCTATGTTAACAATGATGCCTACTTAGGCTGAACACCCAAAATAATACCTAGGAGCACAGAACAAGAACTGAGAGAAGTGTATTCTGCTCTCCATAAATTGCAAGATCTAATGAGCGCTGCTGCAGATTTAGATGCCTTAGACTCGTTGTATCTTTCTACTAGCTAACACAGGAAAAACATCTTACTGTACTTGAGCCCTTGAGGATTCTATGGCAACCTACTATCCCCTGATACAATTGTGTTTTCAATAAAGAAACAACTATTTCTTCAAAATTAGTCATATTTACCAATGTGAAACACTGTGAAATAGTGCTTAAAGCTCCAAGAGTGATTCCAACACGTTCCTTTCACCCTCCAGCTCCATTCCCTTGGGCATCTGTCTTGCAATTACAACTGCCGGTGGAGGGAAGCATGGGAATGCACATCCATAAATACCTGAAAAAAACGTTTCTCTACCATTGCTCAGTTAGGAAGGCCAAGTTATGCACTGCTAAAATTTGCAGGTGGAACAGCTTAGTTCTCAGTCCTCATCATTTTTATTGGTATTACAGAGCACAGAAGCGCCACCAACTCAGAGCAGAACCCCAGTACACATCTTGCTCCGGGACATGAAGGCGGAAGACTGCTCTCTCCCTGTGCCACTTTCAGTCTGAGGACCAGGGGAGATACAGTAACAGTGATAAAAAGCATGTTTTCACAGAGTCTAGCTTGCCATCTGCTAAAACTGAACACACTGGACAGCGAACATGTGCCCACTGTTCCACAGGAGCAAGGACACATCACAGGGGCTGGTGCTTGCACATACAATTGTGTGACACTTGGTGCAGCTTTACCATGCCCCTGGTGAGCTTATGAAAACCATGAAAGAAGCACAGTTCACAAAGCCAATGGGGAGAAAAAACATTAAATACATCTACTTAATTTACTAGAACAAACTTTTAATGATGTTACTGCACAGAAACCATAAAAAATGCTTTTTTGCTAATGACCATATCATTATGGTGTTTTCATGACTTATCTTTTAAAAAAAGAAAAACTATTTACTGTTCTGTGGTTTTCTTTTTAGAAAACACAGATAAACATGAGGATATTAGAGAGGTTAGAGGGATGCCAGAAATGAACAATAATATCTGTGTGTAAGTACATTTCTAAAAATACAGATACATTTCTGACTGCATCTGCCAGTCAGATACAGAGTAGGCAGGTACTATTACATGTAGGTACTGTCCTATCCAGCTGGTGCAATTAAAGAGCTAGCAAAAGTGAGCTATAAAATAAAAATTTTAAGGTCAAAAAAAATGTTATTCAGAGAAATAATTATTAGCCTACAAGATCTACAAGAGTAGGAAAGGAACAAACACTGAGAAAGAAGCACAGTTACTTCATTATACCGCTAAACAAAGGCAGAAAATAGTACATTAAATACAGGTTAAGTTTCACTGATACTGGGTTTAGTCAAATAACCTTAAGTCTGCTCAATGATCTTGAAGTGCTAGAGTCCAGGCATTTAAATTAAACTGGACTACACATTAAAAGGAGCCTTGATCAAAATATCAGAACAAGCAGAGAAGTTTGCATGACCTGTGAGAGGCTTTTCTTCTCTAATTCCTAGACTGTACTGTGAAACAGTCAGAGGAACAAAGGAACCACAGATGTGATTTTCTATGGTCCTGCCTCTTTTAGGTGTTATAACCATGGTGATAACTATTACTTTAATATCAAAGTGCATAGCTTATTTAGAGAAACAGCCACCCTAAGAGATAGGGAGGTACCATTATTTTCACCTCGCATGTTGGAAACTGCAAA
Source organism: Xenops minutus (assembly GCA_035221455.1). Taxonomy (NCBI): domain Eukaryota; kingdom Metazoa; phylum Chordata; class Aves; order Passeriformes; family Furnariidae; genus Xenops; species Xenops minutus. The sequence continues at coordinate 62,747,057 of JAWWEE010000122.1, read as the reverse complement.
ATCACCCATGTAAGGCAAGTCATATCTCAGCGGACACTGGTGAGGCAACTGCAAAGTTCTTCAGCACTCTTATTCAGTTTCAATTTAATCCAAGAGCTGTTCATTTGGAGCCCTACGCTCTGACTCTGGCCAAGCCTCAAATTTCCCCAAGGTCTGACCATTGTGAACACCACAGCTGTGCCTCCAGAGCTCACAGACGTGGTGATGGGCCTGTGTGGAGCATCACCAGCTCTGCCAAGGGTGTCACCCACACCCTCAGTCCTGCAAGAGAGCAGCGCTTCACATCTCTCCTCTTCCACCCCAGCCTCACCCAGGGCTGACAAAATACAAGAGGATCCCTAAGCATGGCTTTTCTCCACTCATTTTACCAAAGTCAGGGAGTCCAGAACGTGCCAGCACACACCTACAACACCGAGCATTTCACAGCACACAGGGGCAAATCCCTTTGAAGCACGGCTCCTCACAAGAGGTGATTCTGCCCTCCTCACCCTTCCACAACAGCACTGGGGCTACAGTGCTTACCCAGCACAAGGGTCTAATTCCCACTTCTGCATCAGGAATTGAAGTACAAATCTTCTGCCAGAGCAGAGACACACAACCCTTACTGCTGAAATTGCTTCACTTTTTCTTGGTGTAATTGCAGATCTACTGATTTTGGAGAAAAGGGAGAGACAAAAACATCAACATTCCTACATTTATACACAGAATGGGCATGTTTCTAAACACCTGATTAACTCTCAACTCAGAGGGGAAATTTCAGGCTCTGACCCTATTACTCCTTATGTATGAATATTCCAATCATTAGACAAAAAATACTTAAACAGCTGTTGGAGCAGCCCATGGACAGAAATGTAGAATTATATGTACCCTCTGTCAAGGTGCATCTTTTAAGCATACATTCTGTTTCTCAGGGATGTATGTAGGTAAAACTGTCATTATAAAAGATTTAGAGCTGTACCTGCCTTTTTGCACTGGGGTTATGCAATACCCACCACAATGGAATCTTAATCCACAACTGAAATTCCAACAGCAATGTCACAGTAAGGAAGCACCAACAACCTCCACGTACTTGGACCTACATCCAAAAAATCCTGTTTTATCACAGTGAGTCCAGTAGGTCCCTCTCCAATAAGCTGAAAGAGATGATACATGCTTTCAGAAATCAACTCATCCAAGCTTTCCCAAGAGTGGCTGTTAAGATTGTCAGGAATCAAACAAAGGAGCATCCATATCTCCCACCTTCTGCAGAAGTCCAACCTGAGGCTTAATGGATGAATCATAGAATCATGGAATGGTTTGCGTTGGAAGGGACCTTAAAGATCATTTAGTTCCAATCCACCACCATGGACAGGGACACCTCCTACTAGACCAGGTTGCCCAAAGCCCCATTGAGACCAGCCTTGAACACTGCCAGGGATGGGGCACCCACAGTTTCTCTGGGCAACCTGTGCCAGTGTCTCACCACCTTTGCAGTGGAGAATGTCTTCCTTATATCTTATAATGAAGTAAGGCAGGGCAAAGGATCCCACCCATTATTTCTTTCAAAGTGGTTTTGTCATTGATGATTTGTTAGAGTTTTAAATTATTATTACTGGGGCAGAAGGTTGGGGATGGGAATTTTTGGTAAAGAATGTGAGTCTCTGAGAATAAAAATGCTGAAGGAATGTTGCAGGTCATCACTTTTCATCCTGAGCTACAGTGAGCAGTCATATACTGCAGATTCCTTTCAACCTATACTTCCATCTTTTGCCTAAATGAAACTGTGTTTTCAGGAACTTGCATTGTACTGCAGATTCTCTCTCCTTTATGTGAGCAACCTTTGGTCTTAACTGGCAGGACCATAAAATATTTTATTTGGACATGCAAAGGGCTTGGCATAAGAGCTTCTGTAATCTGGGCAGTTTTATGTTTTAAATTCATAAAGTGGTATATACCTTACAGAGCTTCCTATTTTAGCAGAACAACTACTTTTTTTTCTGAAAAACTCACCATTTTCCCCTTCTGTTCTTTCAAAAAGAATCTATTAGTCTATTGAATTTTAATAAAATCAAAAGGGAAGTTCTCATTTCTTTCTCTGAAGATCTGTATCAGTAGATTCCTAAGACCATCAAGCTTGGGAAGAATGCATTATGTTCCCACTGTGATACCTGATCTGCTATCCACAGCCTAAACACATACCTATAAGGATTATTATTAAGCCAGGTTTGGGTTATCATGCACATGTAATAAATACATCAGCAGTATCAAAGAGAGAATTCCAATCTGGTGTCTCTCTTTAGTGTTTATTGCTAAATTTCCCTCCTACATTTAAGCTGAGCTTATCCCAATATTGGCACAGTAGTACTGCTCATAGCCCACTCCTAAGCAAACCAAGCAACACCACTTAAACCAGCAAACCAGGTAAAACCAGGTATAGCTGCAGGTGTGGAGGGCTGTGCATGGAGGAGGACTTTGAAGCATGTTGGAAACACACATTTACTAATTAAAGTATGTATCAATTTTAAGTGTCTACTTCGGGGATGAGAAGAGGTGCTCTCTCTTTCCTTTGGCAGCTGGAATTTGTTGAAATGTGGAGAGAGCTCAGCAGGCAGTGACATGACTAGCAAGCTGTAGGGCTTGTAGAGAGGGAAAACAGAGGCTGGTAGAAGCAAATAAATGAAGTAAGCCATAAACTTTGTACCATGAAAAGAAAAGAAATAAGAAACATTAAACTCCTGAGTTACTTCAGTCAGATTAATATCATTCTGCTTTCCATGTGAGACTCTGCTGTTCCGTTCAAATATGATTATTGGGTTTAGTTTCTGGTTGTTTTTATAATCATACTATCATCTCAAGGAACTTTAAGAAAAACTCTCCCCATGGGAAATCTGCCTTTCACTTTGCAATATATGTGCCATTTATCAAAGGTCTGAGCCGTCAGGATATTTGACCTCATGCTCCCTTTAGTTTCATAAAATGTAGTCTAGCTACTCTGCAGAAATAGCACCAAAACCTTACCACAGATGGACTTTCGCCCAGTTTGGATAGATAATTACATTTACCATTTACAGGTACCGCTACAGTAATATTGAAGTCAATGCTTTTTATAGATTCTCTCAGCACAATTTATTGCAAAATGAACAAAACACAAACAAAATTAAATAAAATATCTACTGGAAGAATACATTTGGTGATCACTGGGCTCTACAAATGGTGAAACTGTATCACACAGAGTAATAGTTTTTAAATTAACCAAAGTATCTGTATATCAAATACAGAAAAGTCTGGATCAGTTAAAGATTTTGTGTGCAGCAATTTCTACAGATGTGCAATAAACCTTCCTTTCCAGTAAGGTGCTGCTAAATAGTTAAGTCTGGAAAAAAACTGTGAGAATATTTATGTTTATTTTCTATAACAAAGACCTACATGTTTATGAGGGATTATGACATCAATTTACTGAACAAATAAGCACCTGCATGGACTTACTTTGAAAACAAACCAAGAAAGGAAATACTGGGACCATGACAGTGCAGACTTGGAAGTACCTGGCCAAAGTCTTGCTCACAACACTTTAGCAGTCAGCACACAGCATGAAAAGCAGTCCATGAATCAAAATCAATTGTGAATTTGAGTCTAATTCTCCTCATATTTCTGCTTTGGCTTTGATTTTTTTTTTATTTTTTTTTTTTTACATTGGCAGGTATTAATGCAGAATGGGAATTTTCCAAGAAGCTCAAAGAGAACACAGTTTTGCATAGAAAGTTGTTTGCCTAGCACAAAAAAGCTCCTGGGATGACTATACGGTCTCTTCTAAGGAAAAGTAGGGGGTTTAAAAGCTACCATCAATTGATTATTTTTTCCCAAATCAGAAAGGGTTGCATCTTTTTAGTAAATCTGAGAACATACATATTCAGCTTAACACAGAAAGTGCCATTCTTTTAGCACATTACCTGTATATATTCTAATGCACACCCCCATACTATTTATCAGTTATACAGATGTCAATTTTTAGCCCTTCCCATAGTAAATGGTGAACTGCACTACCCACCTGTCATGTCTTCAGTTTATGATATTTTAAGACTGGAAAGGAAATTAGTTCCACTTGCATGAGCCTTTGTGTGAAAGTAAGAGTGCACAACAGATTTCTGTGGGCAGAGGGCACAGGGAGCAGAAATACTAATTGCTAGAATTCACTAACCAGATACACTCTTGCTGTTACAAGCACTGGCTTTGTAAGACTGGTGATGGTTTTGACTATATATCCCACTGCCAAAAAAGGTTGGGGATAGACTTCTCGTTCATACAATCTATAAATAATTATTAAAGTACAAAAAAAAGTAATGAGGACGCAAAACAGGAGGCAATTTGCATACCTCCCTGTTCAGTTCTCTCTTGACAAGGCGAGGAAGGGTACCGTGATCTTCCCAGTGATTGAAGCTCACTTTACAATCACTGCAACCACATCCTCTGCTGTGTTATAAAAGCCACTATTTCTCTAATTCACAAAAACTAACCGCATTACATGAGGATACTAAAGTACACATCAGACTTCTACAGTACAGAAAAGAAGAGGAAGGAGAGGACCAATTTAATTTACAGCCTCCCTACTTTCTTTCAAGACATCTCACACAACCACAAATCTCACACTTCTATTATTGTAGCACAGGATTTACATGATGTAAATAATTTCTTAAAGCTCCATACGCACATCAACTTAACCAAAGCCCCTTTCAAATTTATTTATTTGCCCTTGATCGACACACAAGTCCTCCATGGTGGCACTTTCAATGAACTATCCCTGCAGGTGAACATCCCTTAGAGAAGCAGCTGCCCCCCCTCTGCTTTTATGGTTATTTGTCTCTTCATCACTGAGCTCAAGGGAATAATCCTACTGCATAGTTCTTCTTCATTTATTTTACTAGGTGAGGTGTTTAAGAGGATATATGGTCATCTGGAGCTCATCACTGTCAAATTTTCAGCCACGCAGCTGCAAAGAGTAAAGGAACTAGTTTAGCTCCTTGGTTTACAAAGTGCTGAGTACCTCCAATGAGGTGCCAAATGTGCGTGGTGACACTTTCAGATTGCTGAGTGCCTCCTGAGGTTCGCAGGGCCTGATCCAAAGCCCCGCTGTTAGGAATGACAGCCCTCCTCTCGACTGCAATGCGCCTGGGACAGAATAGCACTTCATGGCTCTCGCCTGTGCTTCCAAGGCAAGGAGAGACTTGCCATAGATTTAAGAACACAGGATAAGGTGCCAGGTTTGAGAAGCACTGGAATCTTAGCGTTTCTACCTCCAAACACTTAACCCAGAGTAACACAACTACAAATATACATATCTACTTAAACAAATAGACATTCAAGACTACCTTAAATCTGTTTGGGATCAGGTGCTTATTTTCAATTGTTTCAATTTCACAAACATGCCAAAAAAAAATTCCCTCCAAGCCCTTTAAGCCTATCCTGCTTCCTTTGACCTTCATATTTTTTTTTTCACTTCTTAAACAAAAGAAAATAACATTAAAAAAAAAAAATGCTGACAGTCCTACTGTAAAACACCCAGTGCAAAGACTGGCTGCTTTCGTTTGGGTTAAAGCAGCGAAGAGTCTTTCTTTACCAGGTCACTTGTTCAAATACAGTTCTGCTTGACAGTTATCACCTGATGGCAGGCAGAGTAAGCAACGTACTTTCTAAGTAACTCTGGAAAAGTATTTTTTGTTGAATATATAAATACGGTAGAGAACGTCCACAGGCATTCAGGATGAGCAAGTCATACTGCAATAGTGAATTAGTAGACAGCAACTAAGTAAACAAAAAAAAAGAACTAAGTTGCGGCAAAGAGTGTAACCACTTTCATTTATTCTGACAGTTGCCATTTATCTTTGCTTTTGAAGAGACTACATGGTAGTATTCCAGTAAGTGAGCTGTGGCATACCGTGAAAAAATAATAACATTTTAGCAATACAAGCTCTCGCTGCAGCATCTGTTATTAAATCTTTGCAGAGGCGAGGAGAGACTGCTAGTCATAACTGTGGATTAGCAAGGTTCTACTATATTCGTTTTAGAGTGCAGAGCACTTTGCATGAAAGCTGTTACTTGCCTTTTATGTCAAATAATGAACTTATGCCAACTTTTTAATACTGAATTCTTTAAGGAAGTAGTTCTAACAGCCTGCAAGCGCTGTCCACAAAAACCCACAGCAGTCTAATAGCAGAGAAATGGAGGAAGGGCAGAACCAGAATAGCTGATGCTGCTGATTTTACAACACCTTCTTTTCACAGAAAATGACCATCATCTTGCACTTCCTTCCTGAGAATCAAAAACTGCCTTTGAAAGTGTCAAGCTTTATGACGCTGACTTCAACTCTGACACCTGATTATACAAGAGCGTTAACATAAGCGCTCAGCATGCTCCAGGGAATCACTGCATCCTCATCAGTGGTGCCTTAGCAGCTCCACATCCTGGCTGACTCGCTAGCAAAACAGGCAAAAAACCAGGACTTGAAGTCCTAGAGAAAGGATGATAATTCACATACTTATGAGAAGTACAACACACACACACTGAATTGAGACAAGTTTAAGTAAACTTTATGTTAAATTCACAAAGTTCAAGCAGAGTCGGAGCTTAGCTGAACTGTAGTAAAAACACTCAGGAGCTTTCCTGAAACACTAAAATGCTTCAGGACAAAGTTGATCTTGAGCCTTCATAACAATATTTTCCTGACTGTGAAGTTACACAGACAGCGCAAGGTGCTGTGTAATATTTACCCACGATGCCCACTGTTATAATGTTCCAGTGAAGCATAAATTAGAAGCAGCAAATCGCTGAAACCATCCGCGTGAATACACAACCATTAATGGATCAATACATAATGAAATGAAGACTAGCTGAAGTTGAAAATGAGTTACAAAATACTAGGGGCGCTCACCACGATAGTTGCCGTCTAAATCAGGTAAGTAATAAAGGCAAGACACGCTGTTTTAACTGCGAAAAGTTGTGAACACTGACTCTCTAATGCAATATCACTGGTTCCAGCGCACGACTTTTATCCATCGATGTGGCTGTAAGAGCCCCCTCGTAGAGCTGCTGCTACTCCGGAGCTTTGCGGGACGCCCCTACGCCCCGGCGGGGCCGTCCCGCTCACCCGCTCTTGCCGCTCACATCCACCTCAAGCCCGGAGCTGCGTTTTATTTCATTTTCGGTGTGTTTCAGGTTTTTCTTTCCCCGGCGCTTGCGAAGACAGAGCGCGGCGCGGGGGAGATTACATGGGGATGACTGAATCGCGGTGAATCGATTAAGCCTCGACAATTTAATCAGGGACTTCATGCGGGGCTGGAGGAGATAATCCCCGCGCCGCAGTTCGTCCCTGTCTCTCCCTTACCCGGAGGACGCGGCACAGCCCCGGGGGCACTGCGACCGCATACGGACACCGCTTCGCCGCTCCGGGGCCAAGCCACCCTCCTCCTCCTCTTCCTCCTCCTCCTCCTCGCAGAGCGCCGCACACCGCGCACCCGGCCCCTCTGCAAGATGCGCGCTCGCAAACTTTCCAAACTTCTGGGGAAGTGGCGGGGGATGCGCGGAGCCGGCCCGACCACGGCGGCGTTTCGCCCCCCGTTGGCACCGCAGCCCCGGAGCGCTGCCCGCGGGCATTCCCGGCCCGGGAAGCGGGCGGCAGGAGAGGCGCGCTCCGGTCGCAGCGAGCGCGGGGCTGCGCCCCGCAAGTTGGGAGAGCAAAGCAGCGGCAAGGGCAGGGACCCCACAGCCCGCCCCGCACTGCCCCTCGCACTCACGCTGCTGTTCTCGCCCGTCCAGTGCACCATCGCCTGGTTGTGAGACGCGTCCCCTTTCAGCACGAAGGAGGTGCTGATGAGGGAGACCTGCTCCCGGCCGGCCGCCGAGGATGCTCTCCGGGAGCGGCTGCTCCCCGCTGCCGCCCCGCTGCCGCCGCGCCGCGGCTCGGGCGGGCTGCGCGCAGCGCGGGTCAGGGCTGCGGGGCGCGGGCGGCCGCGGAGCTCCGCGCAGGGCTCCGCGCAGGGCTCCGCACAGGGCTCCGCGCAGCGCGGCGCGGCGGCGGCGCCCAGCAGCGGCGGCAGCAGCAGCAGCAGCAGCAGCAGCGGCGGTGGCAGGCGGGCGGACACGCGTGGCCCGCCGTGCGCCATGGTGGCTCTCCGGCGTGGTAGTGACAGGCGGGGAGGTGGCGGGGAGGGAGGGAAACACCGCGGCGGAGGGCGGGGGCGGGGGAGGGCTGTAACCGGAGCGGGGCTCGGCGGCAGCGCCGTGCGCGGGGCTGCGCGCCCAGCCGGGGCGGCGCCGCCATCTGCTGGTCCGCGCAGAAACGCCGGGCGCGCTCCGGCACACACGGACACGGACAGGGACAGGGACACGGACACGAACAGGGACACGGGCACGGGCAGGGACACGGACAGGGATACTACGGACAGGGACATGGGCACGGACAGGGACACGGACACGGACACGGACACGGACAGGAACAGGGACACGGGCACGGACACGGGCACGGACAGGGACACGGGCACGGACACCGCGCCCCGCGGGAGCCGCGGCAGGGCCGGGTCTCTCGGCGGCGGCACAGCCCGCCGCTTGCGAAGTTTCACGCAAAGCTCCGGGTTCCCGAGAGCGCCCGAACGGGACTCGCAGCCCCTCGGGGAGGGTGCGCTGCAGGGCGAGGGCGCTGCGGCCGAGCACCCATCCTGCCCTTTGGGCACGAGGGAGGACCCCGGGTTGGCCCTCAGTCCCAGGAGGCGGCAGTGAAAAGATCGGAAGGGGTCTGTGGTCAGCAGCGGGGAACGGAGGAACAAATGAAGCAGGTGCAAAAATACGATACTTGTGATTAAGACAAGAAGCGCTTCCACGGGGAAAAGGACCCCCTTTCCGTCTTCCTGCCCCTCAGCTCCTGAGAGGCACCAGGCTCGTCACCTGCATTGTCCGGAGCCAGCTGCTAATCCAGTGTTGCCCACTGTGGGGACATGTGGCTTGTAATTTGGGATTGATCCATGGCAGCATCAGGAAATGCTCACGGCAGTGTTGTCACAGCCAGGAGGAGTGATGACTGGGGCTGTGTAGTGCAGCGTAACTCAAAACTGACAGATGAAGCAGCGGAAGAAGATTTAGGCACCACAGATTGGGTGCTGTTGCTGCTTCACTGCAGTGTGCCATGTAACTCTGAATAAACTGGGACCTGTGAAGCAGTTTTCCTCACATGCTGTGAAGAGGGCACAAGTCAGAATCCCAGGATAATTGAGGTTGGCAGGGGCCTCTGGAAGACTCCTGGTCCAACCTGCTGCACAGGCCAGAGCCAACTCTGAAGGTGAAACTAACTTCACTGTAAGATAAGGTTGCTCAAACCTAAGTGTCGGAAAACAAGTTTGAAAGACTGCTGATGAAAGTACTGACTTCAGGTACACACACCTACCAGAAGAGATCTGGGCTGGGTAAAACCAAGGTGAGTGAAGTTAATAAACCAGCTTTAGTTGTAATCTGCCTTTACCCTAATGGCCTAGTAAATTAGGATTACAAAGGCTTTTCTAGGAAGATTAATAGAAAAAATAGTATCCACTGGTTTAACTGGACCATTTACAGACCTGGGATGACTACCACAATGACCTAAAGTGACCTGGGTATCCCAAATTCATGTAAAAATTACTTTCAGCAAGCTATATGATTACATATTAGCCATACACCTTCAGTGCTAGGAGACTTATGGTAACCTGTCCCATTATTACTATAATGGCTCAAGATAGAAAGCAGTTTCAAATTCAGGATGACTCTCCACTTTTTAAAAAATACGAATAAAACAATTTTTTTTTAAATCCCATATGCTTTTTCTGCAGGTGCCAATAAAGTCCTCTTTCAGAGTTCCAACCAAGCACAGCTCCACAGTCTCAAAACAGTCTCTGCGCAGCGCTCACCTTTGTTTCTCCAACGCAGTATCTGAACTAAAAGAAGAATTTGCCCTTTCTCTGGGAACCTCCAGCTGCCAGTTTTGGAGATTCTACCCCAAATACTGTGCCAGCAGGAGCTCAGGCAGCAGCAGGAACTCAGGTGGGCACCACCACTTGGCCCAGGTCACCAGAAGCTGCCCCTGGGACTCTTGAAGGGGGCTGTGTATTAATTTCATCCCTGAAGGTATATCTCATGTAAAGAGCAAGTTGATTTTTTCTTTCCTCAGATCTTGATTTCCAAAGACAATACCAAAAGCTGAGAAGGCCTAGGAAAAGCTATAGGGAGCTGTCTAAAGGAAGTGAAACACGAGTGTGAGACAAGACTGATCTTCGCATCCATTTAGTTTTGTCACAGTGTCTTATCCCTCTGAAACACTACCCTTTTAAGGGGAAAAACACCTGGGTTTGAGTGGGCAGAAAGTTACTTTTCCAGATAAAGCCCTTACGGCTCTTGTAAACTGGTGTCAGTGACAGCTGGTGGTCAAACACTTGTTTGAATCACTGCTGTTTGGGCATGTTCTTTAGGGATGCAAAAGCTGGGCAGTGATTTCACAGTTCACAGAAGACACCCAAGCAAAAGGTCATTCCTGTTGGAGTAACAGTTGCATATTGAGTCACCTTCCATCTTTTGCATCTCTGCACAAAAAGGAACAGGAGAAAAACCACAATGCTGAACTGTTAAGAAAACACTGACCTACCACAGTCCTATCAATCAACATGAAGGGGTGAATTATCCGTTATTAGAAATTCAGTAATTTTGATTCTGACATTACGGTCTATCTTCTGTAAAATTGTGAAGATTACCCAATATTTGTAGAATAACCTAAAAATACTCAGAATGGATGGAAGGACCCAAGTTACTACATGTTAAAACTGGTATACAAAACCTAATACTAATGAATACAGCTGGACTTTATCATGCTCATCCATTTTGCATTCACCACTGTGCTCGACAGGTAGGGATCTCAGTGAGTAACATCCAAGAGAAGAGATAGTAATATCCACATTCCTAAGAGTAAAGCCCTTTATATCCACCAGTTACTGGCATTTCCTGTAATGAGACCTAAAAAGGAAAAGAAAACCAAGCAGTTGCCCCAGAAGTAATGAAGCCTGATATCCTCCAGCCTTGCACCTTATGGTCAACTGGAAGGTCTGCTTGAGTCTTTCCCCATGGTCAGAATATCTTTTCCATGGTCTTCACAGGAACCTAGCAAATCCGCTAATAAAATCTTCCTTATCTGCTCAATCACAAAACTTGCCATTTATATTGGTAACCTCCCCTAATTTGCTGGTTTAGTTGAGATTTTCTTACAGGTTCAGAAGATGCTGGCCAAGGTGGATGGACAGATACACAGCCCCATGAATTTCTCACTGAAAAGGACTAATTGTACAGGCCTTTTACTCTTCAGCAAGTGAATTAAACATCTCACCTAAAGAATGCTAAAGCTGAGAGAAATTGATATAATTCTTATTTCTCTGTATTAATGGTGAGATTTGAGCACATGGGTGAATCACTCAACCTACCACTGTGCTTGTCACGAATCGAATCCCTTAGTATCCTGTTTTTAAGAGGTCAGGGATTAAATGGAACCAAAAGCAACTTTTCTATTTTCTCTTCTTTAGAAATTATTGTAACCAAGACAGATGTGTAGACAAGACTATGAAAGTATTTGCACCATCTCTTGTCTCTGCCACTAAATGAAAGGCTTTTGCTTGGCCAGTTCTTCAATTGTTGTTGAAGCTGGTTCTACATCTACCATATATATACACACTTCTCAATTTTGCAAACTAATAAAAAATGCATATTTAATATAGCAGTAATTCACAATAATAAAATGTATCTCTAGACTAGGGATATTATATAAACAATACACATACTGCATTATGTCATTATGCTGTACACTTAATGACAGTAGAGTTTCAAAAGATGAGTATTGAGGAGACTGGATGAGAAGGCTAAGGTTTGCAAAAGTGGAAAGGAAGTTTCATTCTCTAACTCCCATTAACGTAATTCAAACTCCTGTAGTTAAATCACCTAAGAGGCAAAATGATGTCTTTGTCAGGGGACTGTGTCACAGCTCAGGGCTCAATTGTGTTAGGTAGGAAATGTACAAAAAGAGAAAACAAAGGTAGATCCACCTTCATAGAAATGTTTGGCTATGCAGAAGATAAACAAAATAACATACTTCAAGTCCAAAACATGACCAGAATATTCAATTACTTCTTATTCTGTTGTGACTATTCCAGATGAAATGCAAACAGAGGAGAACAGAATTGCTACTGATTTTTATAGGTTTGTTAGCATCAAGTTTGTAAATAAAAGAAGGAAGCCAAGTTACAGACTAGAAAATACAATTTTGTCTAGAAAGCCCAAGCAAGCTAAGCAATATAAGAGACCAACTTTGATAAGTGAAGGGTTCTCCCAGTTTCAAGTCTTGTTTAACTGGAACTTCTTAAGGGTTGCCAAAAGGACAGTTTAGATTTGGTTTAAGGATTTCTAAAGTAAACAGGCTTCTCTAAATGTCTCTCACCTTTTATATCTCCTCTAAACTCTGTTACAGCAAATACACAGAGGCAGACAAAAAGACAAATAAGTATCACACACACTTCTAAGCTCCTCTAGTCCCAGAATAGAAATAGAAAAGGCTTGAAAAAATTTGCGGTATTGTAAATCCAAGGCAAGGTTCTTCTTGTTAATGGCAGAATTATTAGTGCTATACTAATACCTTCTACTCACATTTTTACTGACTGTCAGATTAGCTTAAGATTTAAAAGGCTTCAGTTAAGACACTTTATTTTTACTAGATTAATTTCTCTTCAAATCCCAAAAGTATTACAGAAACCTTCAAGTTCTGCTCGGGCATAAACCAAGATGCCATGCTGATACTCTTTTTGCTTGCAAATAAAAATATTGGTAACAATTTGTTATATGTTTCATCCTCATAGCCTTCTTAGGTTGATAATGCAAGATGACTGCAGATGCACAATATGGTAGAAAATCACAGAAGAATTACCCATTTAAGCACGCTCCTAGTAGAGGGCTGACCTCTTTTAAAGGTTGATTTAAATTAATGTATCAAGATGCATTTAGGATACCTTATTCTATTCATTAGATACAAAACTATTTCCAGTTATACTGTCTTTATGTTAACAACATCATTAAGAGCACAGTGACCTGCAGGGTTTTTGACAAAATGCTTATGCATGAAAGCAACTTAATCTCACATGTCTTATCAAAATGCCTGACTCCAAAACAGCCTGATTACTCACTCTGACCACATTCTAAGCTAACAAATTAATACATGGCTAAGCTTTATTGTCGTTACCCAATTAACAAAAACCAAATGCTTTCTTTGCATTAAATGCAAATTATTATAAATAATGCCATACCCCTATGTCAGAGGGCAGAGCTTTTATTTAGCTAGGCCTCTCAAAATAATTTCTATTTGTATTACTATAACTACCAAAAAAAAAAGTCTTTCTATAGTCAACAAATCTAGGTGTCCTAACACTTTTCTCAATAGTTGTTCCATTTGAGAGAACAAAAAACCAAGCAGGTGTCAAATTGTTTAGTTCACATTAACCCATTGATACGTGCTGTCAGCAGCCAGCCCAGATGCCAACAGAAGAAAGCCTAATTAATAGGAAGCATTCTTTGTCACTAGAAAAGCAAAATTCTACTTCTGTGGGCAGTTCTGAAGTCAAAAAAAGTGAGTAGCTGCCTTTGTTCTACAAAGAACTGACTAAGCTACAAAGTACATGTTCAATTATCCTGTTCAAATTTGAACAATATAAAAGAGTGGATTTCAGTATAGTGTATTATCTCTGATTATTACAGAGAGCTCTCTTCAGGTATGAATAAACTGACATACACTTAGAGTAAAAAATTTGGAAGACCTATAAATGATTTGATGAAAAGCTAAATAGCTTCCAGTTTTACCAGTACCAAGTCAGCAAACAGTATGTTTGCAGAAAAAGCTGACATAACCACCCACTAGGCCAGCAGCCCATAAACAGGGAGTCACTGAGGTTGTCTAGAAACCTCATCCTTTGAGCATTATCGGCTTCCCTCTAACTCAATGACAGTAACCGAGCAGCTCAGCACCTTGCAGGACTTTCACTAGCGAGTAGGCAAATACACACTAGAATGGTCTCTAGTTCTAAAATTAAAGAGAAAAAAAGTTGCAAAATTACTGTCACTTAGCAAACAGGTTGATAATGAAAACAAGCTTCTTTGAGGCCCTGAAGTTTTATCTTCCATCAATCAGGAGAAAAAAAAATATAACTGATCTGTATACATTTGCTATGCCACAAAGCCTGAAATGGTGGCTTAGTCTGAAATAGAAAATATAATGTGAAGTGTAATGTTTTGGTGGCTGTTGTAAGATTATCTGTCTTCAACCTTCATAATTTCTCATCAACAATTAATGAGCAGAGTTCTGAAAACATGAGAGAATTGGATTCACTGTCAACACCTTAAGACCTCACAACAGAACAAAAGGTTTTTATTTTATGTGTCCAGCCAGGCTGTGGGAACTTGTTTTTTCACAGAATAGCTTTACACTCGTGTTTTTTCTGACCTAAAATTTCATTAAGTTTATTTGAGAAAATATGAAAATCTGAGAAAGATCTAGGTAATTAAATGTGGTGTGGAGGATGTAATTCTCAGGTTTACATTCAGCTTCATATAGGAACAAGTATGCAGTTCCTTTCATTTCAAAAAATATTGTTGATGTCTTACCAGCCACTTAAATTCTGCTCTAATCTTAACAGTACTTTTATCAGTGTCATTTTATTACTCAGTGTGCTAATACAGTTGCATTTCTGAGAAAATTCTGTGAGAAAAATACATAAATATTAAGCCAAACCAAACCCAAACCATTCTAAATCAGTCTTTTAGTCTTTTGTAAAGGAGCCCTGAAGGCACCATTTTTCTAATAGGAGATGTTCCCATCTGGTAGACGTTTAGTGGGAAGTCAGTCTGACATGTTTACAGCTACCTCAATCCCCTTCAACTCTTCATGGAAAGAGCTTAGTAAGGAATGCAGATGTGAGTGGGCTCCAATTTACGGTTAATAGCTTTTGACCATAGAGCAAATCCTTTCTACTGCAAGCATACAAGCTTAAGGGGGTATGGGACTGGGTCCCAACTGTGTGGTCTTGCATGCCTATTTCAAGGGATGGGGAAGGGGTTTGCTCTAAGTTTTCCAGGGAGTTTGCTAAATTGTGTCTCATGGCTGAGGTCTGCAGATATAACACTGACTGGTTAAAAGCCAAACTAAGAAAAATGAGAGGGTTTTCTGCAAAGACATATTCCACTAAAACATCATAGAAAACCACATTATTTTTAACCTGTGAAACAGATTTACTTCAAGTAACAACCTTCAGGAGTGTCTGTTTTAAATAATTAACAGAATAGTACATGAATTTTGTTTAGGTAGTGCCTTTTTCTCCGAGCTGATTCTTTTTTTTTCATGCCTTTTTTTAAATTTTTCTTTTTTGTCTTTGTTTGCAATACAGATTTGCATGGTCTCGATGAAGAGATAAAGATAAGTCCTTTCCAAAAAAAGGGAGTTACTAAAATAACATAGCGCTGTGAAAAATGTGGACTACCAGATGCCAGGGAACCTGACTACCACACATTTTGGAGATCATTTTCAAAAATAAAAGCAGTATGGGTAATAGTGAAAATTAAAGTAATAGAAACATAAAGAAAACTGGTGCCAATTCCTCTCCTACAAGCCATTGTTTCTGAAAAACAAAAGAACTGAAAGCAGATTTTTGTGTAAGTAAAAGGCTGGAGGGCTTTGGAACCACAAGCTGAAGAAACACAAAGCACTTCACACTTTCCAATGTTCCCCTGATCAATTCTGCTTCTCTATTTAAGTATTAATTTCTTTAAGTCATTCTTGCTCTACATTTGAGCTAGTAAAACAACAAAAAAGCCCCACAATATTTTTAAAATCTTAAAAGTCTTGTGTTTTGCTCCAAGCCAGGTTACTTATATCAAGACATTATACTACTTTTTCCAAGAAAAGGTACCTTTTATTATTGTCCTATGAATATAGGATGACGTAACTAACATGAAAAAAAACAAACAGATGCGTAAATATCATAGTGTTTTGAACTGCTATCTATAAATTCCGTTGTTGGTACCTAATCTAAACACACAGGATTAAAAAAATAACCAGAAAAAAGGTATTTCTCCATTTTTTTTGTTTTCTATGCAATATTTTCTCTCCAATCCCAAACAATTGCAGCCTACTCTGAAGTTATCTTTGATTCAGAATCTTCAAAAGAGCCTAAATCTCCAAAGACACAGGTAGGCATTTTCAATGCTCTTGGCTACTAACTTCTGCAAAGATCAATGGGAACTAAGAGCCCATATGCTTTAGAAAATGAATTTTAATTCAGAAATTTGGCATGAGTGCCTGTTTCAGTTTTCTTTGGGATTATCCAAACACATGGATCTCTGGGAAACTTCTATGTTTTTTCCCATCTGTCTGGTATATTGTTTACTTGGAACCTGGGAGAAAGTACTGAGTGACAGGTAAAGAAGAGCAAATGAGTATCCATGGAAAACAATTCTCTTGCCCAGACAGGCTGTGGGATCCCCATCCCTGGAGGTGTCCAAGACCAGGCTGGATGAGGCTCTGACTAATGTGGTAGAAGGTTCCTTGCGCATGGCAGGGAGGTTGGAACTGGATGATCTTTAAAGTCCCTTCCAACCCAAACCATTCTATGATTTTAATATATATAAAGCTTGTACAGAACCTTAGAGATTCACAGGATTTTTCTTCGAGCTCCAGCTGTAAGAATCAGGAGACTGCATAAAAATCTCAGTCCTGGCCTTAGCAAGTGTGATAGCCCTCATGTTTTCAAAGACTGAAAACACAGGATAAATTAATCCTCTATGCTCAGGATATTGGAAGACAAAGAAAGTGGAGTCAAGACTTTGATTTTAATGTCACATTCTTGAAGACATTCTCATGATTTTTAACATTTTAGTTTTTCTTTCGTAGTGCTAGACAGAAATGTCTAGCATGATTTTCTCACCACCTTCTCCTGCCTGCCAGAACTTATAAAAGCATTTCGTGGTTATTACATTACATGACCTGAGATGATTGCTTCTGCTTTTGAAATGACACTTAGAATCCCAGAATCCTAGAATGGTTTGGTTGGAGGGGACCTTAAATCATCTCGTTCAAATGCCCCTGGCATGGGCAGGACCACCTTCTAGCAGAGCAGGCTGCTCAAAGCCCCATCCAGCCTGGCCTTGGGAAATAATTTTTAAGAAAAGGGAGCCTTAACTAGAATTTTTTTTTCCATCTTTGGTTGATAATTCTGCAACCCTGAACTACAGAAGATAGAACCAGAAATCTGGGAAAGATGACATTAGAAACACCTAACAAAACAAATCTGCTTAGGGCTCATAAAAAACATATGAAATCTGAATTTGCATCACCCAAACTGTAAAAATTGACAAAGAAACACAGAATGACTTTTATATACATTTTAGTGACAAATCTACTTCTAAATTCGCATGCTTCATTCCAATTTCATATATGATTCAGAGTGTAGCCAGAGAAGTGATACATTTATCCACCAAAACCCTTAAAATAAATACAATTGTTAAAAAAAAAAAATCAATCAAGAAGAAGGATTGTATCTTTTCTTCACCGAAACTTGCTCAGAAAAATGCAGTAAGGCTGCAGATTTGTTTTTGGTATTGTAAAGATTCTGCAGTTTTAGTCTGCTGTAATCATATAAATTCATCCATCAATAAACATAACTACTGTAAGTCTTATTCAAGAAAAGCCATTAAAAATAGCTAAATGGTAGAGCAAAGATAGAAGTCTGAAAAGCAAACAAACCATCTATAACAATTTTAATAAGACCTAAACTACCTATACCATACTGTCAAAAATTACTTTTCCTCATGAAATCTAAAACTGTTTCATGTGGCAAAAATAATCCCCCTTTGTGCCTATAGTGCTGTGTTTATGTGTTTTCCCTTGTTCAGCTTTCAATTCAGGAATAAATCACTGTTCCTACAATCTTCCAGCAGTGCTCTTGTAGTTTGAGCCTGCATAGAACTACATCACAGGACACAAATCTTCTGGTTTGGGAAATAAAAAAAGAAAAAAAAAGACTTCTCCTGGGGTCTGTGTTGTCAGCAGAAAACGGATTCAGTTGTGGTTGGCTTGATACAGAAGTTTTCTCATCTTCGGTTTATTTCCACCACTTTATTTTCAAAGCACTTTAATTTTCTAGCTTTTCCACCTCAGCTGGATTTTTAGTTATTCTTAGGGATATGAGTCTTACTGTGAATCAGGTGCATATACTTCTTTTTATTTTTTATTTTTTTTTAATATTGCCTGAGTCTCCTCCCATCACCAAAAGCAGTCTAATTCCTTCTCAAGCTGTGGAATATTGCACATGTCCCCTGGATTTTTTTAGCTTGATCAGTCAGCACAGCAGCATTTGATACAGTGCTTGTCATTGTTGAGTTATAAATTATGAAAAATACGTTGAATGCATTACTGATTTTGCAATGAAAAAGAAAAAAAAAAGTCCAGTAAAGGCAAGTCCTTTGCCAAGGCTCACAAATCAGCAGAGACCTTGAGCACACATTAAACTTAAGTCGGGCAAGTGAATTCACTGATTTCACTGGGAATCTTCCTTTGAATCCCTTGAAACAAAACATTTTAGTGCATTTATAAAAAGGGTTAAAATGGTGAAAATACTGACTTCATGTCCATTGCATTCATTATAGACTTCACAGTAGTATCTCCCCTACTAATGATGCCCCCATGTAAGCTGTCATATTTGCCATCTGGACTTTTTATTTCCAGCTTACTCTAAAGATTTATTCATGCTGTGACCCCTAAGCTAGGTTGGAAACCCATTTGCAGCACAGTTAAAAGGAGTGGCCACTTATTAATCTGAGTAGGTCTTACAGGCATGAATCCCCAGAGATACCTGGATCCCAGGAATGCCATCAGGTCAACAGACCAGCCAAATTAAAGGACATTTCACTGTATGGGTTATACAAAGGATGGTCATCTAGGACAGCTCATGCAATGTCACAGAAATATAGCTGCTAGTTTTCTTCACCAAACACCTACCAGGCAATAAAAATAACATCTGGTCATTCAGAAGTTGACCCCCTCTGATATATACATCAAATTTAATAATGTCCTAACAGATACTGCTATTCACTTGTTGCTTCTCCTATGATAAATGTTGGGTTTGATCCTTAGATAGTCACACTGTCATGAAAACTAAGCCTACAGGGATCTTTTTAGGTGGTTATGTGCCTTAAATAAGCCCAAGTGTAAGAAAATGTGTTTCCATTAGAGCCACAATGCAAATGAGATATGTTTCCTAACAATTTTGTTTGGACTAGGTTCCATTATTTCATTTACTTAGATACCCTTTCAGTCTCTCCAGAAAGTTTAATTCTTTCCCTTCATTATGGTTATTCACTTTAAGCAGTTCTACCAATAATCTCCACCATCATAATCCTGTAATTGTGGTTTCCCCAGGTTTTACACTTTAAGCCACATTTCCACCTAGGGTTAAAAGGGACAAGTAGCTCTCCTCAAGTCCAGTTGTGCCATTCCCAGCTGTGCCTGAGGCTGCTGGGTTCAATCTGACTTACCCAGCTAAACTAACAGAGACTGCACCGACTCCTCACGGAGTCAGTTGTCTCACTGGACACTATGAATAGATTCACACCCATGCTTGCTTTTTCCTTATGGAGCTCCCTGGAGCTGCAATTCAGGATCTGACTCCTCTTCATGAAAGGTTTACTGATTATGAATGTCCTGTACCACTTTTCATCTTCTTATGTCCTCCAGACCTCCATAAGATACGTATTAGGCATCTGTGTATCCTGGACCTTGTCTCTCAGTGGAGAGCTTTCATCAGGGTCTGTGCAACTTTCAGGGAACATTATCCCATGTGATTGATTCTTTTCACAAATAAACTTGGCCAAATCATTCTGAACCAACATTTTCAAAAAGATAGTGCAGCGGTGTTCAAAATAGGTTTTCTTACAAAAACTGAAACTAATACCACTTTTGCCATGCAGATTGTAAACTGTGCACGTATGACTTCATTGAAATCAGTAAATATACCACTTACTTCTGTAGTTATCTCAACCCTGCAATTTTGAATATTAAAACAAATGAACCTGCAATAAGATAAGAAAAAAATGCAGAAGGCAGGTGGAAATGTTTGTCTTCCTTAAAACAAACAGACAAGAAAGAAGATATTTGAAAAGGTTTTAATTGGAAGCTCATTAAGGTGAACTGCAATCCCATGAAATACTGCTAAGAGATGACCCACTAATGACAAGATGAGAACACTATCATTGACTTCAGAGGGAGAAAGATGAGGCTTTTTAGATAATCGTACACCAGTCTACTGAGTCAGGGCCAGAGTCTGCAGGTAATCAAATACCTCCTGGAAGCTGCTGCTCTGATGAGCTTGAGTAGATCACATCATGTTCTGTGCAATACACAAGCTTTACACTTCTCAGCATAGCATCCCTTTCTTTGATATATGTGTGCATGTGTCACAAGTGTTTGGGTAGGGAAACCTTGCACAATAACATTTTAGAAGAGCTTTCCTTGGCTCTGTTTATTTTCTAAACAAGTGCAGATGTGAGAGGCAGAAGGGTTTGGCTCTTAATGCCACAACATTCCTCATCTGCACACCTGCACTTCTGGCTAATGACCAGGATGCTGAGAGCCTGTAAGTGGCACTGCTGTATGATTAATACTAATGTTTAATATGTACTAGCCCTGTGCATTGGCTAAGCTAAATAATGTGTGGCACCATCCAACAGCCTAAAAATAAAGCCAATTTAATAAAATTCCTATCCCTTTTGAAGTCAGTGGTTAACTGTTCCCAAGACCACATGTGTTGAGCTGAGGCTTGGTTGGAGAGCCAGTATAGCTGTAGCACTGACCAATACAGAAAAGGCATTCATCTGGCACATTGTCTGAACATCCTTCTTTCCTAATCCTCAAGGAACCACACTGGATGAGATACTTAAAGATGATTTTGTCCTCATATAAAATTTCAACATAGCATCTGCTGTTTTACTGTATTCAACAGCAGCCAGGCTGTCAGTACACATCAGATCTCTCAAACTCCCACAGGATTCTCCCATGATGGGCATGTGATACGCTGATTCACCCAGGATACTTTGTCGTGGGGCTGGATTGGGGTGATGAGCTTTCTTTTCAGAGCACTTTTTATTGCTAAAAAAGCCTGTGAACATTTGTCTTGCTCTAGAAAAGCACTGAGAACAACTTCCTCAGTGATAGTTTCACGTGAAAACTTAATTTGCCTCTCTGCCATTTTTATTATGTATTTCTTCAATAACTATCAGCAAGCCCTCCACTGTCAGAACATTTTAGATAAAACACATTCAAACTAGAATTCACCACCTATGAATGCTTCCCCCCTGCAGTTGTATTCCCATGGATTCCCCTAAGAAGCATTCTCCTTTTCAAGCCAGGATTTTCTTCCAGGCTTAATATGGAGGATTCATACATTTGTGATTGGCTAGATATCCAGGGTGTCAGCCAAAATAGTAGCTACCAGTAGCTATCAGGTTAATATGCAGATATTTCTGTGCAAAATTAGACAGAAATACAGCATCTGTACTATTCTGTTGATGACCCAAGTTCTCTGTCTCCAGAGGCATAACTCTCCAGACTATAGACCAAGGATATACAGACATCAGGGATGATTTGGGGAGACGAGGAGTGAAGCTTGAGATTCAAACTAACACAGCAGCAAGATCTCATTCTTATTAGCTGAGAATGTGGCCAGAAGCAAAGGGTCTGAAGTGCAGAAATAACTATTAGGGTTAGGTATCAGGAAAAGTGCCAACACTTGGAAGAGAATGGTCACTTGGGTGACTGTAGATCCCCAGGCATTTTTCTAAGGACCACTAGAGGAAGGCTTTGTTGAGAATGGCTGAGGTACAGCTGATCCTGGTTTGGAGCCAAGAGGTTCACCAAATGGTCATTACCAGCCACAGTTTGCACGTGTATAGGCCTTATTTTAAAGCAGAACACCACAAATGGAGTTTAGCCCTCAGCTGCAGGGACGTCACCTGTCCAGAGCAAATGCACTCAGCAACACCTTTGGCTCAGCTCTTCCTCAATCCCTTTTCAACTAGATGCTCCTTTTTCTCCTCTCACTCCTTTCAAGCTACAGTCCTTGCATACCTTAGCCTGCTGGCCCATTTGCATACAATTTTTCAAATCTCTTCTACACTTTAGGCTTATATTATCATTTGGTTTTCCAGTCACTCTGCTTGCCAGCTTCTTTACCCTCCATTACCTTGTCTGATAGAATTTAGATTGCTGTTCCAGTATCTACTTCACCGAACCATTTAAAAGTCATTCTTAAGCACTCCTGTATTATTTCTATAGCAACTTTCATTTATTATTCTCAAACCCCCTTACATGTTGTACATACAGGTCCAAGATTATGAGGAGGAAAATATATCTTAGGTAGAAATTTGTTAGTAGAATATTTTGTAGCTTTTTTTAAACAGACATTTCACCCATCAATAATAACTTTTTATCATGTCGTAAGTACAAAAGACTTTTTGTGCATAAAACCATGAACACGACACTATGATAGGGAGTGCTTGTTATTAACAGTGTATTTAGTGTTTTTTATTTTGGGCTTTTTTTATTGCTGTAGCTGTAAAGAACTGGGGTTTATTACAGTTTTCACTTGAAGATGGGTCTGAGACACAAGAAAATACTGTCTCAATTGTCACGCCATGCATGTGAAGGCAGTAGGAGGAGCCAGATAAACAAAACAACGAAGGAGTATATACAGTACATATGTACGTACATACAGTCTATGTATATATACACTGTATGTACCAGAATGTGCCAGATATTGGCGTGGATAAGCTGGGAAGCACCTCTGCATACATAACCTGGGGAGCAGCACTTACACCAAGCAAGCAGCCAGAGGTAGCTATGAGGCTCAAAAGTGAAAGGGCTAAAGGAAGTTCAAGTCAAAAAACTATCTGCTCCAGAGCCAGTCATATCCAGTGAAGAGAATCCCACCATTTGAAAACTCTGAAAATCTTTAAAACCAGGAAAGGGTGCATTAGAGGACATTGAAGGGTTACGGTCTCATCTTTCTGGCTAAACTGCACAGCTGATTGTAATGTGAATGCCCTGTAAAGACGTTGTAAATGGCAGGACAAGGTATTCAGACATTATTTTCCCTTAGGATGGTCACATTTTCAGAAAAGGAATTGAGAATAGATGCAAAGTCGGTTATGAGTGTTGTGTCTACATTTTAGCCAGAGAAGCTGTGGATGTTCCATCTTTAGAAGTGTTCAAGGCCAGATTGGATGGGGCTCTGAGCAACCTGGTCTAGTGCAGGGTGTTCCTGCCTATGGCAGCAGCGTGGGATAAGGTCTCCTCCAACCCAAACCATTATAGGAATCTATGAAACAGTGTGTGGAGTGCTGATCTTCCCATCTCACAAAGGCTGTAACAGAACCTGAAGAAGAAAATGTGCAACAATGATGACTGGAAGTATGAGCAACATCTGTAGGAGAAGAAGCTAGTCAAGACTCTTGAGCTTGGAAAAAGGATGACTGAAAAAAAGTACAGGATAGTTCTATGAAATAATCAATAAGGGATAAAGCGGCTCAGGAATTCAGCATGCAGAAGGTCTAAAACATATAAAATGAAACACTTCTCAGCATAATTAAATTCCACATGAGGTGTTGTGGAAACCAGAACTATAAAGAGACAATAGAGAGTGAGGTAATGGCACATCAAGGCTTTTGAGCATCATGGTACAGATGAAACATTCAGGTCTGAAAGTCCCTGAGTTGCCATTTACAAGAAGGTTGAATGGCACCAGGGAAAGACTACTCAGTGTTTGCCCTGTTTCCTTTATTTTTCTCCAAACTTCTGTTACTGAATATTGAGAGAAAGTATTCTATTTATATCTCTCTGCTCTGTTTGTATCACCATTTTATTTTTTTTTAATTCAAAGTAGCTTAAGTATAAAAGGGGAGAGAAACAGCAAACACACCTTTCAGAAAGAGCAAACACACCTTTCTATCTCTATGAAGCTATACTCAGGTACAAAGCAATAACAAAATAACAACGAAGGCATGTGAAATTCAGTGACTGAACTTTGAGGGCATTATCAAACTATCCACACAACTACCAGAATTATGTCCTATTTCTATTAACTTAATGAAATTGAATTGACTTTTGGAAGACATTAAGCAGGTCAGCCACGTGAACATCAGGGTTCAAAAGCACCAAGCTTAAAGCCTGCCTGTTATTGACTTCAGTGAAGGAAATTGTGCAAGATTACTGAGTTGCAAGAATTCATCATCTAGTCACAGAGGGATTTAGGAATATGAAATGATTCAGTGTCTCAGAAATTGTGAGGGTAGACTGGAGTATGTGTTCTGGACAAATAGGATTAAAGATATAATGGCAAAAACAGAACTGCAGAAAGAAGTCTGTATCTGCTGGATAAATTACTACTAATAGTTACTGGACATTTTCAGCAACAATTTTGGTTAAAATGTATTGAACTCTTCCTAATGCACAGTGATAGTAAAAATGTAGTAATGCTCACCAGGAAAAAGGACCTGCAAACTATTAAGTTTCCAAACACTCAGTTCTAGCCTCATGCAGGATGACTACTTCGGTTTTAACTTTTTTCTGCATACCAATCTTCTCTATATTGCCTACTGCTCTTAAACATCACAAGGCACCTACCTGCTCCTTTGCTTTATAATGAGCTGCAAAGTCTGTTCCAGATTGATTTCAGCAAAGTCTTGTCACTAAGTGATAATATCAGAAATTATGGTCTCTACCATATAATTAATATCCACCTGAATAGAAGTAAGGTGTAGTTGCTACTCATTAAAATCTCAGCTCTAAACCATGAAAAACATGTAAAATAATTTCACAGAAAGCACATTCTACTAAAATCAAGTGGCTTCTCATCAGTCACAGTGAATGTTCTGTTACTTATGGTTTGCATATGACTCCATTTAATGAATCCTCTTTATTAAAGCTTTTATTATCCTAACTTACAATCTCAGCATAGAAAAAGTGTTGGAAGTTTTGGTTTTGCTGTATTTAATGACTAGTCCTTCTCAAAAATATCTGCTTTGTTGTTTGAATTACAGCTTTTGTATATGTTAGAACCTTAGCTTACAGTGAATTATGGGGTACAGTCTGATTCAATAACAAACTGAACCACACTATTTCAAAGAGGCTGCAAAACCAAGTTACACAAAATACAGTCCCAGTGATTTGGGGTTGTTCAGCATAAATGGAAAGAGAAGTCCAAGCCCCACAAAGGAGAGCTTTCAAATTTCAGTGAGACAAATAATAAAGTTCCAAAGATTAAGAACACAGGATCAATATGGTTCCATCTCCTGGAGGAAGTATTAAATATTTACATTCTGAAAGCATCATGATGTAACTGATTTCTTTGAGTTTCAAAAATGGATCAAACAGAAGGATCTGAGTGTTATACATCCTAAATTATGTGGGAGGCAATAGGCATAGGATTCTCAGAGAAGCTGAGATACCAGCCTCGAGCTTCTGCAATAGAAACTCTTCTTTACAAATAAATAAATTAGAATTTTTTTTTTTCAATAGTTTTTAAGGATATTGAGAACCTTTAAAATTTCACCAATTACTTTTTGTGCCATGTTTTAAAACTGTATTTAAAAAGTTTTCTAGTTTAGAAAGAAGCAATTGTGGGAAAAGTGATAGAGAATCCAGTTCTTCCTAGACAAAGCCTTCCAGTGATAAACTACAATCAAAATAAACCATGATTTAGTGCGTTCCCCTGATTTAAAATATGTACTTCAGCAATTACTAGTATTAAGAAAACCTACTACTCAAGATGGATTGACACTGATGCCTGAACACCTTTGAATCAAAGGTATTCCAAAACTAACAGCTTACACCTTCACCAGCCAACCTGTTCTCTCAAAATGTGCAGGAACGCTATACTCTAACAGCTCCACCCCCTTTCAAATTCCACTTCTTTAAGCATACCTATTGGTGAAACCAGACCTGGATGTGTTATTTCCCTAGGAAAGAAGCTGTTATTATTTATCGTCACTAAATGACTCCAACAAATTTCTTGATGCTGCTCTGAAAACAAAGGAAGATTAAACCACAAGTGGAACATCCATCTGCAAAACCACGACATTGTCCAGAAATAGAGAATAGATGTAGCTGGAGGAAATGGGAAAAAAAGGCGGGAGGGAGAGGAATATTCCTAATATGTCAGAATCTGACCCTAACTGGTGTCAGTCAGATGATATGGAAGCAGTTATCCAGCAGCATCCCTTGTTTCACAGCAGGGCTGCCTCTAGTACTGGCACTCTTCTCAGGTCTATTTGTAGCATTCTCCTGACCTTTCAAGTTTCTGAATAAAAGCTAATTATTTTAAACCATTCTAATGGGACAATTCTAATGGCAATGGTATCTCCTGAAATCAAAAGCAATTTTGTTGGAGGTACACTAGGTCCATGTAGGAAAAAAAGTGGAAACATAGCTCCATAACAGATTGAGATCCTCACATTCCATGATAAGGAAAAGAGGAAAGTAATAAATAACTCATATCCCACCAAAAAAAAAACCCCAAAACCCAAACCAAACCTAACCCAACCAACCAAAAAAACCCAAACCAAACAAACAAAAAATCAACAAACACCACCAAAAAACCCCCAAAAAACCAAAAAACAAACCTGAAAATGCATTTAAATGAAAAATCATTAAAATCTTTTCCTATAAACTGCAGATGAACATTATTTTAAAATCCCTATTTCTTGATATAAAGAATAGCACATTCTGTAACTTATAATCACAACAGAAGAGGTTGTGATAAAAATAAACAAAATAGAAATAAAAATAAATTTCTACTGAGATTTTACTTCCTTCTTCTAAAAACACTGATAAATTCTGAGTTCCATGCAGAATGTATATCAGCAGAAACAAGTGGTCTGAAAAGATGAAAGCTGCTCAAGTGCTGCAACATGTTGGCCTTCGCAGAAGATCGCTGAGTGATGCGAATGTTAGGATCAATTTGACAGTTTGCAGACATATTGAGCAGTAGCAAGATTGAATTAGAATTTTAAAATACCTCACTGGAAACTGTAGCTACGGCATTTGCTTGCAGTGAGCCAATTTAAAGATGACCTGGTGAAAATCAAGACAAAAACCATACAGGCTGGCTGGTAACACCAGCTACAGAAACAATGGAAGGAGAAGGAGGAATGGGAAAAGAGAGCTGAGTTTTGCTTATTCAATATGGTAAATCTTTCTGCATCATGAAAAATTACCAGTTTGGGCAACTAATTAATATATAATCAATTATGAACAGAGTACAGAAGGTGAACAGAGTACATGAAGTTAAGAGCAGTGAAAGAACCAATCTCAGTTTGTATTGTATGAGGACCATCAATATAACCAGGTCCCTCTGTGGATTCAAACCCAGCCCACACTGGGACAAGGGAAGGACACTCTTAACCTCTGCAGGTCTCTTTCAGTATCAGTGTTTTACAACTTTAGAACTTCTTTATCTGACACAGAGATTTAAATTTGCACCAGGTTAGAGCAGCAGCACCAGAATCATCCACTTTTCATCCTTACCCACCTCTGCCAGGAAGCCTACAAGAAATGAGCTAACACGTAACTAAGATAAATGGTTGGATTTTACTTAAACTAGCAAAAATGTGTGATACATTCATGTGTGCACTCTACACATGTAATGGTCACTTGTTTTTTTATATTTTAAAGTTTCTCCACTTCCCTTTTGGCAACTTCAGCCTTAGAGCATAGAAGCCAGACACTTTGCTACCAGCCTCATGCAGCATTAAGCAGAGAAAAGACCTGGTCCTCTCCAGGGCCTCCGAGTAAGACAGACATTGATAGTGGTGATCATGGCAGAGTCCTGAACAACTCCAGTACCAAGACAGAGTCCTGCTGGTCTGATGTTGTATGTCTAGGAGGAGTCTTGTGTGGACTGACTTCCACAAGGAGGGAACTCTGGGGATAAGTGCTGAATTTGTAAGTAATGATTGATGATCTCTGGTAAGACTTATCATGACAGGTTGACTCATGCATTAGGTGAAGATTCTTTTATGATCACAAAAAGTACGTAATAAACCCTCAGATATTTTATTGATGTGCACTTGAAACTTCTGGAAGCAATAAATTCTTTTTTTCATCACATATAGAGCTGTCTAGATAAAATTTGTGCAATACTAAGATGTCAGATGTATACTACTAGGCAAAAATATTTATTTTATTCCTATACCTAATATATATACATATACTAGATGTATCAATCTACTACATATTTACTATCTATATCAATCTAAATGATAGGTAACTCCTCATGTATTGTTAATTCATGTACCCAGTGTGTTGTTCGGTTTCATTCTTTGCATATGCTGTGTACACTCTTGCCATGAAATGAGATTTTCATATCTACATGTACATCAGGACTCAACCAGGTAATAGGTTGTACAGTGTATTGTTCCTGTACAGACAGACATTTATTGTCCATTTTAAGGATTTTGAGGAAAAGGGATGCCATTTTCTTCAGATATTCCTCAGCCTGCACTCTTGGATGTATTTCAGCTTGTTGCTTATTCATGCTAAATGCAGCTAATGAAGCTGCAGGTCTCAGGCATAGGTGTTTCCTAACAGATGTATTATCACTGCTGGATCCTTTGGCCGTGGCCTCAGTCACCAGCACATCTTCAAGCTGAGTTGGCTTAGGTTGTTAAGGGAATGATACAACACTGTTGTCTGACTCACTGACTTAGGGAGCACTGACCTGTTGGAGCAAGTCCAGAAGAGAGCAGTAAAGATGCTCAGAGGGCTGGAGCACTTCTCCTATGAAGACAGGCTGAGGGAGGTGGCATTGTTCCACCTGAGTAAGAGAAGGTTCCAAGGAGAGCTTACAGCACCTTCCAGTATCTAAAAAACCTACAAGAGAGGTAGGAAAGGGACTTTTGACAAGGGCATATAGTGATGGGAGAAAGGGGAATGGCCTTAAGCTGAAAGAGAGGAAGTTTAGCTTGGATATTAGGAAAAAATTCTTTATTGTGTGGGTGGTGAGACACTGGAACAGGCTGCCCAGAGAAACTGTGGCTGCCCCACCCCTGGGAGTGTTCAAGGGCAGGTCAGATGGGGCTCTGAGCAACCTGGTCTAGTGGAAGGTGTCCCTACCCATGGCAGGGGGGTTGGAATGAGATGACCTTCACCATCCCTTCCAACTCAAACCATTCAAGGATTCTATGATTTCTATGAAAAGACACCAAGGACATCACTTTGGGGAGGACAGAAATACCATTTAAGTCCCTGGATGAAAAAAAACCCCTTTCCTGCCCTTCCCCATGGCCTTCTTAAAATCAATAATGCAGAGTGAACATCCATGTCAGCTTTCTCATTCTGGCCAACCACTCAGAGACACCTGAGCAGGCTTTACTTCCTGACAGCCTTGGCCTCTTGGTGAAGATTTCCTGAAAACATGCCTATTATGAAAAAAGTGCCAAGATGTTATCCCCACAAACTGCCTTAGAATTGGAAGTCACTGCATGCTTTCACCAGTCCACTGAGCAATCCAACACATGAGGGTTTTAATCCAGACACAGTTTGCTATACATTAATCCTGTCTGAATTACTTAGACACAGATAAATTCTAAATTAATTAGAACCTTTCAGGAAAGAGACAGGAGCACTACTGTAAACAGATGGAATACAAAAGCTTTTGCTCAACACACAACTGCAAATAAAAAGGCAATCAATGTGTTAGGATCATGGGAGAAGAACACAAAACATTTCTTGAGAGTCTCAGACATTTTCTGTAATGGATTGATACAGAAAAAAATAATTTTTTAGCATTCCATCTTCTTTAGGTAATTAGTACATCTTCCACTGAAATAGTGCATTTAGTTATGGGCATCTTAATTTCGTCCATTATCTTTGAAAATAAGTGCTTCATCAAGATGTCAACAAGAAGACATATGACAGACATATATAAAATAATCAACAGTATAGCCACAGTCCATCAAGGTTTGGTATAGCTTCAGTCAGTGAAGTAGCGAAGTTAAAAGGAACATATATTTAAAATATAAAAATTGTCAGTTAACATCTGAAATTTGTCACCATTACTAAAAGCAAAACTAAAATGTTTATATAAACAGGATGAACACATGATTTCTGTAGCAGGAGTAAAAAAAAAAACTTAAACCTCATGTTTGAGTGGATTTCTCACTGACAGCCATCACAAAAATGCCTCTCCCAGGGAAAGTGACTGTGCAATGATTCAGAACAGAGTTTCTCAAATCTCACTCTGGAACAGGCCATTGCCAGACCTGGGATACTGGACTAGACACCCGATATTTCAACATACACAGCAATTCTTGTGCTCATATACTTCATCGTTCACTAAACTGATAGTTCATTTAGGCAAAGGCATTAGTTATCTTCAACAGCCTGGCAGCAGAAAAAAGAAGTATCAGTGACTTTATGTTTTTACCCATCGTCAAGCAGTGAGAGGCCCAGAGCTGCAGCGGTCTCTTAAGGGGATTTTATGATCAAACTGCCTGCAACACCAGGGAACAGGATTCATTGATGAGGTAAGACCCTTCTAGTCCTAAATTACTAAGTGCATAATGTACTGGAAAAGCAAAGTGTTTCAGGATTTTTATATGAGAACCACGATCACCATTCAAGATAGTCAACATCACTTATGCTTGAATGTCAATCAGTTTGATTCTGCATGCAAGGCACATACATAGAAAGAACCCTATACCTTTATGTCTGAGCCCACAAAAAGTGGTGCAGTGATGCTTGACAGAGCTTGAGCCACTGGCAAGACATCTGTGCTTATTAAAAGCAAGAAAACATGAAATTCATATTAATTTTTTTGTTTGATCAGAATTTGAATTTCATGTTAGTTATGTTTGTTCAGATTTAGAAGCATCTGTCATCCAAACCCACCAATCAATATTTTATTCATCACAAACCATTTAAATCCATTGAGAAACAAGCTGAAGTAACAGCACAGAATTTGAAAGTGTTACAATTAAAGATATACCTCAGCATTTTCAGTCAAATGTATGGTCTTCTGAAGGCTTTTGTTGTTGTTTCTTCATTAAGCTCACACACAAAGGTAAACTGCTTTTGTTGGCTCAATTTCCTTATGGTGGTCAGTTTATTTTCATCAGTTTATAAATACAGAGAATGTGTTACTAGGAGTAAGAAGGAAGAAACTAATAAAGAAGAGGCCATGCCTAGTCTCAGCCTGGCTAGACACCATATAACTGAGCATGATGCTGCAGTGGAAGGGATCTCAATATATGGAGAACATTTCAATTTGGCTTTAAGTGCTGAGTAAGCCCTTTGCCACTAAGGAATTACTGAAAACATAATTGTCAGGCTCCTTCCACTGAATCTTTCTTCTACTTCCCAGCTTGTCACAGGAATTTCTGTCTTTGAATACTGACTGTCTGAGGAGTAAAGAGAGTTACGCTGCTGACTTTGAATTACAGACAATTGTAGCTATGCCGATTGCCACAGAATTTAAGGATAATTTGAATTACCATGTAGAAAACCTTAAATAATCATTGCTTTTGTTTTGCAATTTTATTCTTTACTTAGTTAATTTTCATTGGTGGCCTGCATTGTTTTTTACTGACAAAAATAAATTAAGACCTTATTTGAGTAATACACTATTATTTGGACTCTTCTGGATATTAGAGTCAGACTCCTATGAATAGCACCTGTCTTGTTTATTAAATGTCCGTTTCTGTGCAATTTCTGTCAGAATTAATTAGAATTAAAAATTCTGACTCATCCCAAATGCATAACACAGCAATTGAAGTTATTTTATAATAACTAAAAATTTTCATCTTTCTTCAGTATACCTGAAGAAAAATGTCAATTCACATTTTCTTTTCAAAATGTTCTAATTCATAAGGAAGGCTTTGCTAATCTAAAATAGCAAACTAATCTGATTGTCTCTTATTCCTGTTGTCTCCAAGTGTTTAATTAGTAGATCTGATCATCCTATCAACAGTTTGAGACAAAACCAATTTTTGCTGCTCTTTCAGTAGAGGTCAGTTTCTCAGCTTGGAGTTAAATAATTATTGAACCCAACTATTTGAAAAGGCCAAAATAAAGCAGCTTTTTTTGTGTCTGTCTGCAGAAAAAAAACAAACTTCTATTCTACCCTCAGTAAGCTATGGTTTCAAATGCTTGCTCAGTAACTGCAGTGGTTTGACTACTGAAAATATTGACAACAATATAATAAAAATTCAAGAACTAAAAATAACTAAAAAGTAACGAAAAGTAATTTTTACTCATTTCAGGGCATAGTATATACACATGTTTTAGAGGTGTTTTTTTAAAGACGTATTTTCAAAAGAAAATACTTTTCATTTCAATTTTTGAAAAAGTTTTTAAGTTATTTAGTTTTGATTCTACTTTATCATTACAGGCAAGCTCAACAAAGAATTCATCAGAATTGTTTTTTCATTATCACACAGGTCAAGAAAGAGGAAGAAAACAAGCCAAGTCTTAATTATGACTAGTCACCTGAAATACAGACATAGTTTATGTACTAACATTAAGGGTGGTACTGTTCTTATGGTTTCCCTTCATTAAGTTGAAATTAATGGTAAAATATTAGCAGTTGCAGAAAACTTTTAAGTTTTCTAATATAAGAGCAGAACAAGATAAATTCTTGCCTTGATTTCTGAAACAAACCTAGCCTGCATTTGCCTCTCTTTTCAAGGGGAGCAGGAGGGATCCTTAGAGTTGCTGTGCAGACCTGTGTTTTCTACAAAGAAAACACTAAATCTGACACAGGGGACTGGCCACAGCAGCCAGCAGGTAAAAGAAATATCCCTCAGTGTTGACGCAGGAGGCATTTATGGGATTTGGCTCTCCCTGGAGTGTTGTTAGAGGCTGAGTTCTCCTCCAGGACACCTGCATGATGATCCCAAGGATGCAAGGCACAACCATCCAAGTGGATGTCAGTCTCAGAGGTGTGGTCCCACCTGAAAATCTGTTAAGATCCCTTTGGCAGGGGTATATTCACTGTGTCTCCCTGAAGTGTAGTTATTACTATCAAGAGAACCTTCATCTTGAATTTACCTTGTTGGATCTTCTGGGATTCTGAAGCAGCAAGACATTTCCATCTGGGAAGACAGCAGGGAGTGGGCCAAAATAATAACAAGATGGGGAAAAAAAGAGATACTGTATAAAAGGTCAAGGTACTGTCCAGAACTAGGTTCAGCAAAGAGATTTCAACACAAAAGAGTACTGAGGTAGGAGTTGTCCCAGAAAAGAAAAAAAGGAGCAAATTTCATGGTGGTCAACAGCAGCAAACATCAAGGCATACCTGCCTTTATGTAGCCCGGGAAGTACCTTCCAGGTGCTGCACAGACTCCCAAATGTACAAGAGCCTTTTGGTGTGCATTCTATTCCTGCTGGAGACCTTCATGGTGCTGAGGGAAAGTAATGGTTTCAGTCCTCATGATTAGGGATCGGGGCATATTTGGTACATACCCACAGTGGATCTTCTGGTTTAGTTTCTTCTGAAAGCAATCTAGCTCATCCAAACTGCAACCACTCTGTGACACAAAGACATGCATGATAAATTTTGACAACTGGGAGATCTGCTTCAAAAATACTGTCCTTCTTCAAAGTAAGCTGACAGTGAGTGCACCAAATGACATGTTGCTCAGCCTGGGTCTTCCTTCCGCCCAGACCATCATGCTGGTCCTGCTGCATGGTAGGATGTCATGGCACAGGAGGAAGAGGAGAACACTGCTTCATGTACAATATCACACCGAGGCTCAGCTCCTAATTTCATCCACTGTGACACAGCAGCCCTTTGCATCAAGGCTGGATGTGTCTCTTTTGGAACAGGTAACACTCATTCTGACATTTCCTGAACTGATCTTTCAGAAGACATTCATAATACTTGTGTGTGTAATTAAGCACATTTGCACAATTCCACAGTAGCATGGGGGTGCCAATCTAAAGAAAATCTTCTTTTCTTACATATGGTAGATGGGGGAATAAAAAGAAACAATGAGCCAATATTGATCTGCACAACAAGCAGCACTGCTGCAGGATGGAAACCAAAGACACAAAATATGGGCTACACTTATAATAAGGTTCCATTTACAAGTATTTTATAAAGGTTAAATGGCCATAACATGTTATAAAGATGGTATATAGATTTCTATATATAAGATTTACATATTATGGCTAACAATATCATTAGAAGATTTAATAGCTTGTTGAAGGCAATGATCATAAACAACCTACTGTATTGTAATTGCTGATTTGCCTTTTACTCAACTACTTATAAAGTCTTTTATTACCTCTGTATGATCCTTCTGGGCTTTTTTGCATCCTATCCACTTGACAATTTCCCTAGGCTAAAAAACCTATTTTAGACAGTGCTTTTAAGTAGGTGTTATCAATACACTATGTTATGCTACTGGGAGAAAACCGCAGTTTATTGCAGTTCTTCTGAATGATTTTAAACTCTTTGCCACTTAGGACAACACTGCTTACAGAAAGCATGTTTCAAAGCAGTTTAAAATTAGTTCCTTCTTTCTGCTATTATCATTTACTGGCACTCTTTCTTTTCCCTTTTCTTTTCTCAATGTTCCCCTTGGGATAGATGGAGTGAGTAACAGTGACTAAAATGATACAATTAAATTAAATGCAGCAAGCTTCGGCAAGCACAGATCCTGATCCTGCAAGATGCCAAGTACTCTCCAGATAAGGTACTTAGAGCTCTACTCAGAATGAAACAAGCATAAAAGACTAAGTACAAAACTCATTAATATGGAACAGGCACCAGAGAAGGGCATCTCTTGCCTTACCTACAGGACTACTACTGAAGCACTTAAATGGTCAATTACCCAGGTCATCACTGTAATATCAATTTCCATTTTTGACTCCCACAGTTCTATGAAAATCAATGACTGTACCATTGGTGCATATTGGCTTTCATGCACTTTGATGCTCCCGTTTCCCAAAACTGCTGAAGCCAGTAATTGATATTTTAGTATGTTCTTTATAGGATGCTTAATAACAAAATATGTTTCTAATGAGCCTAGTCATACTCCATTGTTTTATTAATTTTTTCTTAAAGCCAAGTAATGATAAGGAAGTGAATGAGGATAAAGTCCATGGGCCACATTCAAAGCAATGCCTGTTTGTCCCATTAGTTAATCAATCAATGGAAGATGGAAGAATTGTAAGCAAACACATGGTGTGGGACACAGCAGCTGGTTAGCAGCACATGACTATGCTATTCTATGTCAAAGCTTACAACAGTACTGATGTCTAATTGCATAGGAAAATTAAATGGATATGACTATTTTAGAATCAATTTAAAAGCCCTAAACTTATCAAAAATCTTGACCCTTGTGACAAGTTTCACTGAAATTAATCAGACAACTTGTAAAAAAACCAGGAGTAAGGAGTTATCCTTGTAGAGTGGCCATGTGTCAAGGGCATTAAGGCTAGTATCTGTTCTCAAATCCAGTTTTTATCAATATAAAACTAAATCAACTCGAAGGGCAGGCATGTTGTCCTGGTTTTAGCTAGGGTAGAGTTAGTTTCCTCTCAGTAGCTGTTACAGTGCTGTGTTTTGGATTCCAAATGAGAACGGT
This sequence comes from Xenops minutus, assembly GCA_035221455.1. Classification (NCBI taxonomy): domain Eukaryota; kingdom Metazoa; phylum Chordata; class Aves; order Passeriformes; family Furnariidae; genus Xenops; species Xenops minutus. Next base: position 62,711,351 of record JAWWEE010000122.1, on the reverse strand, counting down.
GTTGATAACACACTGATGTTTTCCTTTTTTGCTAAGTCATATTTATCTCATGTCATGGACCTTTTCTTTGTCTCATACTCTGCCAGTGAGGAGGTACATAAAAGAAACTGGGAGGGAGCATAGCTGGGACAGGTGACCCAAACTGACCAAAGGGCTATTGCACCCCACAGAACCTCATGCTCGGTATATAAACTGGGGCAGTTACCCAGGAGCACAGCCAGTCTTAGTTTGGGAAAGTGGGTCTGGTATTGGTCAGCAGGTGGTGAGCAATTGCATTGTGCCTCACTTGGATTTCCCTTTTTATTAAAATAATTACTATTATCATTTGCCATCATTACCGTATTTTACTTTATTTTCAATTATTAAACGGTTTTTATCTGAACCTACAAGTTTTACTTTGATTCTCCTCCCCATTCCACTGGGGTTGGGGGAGAGAAAGGGGCTGAGCGAGTGGAAGAGTGATGCTTAATTTCCAGCTGGGCTTAAACCATGACACATTTAAAGCTACCAGAATCATAAGCTTAAGGAAAAAATTTTACTCAGTCTTTACTATCCTGCAAGTCAATTGTTAGCCATACATCATTTTAAGAAAACTACAAAGTCCTTAGAAATACAGAAACTTTAAAGGCTTATTTAAAAATCATCAGACCAAAGAAAATGTATTCAGGAATCAGAATCCTCTATACTGCAGTTAAATGGACTCATGACTCCAGCATACAGTTTGAGATCAGTATAGTTCAACTGATCTTTCTGCCTCTCATCACTTTATCTCCCTCTCTTTATCACATAAAAATTACTACTTACAAAAGTCCAACTGAAATTTACAGAAGTATGTGCATAGATATTTCTATTTCAGCCAATATAACAATAAACTACATTATCACAGAAGTGTTTCAAAAAAAAGGAAAGATGATAGATTATACTTTAGAATAGCCTCTCTTTACTTAGTTATTTGTCAGGTGTCACCATGGACAGTAGTTATCATAGTCTACAACAGAATGAATTGACCAAAAAAAAGCCTTAATCAATAGGACTGTTGTCCTTGATAAAGACATCAGGTTACTGCTGGCCATCTATTAATCCATTTTGTGTGCAGGATTGTGCAGTAGATCAATTTTCCCAGGATTACCACAGGTCAAGAAATTTCTGTTATGTAATTTGCTAGTGAAAGAGACCTTTTCTCAACTATGTATTTAGTCAAGATATTCAAATTATAGCCTGTTCATTTCAGAAGGATTTAAGTTCCTCTCATGAAGCTACTCTGTACTCTGTTGCAGCTGCACGTAAAGGCAGTAGCTGCATTGTGCCATGTGTCTTCACAGACTTCAGGCATTGTTGGCTTTCCTACCTGCACACACTTTAATACAGATTCCAAACATCAGTGCTGAGAACAGCATTATTTGCACCAGAAACATGCTACTTGGCTGAGCTCTAAATTTTGGGTTGAGACTTACAAAACCATATAATTAACTTACACACAACAATCCATTAAAAGTTCATCACATCTGTATAAATACTGAGTCTCTCTTGTACTTGACTGGGCTTCTGAGCCCTCCGAAGCAGACAGGTATGGTGTAACACCAAAATCCAGTGACTCACTGGAGGCCACAGAGATAATGAAGATGAAAAAACCTCCCTCTCCTGTCATTAAGTCTCATAATTTATCTGCAAGACCAGCGTTATCTTTCTAGTTGCATATAATTACAAATCACTTATAGATCATATCTTGGAACCTCACAAGGTATAATGAGACAAGGAGGTGCAGTAACAAAGTAAAACTCCAGCCTTTCTGTATCACCTGTTGTATGTTCATAGTAGCTCTATCAGCAAAACTGAGCAAAAAACAATTTAAACCTGAAACTAGTACTTATTTTAGAAATACTATCTCTCAGTAGGCAAGAATCCTTTTTCTTTTTCTTTTTCTTTTTTTTTCTTTTTCTTTTTTTTTTTTAATGAAAATTGTGAATTCTGTCAAATAATTGCTGGAAACAAATATTTTTAAAAGCTACAGCCCCATCCTGAGCTGTCTCAGATGTAGGCTTTCAGTCTGGGAAGGGTAAGGAAATCAGCAAACACGGTTCACATTCCCCTTATCCAATGGTCAGAAATTAACTTGGCAGACGTTGCTGTGTGGCTATGCAGGAATTTCACGCTGCTGAAGCACCTCATCATGTCCTGGTGGTACCCACAGTTGCCCAGACGAGGAGAAAGTAATAACACAGCGCTCTTGCACGAGGGAGCTGACCTACCTCTGGCCATGGAGTGCTTGTATGCATGGTTGCTCTGCTTTTGCCTCATGGGTGGCAACACAACTAAAACTATTCTTTGGTTTCTGAACTCACTTCAACAGCTGTTCCAGCTGCCTTTGTAAGAAGATGCAGGGACATGGGATGATCAGACACTTCCTTCCATTTTGGAAATGGGAAGAAAGAAGCTGAAGTACTGCCAGAAACAATTCTAGTGGCAACAAAGTTGGCTACAAGAGAATCTCAACATGTTATGGCAGCAGTCCACATCAGTTATTTTTCTTAATTACGGCTCATAAATCCTGTGAGCACTTTACATTAACATTAATTGGAAGTCAAGTACCCTCCAGGAATTAACACTAGAGAATCCACAGAAAATCTTCCACCAAGTCATATAAGGATTTCAGACCCTATGGTTTTATTTTTATTTTGGGAGGAGGGAAGAGAAGGGAGACAAGGTACATGCAGAGTCTTATGAGCAAATACAGATTATTTTCCTCTGTCTTGCCCCATTAGCTGCAACAAGACTCTTCAACCTTTCCAGATTACTCTAATTCAATCCCAGTTTCCACTCACCATTGCTAACACTTCCATTTACAATATGAGTTTATGTAAGTCTCTCTCTGGGAGCAGTACAGCATTGAGGGTTTCATTTTCTCTCAGTGTTACACAACAAATATAATCTGACAGAAATTCCAGCTATAACATTTTGCATTTTTACAGTACTGTTCACTTTCAAGCTGTTTTACAAAAAACAGCACTTAGAGGCTTACCCAATATGAGATCCTGGTGTGCTGTATGCTAAACAGCTAGTTAAAATTCACTTCCTGAGCCAAAAGATTTGCAGTCTAAATAGAGAAAGAATGGGAGAGGAAAACAAACCAGTGCCTTATACATTATCAAGGCAGCAGCATGCTCAAGTCCAGAACCCAGCTCAGTCTTGCAGGCTGGGCCACGTTGCTATTCACATTACCTGAGCTCTGTGACACTTCTAAGGATCAATAAACCCATGGAAATCAGGAGGAAAGATGTCTCAAGGACTAACCTAAGATCTAAAACATCTTCTAGGAAAGTGCACAGAATAACTTCCAAACCTCACACTTCTTTCCCAACTCCACACTATATCTCTCCTACTTTTCAGAAGGATGTTATCTCCAGAGGTGAAGACTTATTATGGAATGGGATAATTACAGAATAGTTAGGTTGGAAAAAACCTCTGAAGATCAACAAGCCCAACTTTTTCCTCAAAATATGGTTAGTTTCAAAATGAAATTGGGTTGAGTTAACAAATTACGGTATCTGCAAGAATTAAGACTCTACAGCCTTTCTGGGCAACCTATTCCAGTACTTAAGCACCCTCCTCTGAAATAAAACTACTTCATATCTAAGAAATTTTCCTAATGCCTTTGAATTTCAATGCAGCAACTTGTATCCATTGCATCTGGCCTTTCTGCATTTCTGGTTCCATTCTCCCTCTACATCTCCTAGAAGTAGTGGAAGACTGTAGTTAGGTCCTCCTTTAGCCTTAATTTGTCCAGCATAAATGAGCACAGCACTCACAACTTTTCCTTGCGCTGCCTTAACTTTTCTTATTTTTCCTATGCTTCAGTTCCCTAACCATCTTATTCACTCCTTGCTGGACTTGGTCCAGTTTATTCCTCTCTTTCTTGTACAGGAGGTCAAAATTGAACAGAGTTCTCTATGTAAGGTCTTGTAAGTAATGGATAGAGTGAATCACCACTTGATCTGCTGGCTACAGTCTTGTCAAGGCCGCCCAGGGTGCAATTGGCTTTCCTTGCTCTGAGTATGTTCCTCCTGGCTCATGATCACCTCGCTGCCCACTAGGACCCCCCAGGTCTTTCTGCGGAGCTGCTTTCTATCCAGTTGGCCCCCAGCCCGTACTACTCTGTCTTGGCAGAACACTGCATTTGTATTGTGAACATTATGAGAGTTCTACTAGCCCATTCCTCCCATTTGTTGAGGACTCTGTATGGAAGCTCTGCTCTGATCTATCATATAAACTGCTCTCCTCCTACACAGACAATTTTGCATTATTCATGAACTTGCTGAGAGTGCATGTTGCCCCTTCATGCTGATCAGCTCCTACTAAACAGTAGGATATGTTCTACTACTTTCAATATGTTTTAGACTGAGCCATTGGTTGCACTGAGCATAAGACTAGTAGAAGGAAGAGTAGAGATCCACGCATTTCAATCTCATGTTGTTTGTTCTGACAGAACCAGAAAAAAAAGAACTTTCCTCCAGAAAACAACATGGAATTCAAAGTTATCAACTAATTGACAATCAAAATGGTCTGTATTACTGTGAGGACACTTAAGCACAGTTTAGAGACAAGAAAAACTGGAAAACACTATAGTATTCAGCTCAATAAATTAAAGATGTTTACTTTAGCATAAACGCAACTTCAGTGAAATATTTCCTGGAAAATTTGAAATACATATGAAACCCTCTTTCAGACCCAAACTACACTTAAGAGATGAGAGTGTCTGCCTCTCTAAGTAACATTCCTGTCTCAGAATTCATACAGCATTTGACACCTTTGGTTTCTTTGCCGTAGATCTTTACTATGCCTTTGAGTCACCTTTAGTTTCTAAGCCATTTTTTCTCTTAGACCCCTTGTAGGAGTATCAATATTTAAAGAATCAAAAAATCAGAAATGGATGACCAGGGAGTGACTGGTCCTTTCACAGGCATTAGTCTAATTTAGACCATTTCCCAAAAAGACTCAGTAACATGTACAAAATGAGTCACAATTTAGTACAGAGCATGACATTTAAAATAACATGGGTTACCCAGAGCCAAGTATTATTGACTTTCCATGACATTTATTCTTTCCAATGCCCAAGTTGATTTAGACAGTGGAGCTTAGTAATTTTTGCAATGTAGTACCTTTTCTTTCCCACAAATCTTTTTGTGACTTGGACAGGCTTAATGAATTATATTTTGAAGATTATGCTTCGTTATGATTACATTCTTGCACTGTATCTAATCTGGTTAACACCTGGGGAGATTGCATCTGCTTATTTGAGTTTATGAGAGTTTATATTTATATTTTTATGGTACAAAACTAACAAATATAAATTTGATTTTCAGCAGCTATCTGGAGGAGTTACTGCCCTAACACTGCCTTAGGCAGTGTCACTGCCCTAGAGCTGCGTGTTGCCATCGCTTGGCCGGATGTTGGTCCCACTGCACCAGAGCCAGCAAGACAGAATATGTGAGTCTTTCTCATTTCTTCAGGACAAGGTCAAAGCTCACATGCACCAATGAGATGCTCTGCACGAGCTATGCCAGCTTCTAGCCGAGGACTGTGTCTGTCCCTGCACCCGCCTTCTGGACAGCAGGTCCACCCACACTTCATCAACACCTACACAGAGCCTAGCACAGATCCAAACAGTTCAGTAGTGCCCTTCTAAGTCAAACCAAAACTGAAAAAGAAGGTAGAGCAGTTCTTGTGCAGAAGGTAACATTTCAAAGAGCAGAATGATAACTATTTGCAAAATGCTGTCTTAAAAACAAAACAAAAAAATGTTTGCTGTAGAACACCAGGCTGTGTACATATCATGTAACCATTAAGATTTTTACATGTTAGTTATCACTTAGTTAACACAAGTCCCTTTCCCTAATGTGGCAAGATCCTAAAGCCACACAGTCTCACCCCTGCATAGTTTTCAGCAATTAAAAATAAGGCAGAAGTGTTCAGTGTTATTAACTCACAATAGAAGTGTTTTGCATTCACATTATGCTGGTACAGGCAACTTTCATCACAACCCCTACTGAAAATTGCAGAAAAAATCAGTATATTTGTAATGCTAGAAGTTGTTCTATTTCAAAATAAGTCTGCAGTATCCTTGAACAAGTGAAATGGAAGTTTGCAAGAAGCATGTATCAGGTATCAATTATTTACAGTGGTTTGTTCCTATCCCTTGCCACAGCGTGGTGTCCCCAAACCTTTGACAGTAGAAGAAACAGACAAATGTTTTTCCTTTTCTTCAATGCAAAGCTGGCTGTCTAAAATGACTTTGCTAGGAGATGGTTTGAGGGCACCTGCAGAGCACAGGACACAGTGCTGCCATTTCCAGGGGCTGTGAGGATGATTTTAATTGATGCACCTTGACCCAAATGACCATGCCTATCTAGCCACAGCACTACATTCTTCTTGTATAGGCTATATTGGATCCGAGAAAAAATACAGCATTTTGCCTACAAGGTTGCCAATTCTTATAAATACAGATTTTTTTTAAGGAAAGATTTCTAAATTAAATATGGTAACTAAAGTTTCTGTGAAGGAAAGCCTACAAAATATTGAAAATGGCAACAAAGCTTTGAAAGCAATTTCCCATTAGAACTCAAGTTAAGTGAAAGAAATAGTAAGCTGACTAAGCTTTACCCTTCTCTGTAATGGCTGAATTGCTTTCAAGTGAACTCTTCATAACAGCATTTGACATAATTAGGAAGTTCTGCATTTTAATTCAACATTCAGGACTTGGAAAAAATATCAAAAGGTGTCTATCTATTTATTTTATATAATTGCTAAAATTCAAATAGAAGTGGTAGAATACCAATTTAGGTCCTAGATTAGTTGCTGTAAAAGTGCTGAGAGATTCTCCTGCCATTTAACAATCAAGAAGTAATTTCACATGGAGATACTCACAGTGAGCACAGTGATGTTATGGATTTGTTGTTGTTACATAATGTGCTACCAGAGACCTCAATTTTTATTAAGCAGGTAGGGAATTCTGCCCACTGAAATTTTTCCATTCCATTTCCAAAATGGACCCCATACTGTCTAATTGTTATATAAAAATAAGCATTGTCACTAGACAATTCATAAATGTTATGTTGCTTTATAACTTCTTTATTTAGAAATAGGACAGGAAGAGAAATTTGAAAATGAGCAACCTTGACCTTTGCCTGTATCTATAATTAATGCTTTTAGAGTGTAGGGTTTTTAAGTGTCTTTTTTGAGGTTTTTAAGCCTTTACATGTGACTACTGCAACGCATATAATACTGTTCTGTGGTAAGACGTCACTGGAACCATTAACAAAGTCAATTAACACAAAGCCAGACTGGAACCTTGTGAGAAACTGAGTGTGGATCTATCAGAAGTCAAATCACTCCAGACATAATTTTTGTGGCCTGACAAAAGAAGAATGTGGAATATTGTTGCTTGTTATCAAATATATTCCACAGAAATAAAACAAAAGTAGTGGGTCTGTGAAATGGTTTGAGACAAGCAGCATCACACAGGCAAAATGAACTTTAGTTCTAAACACAAAGTAAGTCAGAGCACGTAAAAGGTGAGTCTGCGAAACTGACCATTGCAGTTGGGGAAGCAGAGAACCAGCAAAACAACTTGGACTTTTGGGAGCCACCTCAAAGGCACAAGACACTAACTGTAAAGGTTACATTTCAATAGATTATGATATGGCAAAATCTAAGTGGCTTTTCATGAGACCAGCAGCAGGGAAGCCTTCTTACCTTTGAAATCACCACTGAAATGTATTGAGGAGGAAAGATACAGTGCAGTGCACAGAGTATGGAGGAGAGAGATGCACCAGAACCAGCTTTCCGAAGTCCTGTTCTTGTGAATGGGTTATCAGATTTCAGTCTACAAAGAATCTGAGAGGACTATGCTTTTTAACATCTCAGCTGAAAGAGACATTGAACTATCTGAACTGCTTATCAGTATTTTAAAAAAAAAGAAACCAACACGATTTAAACCAAAGAATTAACAATCTGAACTTCAAATCTAATGCTGCAATCACCAAAGTGTGCTGTATGGCAACATTTGTGATATACTGGGAGTCTCTAGAGTCCAATGGCATTGAGAGTTCTTTTATATTCACAAAAGAATGTAGTGACTAAATTATGTTTCCTTTAAATATAATGTATTTCAGTCCTTTAAGCAGAAGGGATCAGAAAGTTTTCCCTAAAAATATGAAGTTTTACCAGTCTCTTGTCATTCTGTTAGCAGCACTGTTCTAGCAAGGGTGAATAGAGCTGTTAAATCAGTGTATATATACATGTGACCTTCAGTATGGAGTGTTTTTTCCAGCAACCATGAAGTGTCTACAATGGTGACAAGTTATTTTCTGAGCAATCTTGTGTGTATATATATCACAAGATGATATAAGATCTCATGTAGTAATCTTACTCTGCTTAGTGAAGTTAGGGTGACATATGCTGCTTTGTGATATAGAACAGAGTAAAATTGAGTTTTATAATATAAGTCCTGACAAAAATAGTAAGTGAAATACCAGTAGTGCCAATGAGGATGGGGCAAACAGAGTCACTATTAAGGGCTTTGTAATATCTCAGACACAGTCCTTGATTTTTAGAATTAATTTCGCTGGGAAATGGAATGTCTGACAAGACACAGAGGTGATTTTTAAGAGGGCTATTGACAGAAGCGACCTCAATTTAACATATCAGCTGAAAGATAGTACCTCTCATCATGTAGCTTCTTCTAAAATCACTCTTCAGTGACAGCATCATATACGAGTCAAAGTCCCAGGGCAATACAACAACCACCTCATAACTTTCTGCTTCAAAAGTGAATCCACTGTGAAAAAATAAACACTCAGTCATAAGACCAGGGACTACATGGATGAATAGGAATTAATCAGGAATTACAGGTTATGAAAAAAAAAAATTCATCAGACAAAACTACTGTCTATCCAAAAATACTTCTGTTTCCTTACCTCCCAAGAGAGAAAGCAGCATCAGACTCATTACAGTCCAGAAATGTAAAGAAGGAGTTTAAAATTTGAACCTTGGTTCCACATCCTCTCTAGCAGTAATAAGTTTCAACAGCTTATGTCTGACCTCCTATTGTCTTTGCTTCACAGTGCAAATATCCTATATTTCTGTGCTCTTAGGCTGCTGCACTATCACTACAGGACCTCCTTCCCAAGACATGTTGCTTTTCACATTTTTAACTCCACATATAATTTCTGTGACATCAGGAGCAGGAAAGCCTCCAAAGCAGTGTTAACATCTCAGTTTCCAGCTACTCGTGTTTTAAATTAATATTTACAATGTTAATAAAAAATTCATGTTTACCATGGCAACCTGTATCATACATATGCTACTGAACAAAATGAGAGAAACCATTAAAAATAAATAAAAATAAGCAGGCATGGAGATGAACCATATATACTTCCATGGAAGGAGAAAAAAATTAACCAGCTCTATTAAAACCCAAGATTTTCATATCAATACAAGGGAGCCTGGAACATGAAATGTTGGGAGTGAATTATGAATCTTTAGTTTATAGGGTATTTGCTCAGTTTGGGTCTGTACAGTCTAATAAGGCAAAAATAAATAATCTCAAAATAGAAATTGGATGTAAAAAACTCAGTTTGATCCTAGTTTTGTCTAAACTTTGTACTCGTACTCCTCCATTCCTTTCTGACACATTTATTTTATTAAAATAGAAGCTTTGGAAAAACTCCCAACAGCTTTTTTTTTTTTTTTGGTCTCACCTGTTGGTTTGGTTTTGTTGTTGTTGTTGGTTTTGTTTTTTTTTTTTTTAATAACCACAAAATACTCTGGTACAACACTAGAAGATTATTTTAAAAACCAAAGCTTTCCCCTGGCCTTTATTTCTGGAAACTCCCAAGAAAGTATCAACCCTGGACACCTCATGAGTACTAAACCCAACATGTTTCTAAAGAAGGCTTCTGCCTATCAGGTCTGTGGTAAAGCATTTCAGATGAAATATGTGCTAGGGAAGAGCATCCTTGCCCTGAAACAACAAAAGCTCATCTAACGCACCTGAAAGGCACAGATTCAAGTTCTTTGCTCTTCAGTCCGTGCTGACAACAGTGACACAAGCAGCTGCAGAGGTAAACACAATTTACCTTTACAAGTGTATTCATCTGAAAGGAAGAAACTCTGCTCGAGTGTAGCTCCTCCCAGAACAGCAATACAATCAGAGCAGGTCCCTCCTGTGCCTGGCAGAAATAATTCTGCTGATTTCAGAAAAATTACACCAAGGATAAATTTAGCGCTGTACAGTAAAAATGAGAACTTTACTGCAGCTAAACAATTGTCTGCACTCTGTCTTTCCTGACTAGACACAAAACATCAGAGGATGAATACTCGGTATGCTTTATTATTTTTTGTTGTTGTTCTTGACACCAGTTACTGTCAAAAAATAGAAATATTTTCAGAGCAGTAAAAAAAAGCCCCCACTCCTATACTTCCTACTCTTCTTTAATTATGGGGGGGAAAAAAAGATATTAAAACATCATGAATTACTATTTTTAATATAGGATTTTTATGTGCAATGACTTTATTCCAAACACTAATAAATCAGGGGGAAAGGCTTGGTGTCCTTGCACAACATAGAATATATTATGTACAATTTGTTTTTATTGATTTTCAGGGACATTTACAGAACACAAAGTACACTGTAAGAAGAATATATTACTTAAATATTTTCACAGACATGTTCTTTTCACTCCAGAATTTTAGAAAAATAATAGATCTTCCCAGTCTGGTGTATGCTGGCTGCCACTTCTGTGTGGCCCATGGGACAGCATTTATTGTGAAATACAATAGGGTTTATTTTCAATATGGTCCAAGCACCAAACATTTGATCTACCTTCCAATTCACACAGAAGCAACTAGTCATCCAAAGCTACAGAAGGAGGCTTTTAGGGAGCATTCCAAGCTTTCTTAGGCCAATGGTTTGTTTTAAAAGCCTGTGGCCTGATGTTGCCTTAAAGTTCAAAGCAAGAAGAACATGCTGGTAGGAATTAAACGTAAGACATAGGGATGAACTCAGATGACTCAAATCCAGGTTATGGTGACTCTCACATTTCTGGCCAGCTCACAAGCCAGATCACAAAATGGAAAAGTCAAAACACAGAATGTGTCCTGAAACAACTGAGTAAACCACTGACAAGAGTCAGAGACACAAGGAATACTGTGAAGCAGATGAGAGCAGAGCCAGGGAAAACAGGCTGAAGACCAGAAGATTGAGCTGAACAAAGGCCTCAGGATGATTCTGCAAGGCAGACTGGAAAGAGCATAAATAATTTTGTCAAAAGCCAAGCAGATACATGAACACAGGGGAGGCACAGGCAGACAAACCCAAGTAAAGCTATATACTGACTGGAAGACAGAGAGCAACTTTCTGGCTCTTAAATATCTTTGAGATAGACACTCTTCTTTTGACATGCACAGAGGAGCTTGTACACCAGCTGCAATGATGTGGCTGATATACTACGTGTAGACCTGTGGCTTACAGGATTTGTGTAGACTTACTTGCTAGAACTTATGTTTGAAAAGTGATTCAGGTGCCTAAAAATAGGTATCTAAAAGCAGCAGTATGAGGCTGGTGGAAATAAAACAAGACTTACTAGGCTTGTGTTCTGGAACAGCTGCTGGAGGCCAGGTGGGATGTGTGAGGTTTCTACAACAGGACTGCACAGATTTAGAACCTGGATCACTCGCTTTGTAACTTACAAGGTGGAAAAGACAGAAAACTGTTTTTAGCCCACAAAAGAAATGAAGCCGGATGCCCAACTTATTATTTAACCCTTTGTAGGCCAAAACACTGCTTGGTTTTATTAATGTATTACTGTATTACCACCTCCATCTCAGGTTACATGTCATCTCAGCTCCTCTGCTCCACATGATCTACCATTTCAGAAATAAATGTAACAAATTTCACATAAAAATATGAGTCCAAGTAAAGTAGGAGTAGCTACAGAGCAAATGGAGGAATGCTAGAAATTACAATCCAGAAAGTCCCTAAATGGTGTGAGATTTCACCAAAGGGTAGCACAGGCTTTTTAGAAGAAAACAGTTCTACAGGAACAAGTTTTCCTAAACCAGAGGTTTATATTTATCTAAATTTACAGACTTATCTAAAGCAGAATTTCACCTAAATACAGAATGAAAATATGTCATGAAAAGCAAACAAAAATTGGTGAATATACAACACCTGTAAAATGAAGCCGATTACAAATTTTCTGGAACTACAAGTGAAGAAAATGTCTGCAGATCTAAACATTTATGTGCACAAGTAGAGATCAGATGCACAATTTCAGTCAGTCCATTTGAAAATTTTGATTATAGCTTTCATAAAATTTATCAGCAGTTTAAGATATTGGTATTTCTCTCTTTGAACCAGATACATGTCAATATGAACTAAAGAAAATAAGAGAAGATACAGACACAGTCAGGTCCTATTTAGAGTTCTCACTGTAGGGTTAGGCCTATCTATTATATTATGCACTGGCTCTGGCTGGAATGGAGTTAATTTTCTTCACAGCAACTTGTAAGATGCCATGTCTTAGATTTATCATTAAAACAGTGTTGATAACACAATGATTTTTCGCTAATGCTGAGCAGTCCTTACAGTGTGCCAAGGCTGCTTCTGGTTCCCACTGTGCCCCCCCCAGCAAACAGGGGCAGACAGAAGGATGGGAGGAGACATGGCTGGGACAGCTGACCCAAAGGGTTATTCCATGCCATATGCCATGCTCAGCAATAAAACTAGGGAGGAAGTCTTTCCAAGGCAGTCATTGCTCAGACACTGGCTGGGCAATGGTCTGTAGGAGAGCAGTGGTGATTGCCTTTTTTCAACTTTTTCCTTCAGCTATTAACTGTCTTTATCTTGACCCACGAGTTTTTCTTGCTTTTGCCCGTCCAAGCCTTTCCCCTGTTCCTGTCACGGTAGGACTAAGCCAAGGGCTGGTGGGTGCTTTGTTGTTGGCCCCCAGTCAACCCATCACATTGTGTCACCAGAAGAAGATAAATGTATCCTGTCTCTCTCATTCACTGGCTCTGCACGAGAACCTGAGACTGCCTTAAATCTTCACCTGACTGGATCAGCATTTTGCATGTACTTAGTGATCTGCAGAGCCCTTACAAAGGCAGGCAATAGCTGAAAAATAAAAACCCGGGTAAATTTACTTGCTGCCTCAAATTGCCACCAGTTGGGAAATTATTCCTTACAAACCATGAGCTGTAACAAGGAAATTGTCATTAATGCAGAAATGTTTCCTGTGCTATGCTCTTGCCTGACCTTGCTTGTAGCTGTGCTGGCCAACTGCTAACACAATCTACATAGTTTAGTTGGAGTTTACGGAAAACTTGGCTCTGAAACACAGTTATTTGTGATGCAGAGAACCATGAGAACAGATCCTCTGAGTCTGTCATGCTGTCTTCTGGCAGAAAACTGTAGCATCTACTTTACAGCTCTCAGAGTTATCTCTGAATTCTTCACTTCTTGTTTATACATCTTTTATTCACTTGGGTTTGTACCAAGGTATTAAAAATTGTTATTGAAAAACAACAACCAGCAGCCCGAAACAGATCCTTCTGTTCCAAATAACAGAAAAACTGTCAAATCAACGTGTAGTCAGCCACTAATTTATCTGCAGAGCAGGAAAGAGCTGTGTGAGATAGAAGCTGCCTCACATACTTGTAGCTTTCAAAAAACACAACCAGCTTGCAGTTAACTAGCAAGACAATGTACCAGGATACTTAAGTAGATTTTCCAGCACATACAGAATTCTTTTCCTGACTACTGTCAGCTTTCAGCTTCTACAAAGTTAGCCTGGATGGAGCTGTCCTACAGGGCAAACAGCACTGTAATAACAGCATCAATATACTAGTCAGTATATGTGCATAATACAAAACTAGAAAGACCAATGCTTCAACAGTTCATAACTGCAAAATACTATTACAAATATTTTTCCTATGCATTCTTATTTTACTTAAAATCACTTCAAGATACCTATATTCTATGATTCCCATTTTTCTCAGCTTCTACAAACTTGCATGTCCCATTCCAAGGAGGGAGTGGATTTTTATAGCTATAACATGACAGTAATTTTATTCATTAAGACTTTGCCAGCCAAAGCACTTGAAAAGTCATAGAAAAGTAATAAACACATTTCAAAAGATGCGATAGAAATATAATTTTTAAAACAGCATTAAAATATAAATTAAGCAAGGAGGGAAAGGTGGTCTAATAAAGTACAGACAGCTCTAGTCATAAATAAAGCTAGAAGTTCTTTGAAATGGAAGTCTGCTTTGTTTGGTAATAATGATGAGCTAAAAGAGAAGCTACAGTGGGGCAGGGATTCTCCATGTTGATGCTTTATCACAGCACAGGCATCATTTTCAGCCAACACTGGTATCATGGACCAGAGCAGGATGTGCCAGTCATGAACCTCCAGAAATGAACACAGTGCTGTTGAAGCTCAGGATCAAAAAGATGAAGGTGCTTTTATTACAATGAGATCTTAGGCAAGGATAGCTTCTGCAGAACCTGAGAATGAGTAAGCAGAGATGGAAGTAGTGTGTTAAAGAGGCTCTGTCACTCTAAACACAGCAGATGTGGTAATGGGTTATGAAGGTGATGAGAAACCGCTCATCTGGTAAAATGGGATAACAGTGCAGAGACCAGGAGCTAGTAATGGAGTCAGAGGGGAAGACGACATGGTTTCAGCTACAGCAGCAGAATTCCTTTTTAACACATATCAGAGAAGTACAGATTCCCTTCCTGGCATTTTATTTTTTATAAGTATCTAGCAGAAGAGAATTCACAGTGCCCGATTCTGATTGATTAATAAAACATTAACCTGAGGTAATTCATAAATCTGAGGCAACCTTTAGAAGAGTAGTGAAACTACTTTGGGTGACAACTGTTAGAAAACTTAAAGCAGCCATGTTCTTGCTTTCTGAACAAGGTGCAAGCACTGTGCATGTAGTGCTTTCCTTCAGTTCTGCCTGTACCTGCCTGGTACTGGCTTTATATTCAATTTTTATATCCAAAACCCAGAGATACACCATAGTAACAGAACCCAACTCATTTTGAAGACACACTGCCTTAAATTTCATCAGTCTAGCTTTATTGATGATATGAGCTCCTAGAACAGGGTTGACGTTGTGACTTCAGAGATGCTTGTGGAAAATGAACAAAGTGTGAAGTACTTATTTTAGGGACAGGTGTAAATCCAGGTTCAGAGACTGTGACCTTCACACAAAGCACAAAAAATGTGTTAGGTAGGTTTTATTTATACGGCAATCAAATTTTTGGAAGCTTTTTATTCCCTCCCATTCCAGCTATTTTTAGCTGAACTCTTTGTCCCCATTCTGGTCAAACTCATCTAGCCAGATTAGGATTAAATGGAGCACAGCAGTGGTCCCACAGGAGTGTTCACCCACTCACTAATTACACATAGGAACACAATTAAAAGCTCTTGCTGCTTTCTAGAGTTGAATAAAAGCAGAAGACAAACTTTTTAAGTTTTGCTTTATGCTTCTTTCATTCATAGCTTTTCAAAACCATTGCACAACATGAGCAGAATGAGCACTCCTCCTTTGTCATCCAGCTGGGTGCATGGAGAACAGCCTTCCAATAGGATTACACTGGGAATCTGAGCCTTAAAACACCACACTGTAACAGAGCTCTGTGCACTGGCCCAACGAACCCTGCCCTTCAACATCCTGTCAGTCACCACAAAAAAATGCGTCAAAAGTAAGGGACAAACACTTGACCAAGTCACACCTGAGCAACAAACAGCCACCCTAGGCTTTTACAGTGCTACTGGCAGCTTGTTCGCCACCACCTGGCCTGGCAGTCCTTCAGTGTACAAGGTTCTCTTTCACTAATACAAATCACCTGCACACAGTGGCAGCAGAAGCACGGCTGCAGAAGCAGAGCCACTGCAACTAATTCATCAAATCTTAAAGAAATTTTAATAAAGAAAAATGTAGATCTGAATGCTAAAGTACCATTCCAAAAATAGCACTGTGTTGGTATCCTATGTGAAGAAACAGACACCAACAACTTCTGCCTTCTTGGCAAATCTGAATATGAGCAGAGACCTGACAACCCATTCTGTCCAATTCTTCTAGTAAGTCTACAGGCAGTAATTTATTTTTACAAAAAATACTTAGAAAATTCATGATACCACAAGAAAAGAATCACAATGGATTTGACAACTCTTGTCTCAATGCCCACTAAATCTGTCTCAAGGTGGAAAGTCGCATCAGCATGACAGTAGTTTGTTTCTGTGCACTTGAACAGCTTGGTTCTGACTGGTAACTAGACTAAAGTAGGATAGACAATGCTTGATTGACAGAGTTTTTCCATTTTTATATCTCCAGGAATGTTACAAGGCATACACAAGTGCCCCTGATAACATGAGGGCTAAGAGAACAAACTGTAATAGATACTCAGATTTGTATATCCTTGGGATACGAGATGACTTATGCAGGAATATTACAATAAATTGCCTCTGAAATTGTGGCATGCTGCTTTGGAGAAGGATCTCTTCAGTGTCCTCCCAGGAACAGAACTTTTGTTATTCTAAATCGCTCTAATTAGCTCTCTTCAGAGCCCTGCGGCTATAGCTATTAGATTTCCAACACAGTGACAACACTCTCCAGGCAACAAGATGGTTACAAAATGTACCTTTCAAACTAGTTAGCAAAAGGCTATGGGAACTCAAAAATACTCTATAATCAGAGCAATATGCATCATTCTGTATTTTCAGCCTAAGGAGAAACTAGGCAGAAAATAGGTATTACACATTCATTTTGGGGAGAGTTTTATTAAAATGTTTGAATTAAAAATTATAAATTCTGAATGTACAGATCAACCATTCTAGTACTGCTCTAACTAAATAAGGTTATCTCCCTACACACACCCCAACCTTCATTTCAGGATTTAAAGTTCCTAGATTCATGTAATATTTAATCTTTATTGTCCTCTGTCTGAAATGGACCCAGGGTGTAGCTGATCCTCAACCTCAATAACCATTATAGAAGAAAAACTGTTATTTTATACACAAGGATCAGTCCCTTAATTTTCCTTTAGACATCTTCCCACAATGGACTACGGAATACTGTGGCTCTGTGGTCTGATGTGTGATCTTTTCTAAAGGGCACAGGTATGATTATTTGTCTTCATTGCAATAAAGTGAAGTAACAGTCTTACAGCTAAATTAACAATTTTTTAATTTGATTCAGGTATTTTCTGGTAACTGGCCTGAAAAGTCACTGCTAGAATATTTACAGGGATATTTTGGGAGGGTTTTTTCCACACACAGTTCCTCCCACCACAGCTGAATATTTGGTTCTGACTGGGAGGACACATAACATGTCTGATCAGAGATGATATGATACCCTTATCCTTTAGCCTCAAAACATTGATAATAAAGTTCATATTTGAAGCAGAAATGTAATGGCATTGTGTCTGCTGGCTTAGTATCAATAGACTGTATCTTAGCATTAGAAGACAGAAAGAGATTTGGGATTTTTTTAGAGAAACAGAAATGCCTTAATTTTTCATTTACGTTTTCAAGCACAAATCTTACATCTGTGGTATTTTTCAGCTTGAAGGATTACAAGTCTCTCTACTACAAGTGCAATATTTATAATAAAAAAGAGACTTACTTAGTTGACGTTTTGAATTTTCAAAATACCACAGTAATTCCCTCGTGCTCACACTTTCTTGTAGGATACTGAAAGATTACTGACCTTGACTGTATTTCCAGAAATGTGGAAATTAACTGCACAAGACTACAAAGTTAATCACTGGTGGAACTGGGAAGGATATTCAGACAACTTGATTCTATCACTAGCTCACAGAAACCAGAGGTTAGAGTCACTTTTAACTACAAGTTGAAAAGTAGCAGCTGGTTGATGGTATAGAATTCAGGATAAGCATTACTTACCATTAAATCATATTCAAACCTGGTATTCATGTAAAGAGCCAAAGCCTGCTTGATGGGAGAGGACTGTTGAAAAACAAAACTGTTCTTGTTACTGAACATCTGTGAAGGCCAACCAAGTCCAGCAAGAGATGCTCAGTGCTCACTGGTTGAGTTTAACCCACGAGGTGGCACTGCAGTGAAACCAGAACAGCCTGCAATAGTCTGAGTCAGAACAAGAAATGAAAAGTCTTGGGGCTTTTCTTGGTCCAGGTGGGAGAGTACTTAGAGCCAACACCAGCCATGATGCACACAACCTCCAAAAAACTTGCACACTCTTCTGTTCTGCACATGTTGTTTGGTCTTGACACATCAGCACCTGTGCCAGCTGCAGGTTTTTCTTGAGAGCAGTTCCACTGGCACAAATCACAACAAAACGCATTTTCACTGCAGGGTATCTTGAAAGTTTGCTTGCAGAACACCTATGAACTGTCATGTGGGGTAAATGGGTTCTAATACGAGAAGGAATTTGTTCCAGACATATTGAGCCCAATATATTTCCTTGGTTATTAATGAGAGATACTGACAATGGGCTCTTCTCATATCCATTCTGTGATTCTGTGATCAATCATTAATCAAGCACAACTTCCACACACAGTAAGCAATACAGGATGAAGAAAAGCTGAAACAGGTAGGTACATGCTAAAACTGTCAGGAAAAAACAACAGACAATAAAGATGAGACAGTCAGACTGTTTGTCTACGTTTTGTAAGGAACCAATAATCTTTTCAAAAACATTTTAAAATCATCAAAGATTCAATTACTTTCTCCATCTCATTTCTTCATGGCTTTCTGTGGGTATCATCCTTTATGGCTATTCTTGGTTTTCTCCTTGTACTCTCTCTGACTCTTCCTCAGCATTATCAGCCTCTGAATAGATTTCCTCAACTACTTCGTTCAGTATTTCTGAGGATGAAGCTTGGAACTCGTGGCTCACCGACTTTCTGGAAAGCGAATACTGACAGCACTTACAGCCACATGGCACACACCCTTTCTCTTGCTGTACAGGCAGGCCTGGGACCGCACGAGTGTCACATCACAGAACTGCCATTGGCAAAGCAAGAGTCCCTGGGACCAAACAGCTGTCATGGCATGAGGCCACTGGCCTCATAAGCCATTTCTCCTGCGTTCTGCAGCGCAGTGACACAGCTCGTCCCAGACACACAGCCCTGCCCCAGCAAAGCCTGCGCTCAACACTCGGTGCAACTTCGACCAAGCTGAGCAATGTCCTGCAGGGAGCAAGCCAGAAACCTCTGCTACAGCTCCTATTCTGGCAAACACATCAGCTATTCCCTTGAACAGAACATTTACTGAATTTCCAGTATGGAACCTGCATCTTTACCCTTCAGATTTCATTTGGAGAGGACACAATCACGTGCAAGAGTCAGGCCAACAGCTGGCGTTCAGACATCTGTGCATAATGTAGCGCTCACTTTGGGGCTGTACAGCAAATGCATAATCTCAGCTGGTTTTTCCCCCTTTTAACAGGCTAATGACAAACCAGTTGCCAACCCTGCCAAGGTTCAGCCACCCCAGCACCCCCGAGCAGGGACCCCGGGGCCCTTGTGCAGCCGGCATGAGCAGGTGGCCCAGTCTGGAAGCAGTGGATCAGCAACATTTATCCCGTTTAATCAAAGCTTGGGATTAACCATTAAATGATTATTCAGCAGGATTGTACAGGGCGGTTACTGCGAGCATTGTGGACACACTATGGCAACCCCTGCTCTGGGGCCGGCGAACTGCTGATGGGTGCTGCTGGTGACTGGGTTACCCAGCGCCTCAGACTGGCTGCAACCTTCAGACTGTGCCAGTCACAGCTCGTGTGGGAAGGCTGCGACACGGGGGGAGACAGTGATGGTGTCAGTCACGGTGACAGTGGCAGTGACAATGACAATGACAGCCCCACCGCTGTCCGGCCCTCGCGCCCCCTCAGCGAACAAGATGGCGGCGCCGCGCGCCCCGCCCACCGCGCGGCACGGAGGGAGGGGGTGGAGCCGGGCGCGCCCCGGAAAAGCCGCAGGCTCAGCCTCCCCCGCCCCGCCTGCTGATTGGCCTATGGGCTCGTCACTCCGGGCCGCCCACCCGCTGATTGGCTCGAGGGCGCGTCACTCCCGGCCCGCCCGCACGCTGATTGGCGGTCCCGCGGGGGGCGGGCGGAGCGGGCGGCGGGCAGGAGGGCGCCATGGCGGCCGTGGCCCAGTGCGTGCGGGGCGCGCTGCGCCCGCGGCTCCCGCGGCACCCGCTGCTCCCGCCGCTCTGCGCCGCGCTCAGGTGAGGGCACCGCGTCGGGCAGCGCACTCGGGACGGGGCAGCGCACTCGGGACGGGGCACCGCTCAGCGCCGGGTCGCGGGCACAGCGAGGCCCGGCCCCGCACGGCCTGCGGAGCCCCGTCCGACAGCCGGGCCGGGCCGCAGCCCCCGCAGCCCTCCCCGCAGCCCCCTGCACAGCCCTCCGGGCCCGGGTGTCGGTGCGGCCGCGGGACACGAGCCCCCCCTCCCTCGGGCCGGGCCGCTCGGGCCGGGGCCGTCAGGCGGGGGTAAACTCGAGTCGCCGAGGCGGGCAGGGGCGGCCCCCGCGTCGGCGGCCGGGCCTTGCGGGCGGTTCCATCACGGAGTGCCGTCCTTGCGCAGCGCCGCGCCGAGAGCGAGCTCGGGGCCCCCTCGCAGGCGCTGTGACTGTGCACTGGGTGTAGGGGACGCTCACAAGCCGATATCGTGCAGCAGTTGTTCTTCCCTGCAGTTTAAATGGCCGGGGATGTGTTGTTTCTTGTGTAGAATTGTGTTAATTTGTGCTCTGATGTGAGAGTTTTTTAGACGCTGATATGTCAAATGAAGTGCTCAGTATGTCTAGAAAATGCTAATATCTTACAAAAGAAGCAACTGATTAATGTTGTCCGTGTTTTTGCCCTAGAAGTTCTCCACGACTGCTTTGTGCAGCAACACAACAGAAAAATACTGGCCAGAACTTGGAGGAGGACCAGAGTCAGAGCCAAAATGAGCAGAAGGCTGAATCCAGCTCCGCTGCAAAACTGCTAGCTGAAGAAAAGGCTAAACTGGAAGAACAGCTAAAGGAAGTTACTGTAAGTGTCTCTGGGTTATCAGGTTGCCCTCCTTACAGATTTTGTCCCCAAATACTTACAGTGTGGGTTCTCAGAGCACAGTCTGGACACAGTGTGTGACTCCTGTTTAGTTGTTGAACAAAACCTGAAATTTAATAATTTCTTTAAACCTAAAAGTAGATGTACTGCAAGACTTGAGATGCATCCCTGTTTCACAATTAAAGTTTTGGATGGTTTCTTTCCAATATCTGTGTGGAATTGGGCCCTCTCAAGCCTAAAAATTTATTACTGAGTTTCACATAGGTTTTACTCAATTCAGAAATAGTTTTTAGAAGTCATGAAAGGATTTGAGTGTGTCTCTAGTGTGTGCATTTGTGTGTGCTAAGAGATGGCTTTCTGGGAACAGTTGCCGACTTGCCAATGGTCGGAGTTAGCGAAGTTTGTTTTATGCTGGAGAGCCCTGCAAACATGAGGCTGAAGCATCTCATCCCCTCTCTCTGGACTCCTGTGTCCTGCATTCTGTCCCGTGCACAGCTCCAGCCCATCATGGAGTTCTGGGTTAGGTGGTGAAGCACTCAGCCTGAATTTTTATGTTATTAATTTTATTGAATTTCACTTTTAGTACATCTGCTGTTAGATGTCTGTATTGCTGGGAACAGACTAACACTTGACCTGAGCAACAGAGGAATTAGACTTCATAGTTTGTAATGGTTGGAAAAAGTGGAGGGCACTCTGTATGGAGAGGGAAGAAATTGTTTGAAAATCATGGCTAGCTTGGATCTCATTTATTATAGTGTCAAAGTACCTCATGACTCATGAAGGCTTTCTGCAAGCACACAGCAGAAAAAGCAGAAATCTGGGATTTATAAAACTTGATAGATCCATGGAGTGAAAAATTTCTTCCAGCTAATCTGTTGTCAAATACAGAAAGTCTGGAAAACCATCATATTTCCTTACCCTCGCTTTTCTCTGCTCTAAAGTGAAGTAAAAATCTGCCTTGGTAGGAAGGACGCTGTGATAATTGGCATGTTGTCTTCATATTACTCTAGATGGTGGATTTAGGCCATGAAAACTGTTTAAAATGCTGCTTTATTCTGAATATGCTGGTTTGAATTACTGTCAACTGCCCAATTAGGAATAAAATCTCTTCTGTCACTGCTTTTTCTTCTGTAGGACAAGTACAAGCGTGCCTTGGCAGATGCAGAAAATGTGAGGCAAAGAAGCCAGAAGCTGGTGGAAGAGGCAAAGTTATACGGTCAGTGGAGGCTCCTCTTGTGTTTACTCAGTGAGACCCAGGAAATGCAAAGCCTGGAAAAGTGAATCTCTCTGGCCTGCAGGACTGACAAGTTGTACTTCCCAGGGATTCTGAAACCTGGTTAAAAATTGCATTTGAGGTAGAGGGGTTTGAACAGTTCCTCACTTTACATCAGAATTGGGACCATCTCCCCAGCCAAGGGCAAGACTTAAACTGCTGAAGTCAACAGCTTTTGGGGACATTTTCTTTAAATTTGTTGGCAGGATTCATACACCTTGTACTGCACTAGTAAATTGTTTTACTAAGGTTTTCAGCCTGAAGTTTGCCTTTTTCACTCACTTTGGTTTCAGATCTGAACAAGAGCATGGAATAGTGCCTTTCCTTCTGGTTTGATTTTTTTTTTTGTCCTTGGTGTTGTTTTGGATTTGGTTCTTTTCCTGGTTTTTCTTTTGGTTTGTTTGGTTTTGGTGGGTTTATTTTCTTTTAGTCTTTTATATTTGAATAATTGTTCTGTTGAAGGCCATAGCTTACAAATAGAAGAAATACATTTAGATGGGTGGATTCTTTTTGTTGGCAGGGATGCACAGTCAGACTATGAGGACTTGCTAGAAGCACATCTTCCTTTATGAGCTAGGCTATAACATCTGATTTAGCTTTTTGACATTTCAAACATGAATCCATAAAACAGAAATTGTATGCAAATGCTGCAGCAGAACAGTGCTGTTCCATCCTGGTGTTTGACTGCCACTCTGGCTTGTAAATGATTTGGTCTTTTTTGCCACACAGTTTACACAGCTGTACAGTTTAATTCTGAATACACGAGTTCTAATTTCTGAATTACAGGGTCTTCAGTTGATGTGTACTGTAAGAAAACGTAGTATCCTTGTACCCTATTCATGGATGTTTAAGTGCTTCCTCTGGAAGTTGATTTGCAATAAGCATTGTTTCACTAATGTGCTACTTAGTGCAGAAGGACTTTGAGCCATGTCTGAGCTCCAAGATGCTAAAATATAAATCAATATTCGAATAAAATTTATCTTGACAACTAAGTTACATATAATCTGTAAATTTTTATTGTTTCTACATGACTGCTGCTTCTGTTGAAGGAAGAGAAACTGATTTCTGAGACCTGCATAAATTCAGAGTGTCAGTCACAGATATTTGCAAATAGACAATTAAAAAAAAAAACACAACCAAACTGCCTTCTGAAGAGTTTGGTTGTTTAGTTTGATCAGACCACCAGGCAGCGGGTTTATCTGTGTTTGGGACACTTCAGCCCTAACCACAGCTTTAGTTTTTAGTTTAAAACTGTGGCTGGATTGTTCATATTTTTCAACTTGAACACTGTTAATTACTGTTCTTTACAAAGCTCAAGTCTCTACGGAGTTGTGCAGTTGTTAAAGTGGCCCCTTGCTGAGAACTAGCAGATTCCTGTAGAACTTACAAGGTGCTTCCATAATTGTGAGGGGTTTTTTTTAAATCAAAGACTTGTCCTCTGGTAATGCTCATATCACTTTTTGGTGAGGAGAAAACCCGATCCAAAATGTGAGCTGCAGTCAAAAAGACTGTCTTAAAAAAAGACAACTAAAAACCAAACCAAAACCCAGTGCTGTTTGTCCTTTGTTTAACTCTATGTAGAAATGTGTTATTGATTTCTTTTGATTTTTCTTGATTGCTAGATACATTTTGCCTTAAGTAAAATTAGTCCAGATTCTCCTAGTGTGAGCCAGAGAACAGTTTCAGAACAGAGACTGCCATTAGCTTGGGAATTGCTCAGTCTTTGCAAGGCACAGCTGCTGACTCTAAAAGAGGTTTGTAGTGAGAGGGAAAGGTGCAAGTTCTTTCATTCAAGGAAGCATCCCTTTTCATCTCTTGGACTCCTCATCAGTCTGGCTACATGCTTCATCTTCTGCAAATATTTTTGTCACATCAGATTAAAGGGTAGGAATAGGGCAACATAATGCTTTAAACTTTAGGTGAATCCCAGGATCAGAGAGACATGAGGAAATTACATGAAGCCATCTCTTGGTAATTTTGGTTAGAATTTTAACTGTTGATGTTAGGTCATTAGCACAGCTTTAGCTCTTTTGAGTTGAAATAACTTTTTGGTTTTGTCCCATAGAAGTAGAGGAGATTTCAAGGTATCTGTGATAGTTGTTTATAGATATCCAAAATTGAAAAGGACATTTTACCTCAAATGGTTATAGTATTACATATCTTAAAAATCTAAAGGAGTATAGGTTATTGCTGTAGGTTTTGGGGTTGTGGGTTTTTTTAATCCTTCTTTCCCTCAGAGGACTGATCCCATTCCCTTCTCTTTTATATGTTTTCAGGGATCCAGAGCTTCTGTAAGGACTTACTAGAAGTTGCCGACATATTGGAGAAAGCAACAGAAAGTGTTCCAAAAGAAGAAATTAAGGATGAAAATCCTCACTTGAAGAGCTTATATGAAGGTCTTGTTATGACAGAAGTACAGATTCAGAAAGTGTTTAAGAAACATGGCCTGCTCAGACTGAATCCTGTCGGAGCCAAGTTCGATCCCTATGAACACGAAGCGCTGTTCCATACTCCCATGGAAGGGCAGGAGCCCGGCACTATTGCATTAGTATCCAAGATTGGCTATAAGCTGCATGGGCGTACTCTGCGGCCTGCCTTGGTGGGGGTTGTGAAAGACCCTTAGCTGCTGAATCTGAGAATTTAAAATGCCATACAACTATTAAACAGCTGGATGGTTTTTCTCTTATATCATCCTTTCCTCATTCCTCTACTCCCTGAGAGGTTTAAATGAGTTGGTTGAGGTCTCCCAGTGAAAATGAAGCAGATGATGAAATTCTCTTGCTTAGTGGCCTTCAACATCACAGTTCCATTCTTTGGTGTGAATTAAAAGAGCCATTAAGCTCTCTAATGCTTTAGATTAGCTTTTTACAACTCTTGCTCCTGAAGGTACATTAAATTGAAAAGAAAGAAATGCTCACAAGAATTTTGCAATCTCACGTTTATCACTGTGTTTAGATTGAAAATCCAGATAGTGTTCAAACACTTCCTTTGGTTTTGCAGAATCTCAAATTGCAGAAGTAGGTGAAGCCACAACAATTCACCTGCTTTTTGCAGGTGCCCATCAGCTTTTGCACACAGATGTGATAAATGCCCTGTTTTCCCTATTCAGAAATAACCTCTCCCAGCAACTGAAACTGAAACCTTTGTGAATTTGGACCTGTAAATAAAAGCCAGTGGAGATTAGATATCTTCTGTAATTGCTCAGCCCTTTTGTCCTGTACTGACATTGAGTCAAGAAAACCATCTAATACTTGTATGGCATTGAAGAACCAATAGAATTTATCCTATCTCTGGATTTTTAATTTAATATTGTATAAATTGGTTTAAACAATTTTGATAGTCTTGTAACTTGTAGCTTTGCAATCAGGTTGTTACGCAAACTGTAGTTACAACCCTGCTGAGAGCCAGAACACCCAAAGAAGCCGAGACTTTGATACATTTCTTTCACTTACATAAGTTGCATGTGAGTGGCTCAAACAAAAATGGGAATTTAGTTTCATTTTCATTATTTCTTGCATTTACTCAGCTTGGATCTTAGGTTGCACCAGAACTTTTGCCGTATGCAGCTCTTGCCATGTTTTAACTCCACCTGCTGCTCCCAATCCTGCAGAATCAGGCTAAAATACAATACATGATTAACTGAATGTTTTGTTCTACATTTGTCTGGTCACCTGGATAGGAGTGGGTGGAACCTGGCAAATGACACAACTGACAAAGCGTCCGGCCTCTTGTATCCTCAAAGCCCATATATTTAACACACAGGACAGAAACTTCAAACTTAGGGAAGTTATTAGGACCTGGTAAACAGTAAGCACTTCTGAATTTTTTACCATGTTTCTGGTTATCTTGGATTAAGGAGCTCCATACCTTAAGGTCAAGTATGGATTGCAATTTTTGCTTCAGATGCAGTTGCCAGCAGCTTATTGAACACTAGACCTACTCAGAGTGAGAAGTGATTACTCGTTCCTTAAGACTTTTTTCTCCAGTGCTGGTTTACCTCATGGGAATCAGTTAACTAGAAACAACCCAAGTGCATACAAACAAAATACAATGTTTAAGGATTCATTCTTAACTCCTAAGAAAATCAATGCTTTGACTTGGGCAGAGGAGGGAGAGCAATTTTTTGGGGTGTATGTGAGGAAAACTACAATGTTAATGTTTTGAAACTAATCAAGTACAGGGATAAAAATGCAAAGATTGAAAAATACAGGGGAAAAAGGAGATTCTGTATACTGAAGTTGAATTTAGAAGTAACTTCCCTCCATTTAGGTTTTAAGAGCACACTGTAGGTGTATGAAGTAGGACTGTGCTCTTTGATCAGGGCCCGTTAACTGAAGCCACAAAGGGACCAGGATCAATTTTATATACCTATTAAGAACTGTCATACATTGTTTTGTCCCCTCCCAACCCCTGTGGATCTGAACTAAATGTAATAATATCTTCCTTAGTATAGAAGTTTTTCCAGTAAAGCAGTTAAAACAAAGGGACAGCTCCTTCCCTAGCAAATGAAGATTTTTTTCAATGAGCTTCCCAGTGTCTCATATAAAACTGTCATTTTTGGACTACATTTCTTCATTTGGGGTGTTCTTAAACACAGGTTCCTGTTAAATGTTCAGCACAAGATTGATGTTTGAATTTGGTAATTGAGTATCTCTTTGAAGTGGCTGCCCTTCCCTGGCCTGCCCTCTCAGAGCAGCTTCAGCACGGAGTGTCAGTCTGTACAAAGAGCTCCGACCGCCTGTGTGCTCTGCCATAGCAGAGGAAGGAGCACCAAGGAATCAAAGAACAGAGAGAAGTGGTTCTGAAATTTAAGCTGCCAACAAAGCTACCATCAGTATTATCTATTTTGTAAAGACCAGTTTTCCACCCACGACCATTTAGCTGCAATGGTCTCCCATTTGTTATTGCAATGACTTGAGCCGTTTTCCTCACTGCACAAGCTACTTTACTGTTAAATCAATCATGGAAAGAAACTTTAATACAAGTTTATTTACCAATATACAATGCAGAAATCTAGTAAAATGCTGTGTGCACAACATCAGTTCAGTTTTACGTGATTTCAGCACAGGCATTTGTGTCTGGCACAGCTACACCAGTACACTGTTCAAATGAGTGCAACATTTCCTTTAGGCAAGAAAGCACCTGATGAGCTGAACATGCTCACCAGGTGCCTTCCTTCACAGTATTTACGTGTGTCATTGTGTAAGAGCCACAGGGGCACATGCAAAGACATTCTGCGAGAAGAGACAGGAAACCAAAAGGCTCATGAAATCTGTTTCAGTTACAAAGGAATCTGATGCAGTGGCCACACAGGAGAATAATGGGTGGCCACACAGGAGAATAATGGCAGTGCTCAGTTCGTGTGATTTACAAGGCAGTTCATGGCCAAAGACTCATGCAAACCCATTGATGCTGTTAATGCCCACTGGGTCTGTCACAGAACCCGGGGCAGGAGGGGCTGCAGCCAGAACATTGCAGCAGGCTGGGCACTGCGCTGGGCAGTGCTCACAGGATGGTCTGTGCTCCTCCAACACATCCCTGAGACTGCACAGACTCACCGTGGCATCTGACCAGGGCAGGTCAGTATCTTGAACAGCTTAGAGAGTGTTACTTTTTCACAAGCTGACATCAATGCTGTTAAGACAGATACTATTCATTAGTAATAAATTTAATTAGAAAAGAGCAATAAGCATATAAAACACCTTGTCATTAGCAACATGAAGGCTGGGTTGTTTGTACAGTACAGGAAGCACTTCCAGATCAACACAAGATACAAATGGAAGAGCTCTTTGACATGTTTTTTCTCAGCCCCTCCACCACAGAAGAGAAGCAGCATAGCTCTAATAAGTTGCTGGATTAACATTAACTGCATCTCAACTTAAAAACAACATACAGAAAACCAGCAGCTCATAACAGAAGAATGCTTAGATTACATCAGTTCCATGTGAAATATGGAACAGCAGCATCCTCTAGTGCAAGTCACCTTTAAAATTAAAAGCATAGCTGACAACGAGACATTGCTTCTAGGGAAGCCCTTTCCAAGGGACTAGTATTTGCTAAAGCAAACATTTACCACCTTGAATTTGCTTGCAAGTACAAAATAAATATTGATATTCGTATTTCATACATTAAAAATACTTTATTTTACATTCATTTTGATGTTCAATAAGTTACGTCTAGCACCAAAGAAACATTTTGGAGGGGTTGAGGAATTAAGCTACAAAGTGTAAATGCAGAATTCATTTCAACATTTAAATGACTCATTGGTGCCTAGATTTTTTCCTAAGTTATTGTTCAGATGGGCTTTACGCTATTGCTTTAGTTAGATGTGCCAGAACAGTGTAGAAATATGAAAATCACAGATTTGAAGAAAAGAAAAACAACCAGAAGAACCAACAACAAAACAATTCTCTTGAACTCCCAGCTACATGCAGAGTTGAGGCTTCATAACACCATGTTATGGCAGTTAGGTAACAAGTTACAGGAAGAACCAAATTGCATAACTAGAATAGTGGAAAGAAAGACTGAGCTTTCTTCCCACAGGAGGACAGAGAAAACAACCAGGAGTTTATACCTTATGAACTTGTGTGCTGCTTGTACATGCATATAGGGTGGAAGTGGTTCTTAAAGCTACTCAGCACACTGCAGTTAGCTCCACTGCTGCCAAGGAGACAGTTTTGTCTCAAGGATGCCACAACAAACCACTTACAGATAAGCCAAACAAGGTATTACATCCAGAGGACATAGCCCTTAACTATTCTGAAGGGACGTAACATCGTAAGCTCAAAAGAAAAAGGCACTAGAGTTTTGGTTTTTTTCTTAGAAATGCTGGCTTTGTAATTGTACCCCTTTTATTCTAAACTCACTGGTAACACTATTTTGGTAATGCTGGATGAGTTTACTGAAACCCAGTTCTGATCAGAATACCTCTGCCAAATTGCAGAATTAATACTGTTTTAAGATTTTTTGATATCCTCACCTACTACAGCCCAAACCATCACAGCAAGATGACCTTTCTAGTGCTTTCACTCGTTTTGAAGCCAGTCAGGATCCAAGTTTTGGCACACCTGCACTTCAAAAGACCTGCCCAGCTGGTCTCCAGTCACAGCTCCCTGCTCTGGACATGACCTGCTGAGAGGCTCAGGCACAAACACCACAGTATCATCTTCCACATGGCAACCATCATTTTTGATTAATTTGGTTAAATACCAGCACAGGAATTTAAGAATGAAATTAGCATAAAAATCCTTTCCTGGTCCTCCTTTGACATCTTTTCCTTAATTAGTGAATCTTACTAGAACAGTACTGTGGATCTGGCATTTCTGTCCCCTGCTGTGTTACATCCCAGCCAGTGCCCTGCTCCAGGAGCACTCCAGGCTGTGGCTGTCAGAGCTGGGATGAGTTCCCTTTCAAGGTGCACTGTCCTACCTGTCAGCTTCAGCTTCGATGTGTAGGTTTCAAGTTACGTGCAAGCAGAACCCTGCAGTGGCTGGACTGACCGCTCCATACTTTAGGAACACTTAGCTGTGCATTTTGACATGATCTGCATCACTTCTTATTTCTGTTTGTAAAGACCAATCTCGGTGATCATGCCCCATTTGAGAGTCTTGCTCCCTTTCCCTTCCCAGCCAAGTTCAGGACGCAGCTACACCTCCTCAGACCATACAAGCTCAGCAGTTACAGATCCCAAAGGAGGAGGAGCAGGCTCCCCCAACAAGAAAAAACAGTGATTTTGCTGCCTGAGGCTCCCAACCACTGCAGAACAACTGCCTGCCTATTCTCCCAGACCCCATTTCTGGCCCAAATCAGGGATCTTGCCATAGCATTGGCCCCTCCTCTGGAACAGAGGGCCACAGCTCCTGGGTATTCCTGCAACTACAGTACCAATTAGGTCACATCAAGGCTTCAGAGGGGTCTTATTTCAGGAAAAACTCAAGCCAAAGCAATGCCCAGATCAGCTGGGTGTGAAGGGAGCTCTTCAAGAACCCTCTCCACAAGTCCCTGAAGCATCTCACCTACCACGGCTCCTTCCATGGCTCATCCCTGCTGTATTCTTGACAGGAACTCACCCCACTGTCCCCATGCCTTGGCTGTAGTTACTAAAGAGAATGTTCCAAAAGCTTAGCAATGGTTACAAAAGTCCCTTCTCACCCTGCTCCTGAGCTCAGGACTTCTGGAAGCTTCACTTTGCTGCCAGCATTATGCCAAAAAAAGCAGAGGGTGAAGAAAGTTCCCAGCAAATGAAACTATCTCCTACCTTCAAAGAAAAGCAGGGATTACACTGGTACTCATTTATCCAATAGTACAGACTAAAGCAGCTACTCTGGGACTACTGGACTTGAGTGAGTTCACATGAAAAAATCTGTTCTAAGAATGTACCAAAAGCAGTGACATCCTATGTAGAAGTTTCACAATTGACTATTTTCCATGATCCAAAGCAAAAGTCTATTTGAACTGCCATGAATCATGATAAGCGGGGAGGGGGGGTTATGTATTTGCTTTTTTCTCATTTTAAGTGACATGGTTTCTGTATCTTTGGGGAGGGAAAGAAAAAATAACGGAGTCCTTGAGGCTGTAATGGGCCCCTGCTGTGTTTTTTCAGATTCAGCTGAGTTTCATGAAGCATCCCTGGATATCCAACCACTTTCTGTCAGAAAATTTAAAATCCTTTTCTTCAGTACCTTATCCAAGTAACTGGGAAGGCGACTCTTTGAAGGAATTCCTTGTCTTTTTTGGAGATGGTCTTTAATGATAATAGTTTTTACAGTCAGGTAACGTGCAGGACTCAAATTTAGAGAGCTGCAGAGCACCTTTTCCCTGTCCGATAAGAGTTCAAAGCCAGGCAGGTTTTCAATGGCAGCAAATTCACCTTCTTTACCCTCCTCCTTCCCTCTCTTGGAACTAGCTATGTTTTTGTTCTCCTTCCTCTTTTCCCGTTTGTGCCTGGCTGCCTCATACTCTGCCGACTCTTCCATTTTGGTGATTCCATTCCGCCGATACCGCTGCAGCTCCCGAATCTTTGCTCGCAGTATCCTCTCCTTGTGCATGTTCTCAAAGAAGTCTTCAAACTCCTTACAAGACATGAACTGGTACAGCGGCCTCAGCTTCAGCCTCAGCTCCTTCTCTTCCTTTGTGATCTTTCGTTTGGGAGCTTTCTCCTTGTCTTTTTTATCCTTCCCCAGAAAGGCTGGCACCAAGTTATAGTCCCGTGCGATGTTCTTCCGCCGCTGCCTCTCCTTGAGCTTCCTGACGTACATGTCCACATGAGCTCTTTTTAGCTCTATTTCCACATCGTCGTCGTCGTAGTTCACCGAGAGGCCACTGATGAGAGTCTCGGCGTCCTGGTCGTACTCGATCTCGTAGTCGTCCCGGAGCGGCATGTATCCCAGCTGCTGCTGCTCCGCCACCGAGATATCCAGCGGTGGCAGCGGCGTGGTCAGGCTGGGGGACAGCGGGCCACCACTGGGACACGTGTGGTCCGTCACCCTGTTGGGAATGGTGTCAGGGATGCAGGCCTTTCCCAGGTTGCCGTGGATATACATGCTCACGTAGTGCTCCATCACCTCCTGGGGCGTCCGGGAAGCTCCCACATGAGCAGCCATGTCCTCCTAAATGGAAAGAAAGGAGGGGTGATAAAATGAATTGCCATTACACCTCCAGCAGAATGAGTGCTCAGATACGAGCACGACCTTTTCCCTGCTCCTCAAAAGACACGTCCCAGTGCCTGGACTTCTCTAGCAACACTGACACCGGCCATGTCTCCATCAGATCCGTGTTTTCAGGTCCAGGTGAGCATTTACCAGTGCTCGGGGGCAGGCAAGCCATGAAAACAGCACCAGGAACACCAAGACACTGATTCCTGAGCATCCACCACACTCTCAGGAAGCATCTTGCCATCCCCAGGGAGCTTTCCAAGTCCCAAGCCAGCATAAAAAGCACTACATAGCTTGGGTTTTGTCCATTTCTGTCACAGTGCTGACGTGCTTTTAGGGCAATGTGGAAATAAAGACAGACAATGTTTGCAGTGAGAATGACACTATTTACTCTTTTCTACTTACTCAAGAGCTAGGTAAGCTGCAATGATCATACACTTGAAAAGCAACAAGTAACAATGAATCAAATGAATCAAAAATGAATCAAATAGTGGAGGGCAATGAGGGTGACTGTGGGACTGGAGCATCTCTTTTAGGAGGAAAGGCTGAGGTGGCTGGGCCTGTTCAGCCTTGAGAAGGTACAACAGAAAGGGGACCTCATCAATGTCAGTATCTTAAAGAGGGTGTCAAGAGGATGGGCCAGGCTCTGCTCAGTGGTGCCAAGAAATGGGATACAACAGGCAGAAACTGACACTCAGGAAGTTCCATCTGAACATGGGGAAGAAATTCTTTACTGTGCAGTGACCGTGCACTGAACAGATTGTCCACAGAAGTTGTGGAGTCTGCCTCACTGGAGATACTGAAGAACCGTCTGGGTGAAATCTCGTGCAATGCGCTCTGGGGTGAGACTGGACCAGATGCCCCACTGCGGTGCCTTCCATCCTCACCCGTTCTGCCACCGCCTGAAACGCTGCTGGTTTTCAAAGCCAAGGTTGCCCGGGGGGAGCCCGCACAGGCTGAGCAGGGGCCAGAGGCGGCTCTCAGCGCCGTGACACAGCCGGGCAGGGGCTGGGGCTGGGGCTGGGGCAGGCACAGCCCTGAGACACAGCCGGGGCAGGCACACCGGGGCAGGCACAGCCCTGAGACACAGCCGGGGCAGGCACACCGGGGCAGGGGCAGGCACACCGGGGCAGGGGCAGCCCTGAGGCAGGCACACCGGGGCAGGGGCAGCCCTGAGGCAGGCACACCGGGGCAGGGGCAGGCACACCGGGGCAGGGGCAGCCCCGAGACACAGCGCGGCATCCCCGCAGTGCCGGCCCCCCGAGCTCGCCCCCGGCCGCTTCGCCCTTACCCAGTTGCCGAAGCCGAACTGCTCGATCGCGTCCAGCAGCAGCTGCTCCTCGCGGCTGCTCCAGCCGCCCTCGGCCTCGGCGCCCCAGAGCGTGAAGCGGCCGCCGTCCACGAGCTGGTATCCGTGCCATCGGCGGTGCGGGCCGATCTCCGCGCCGGCGGAGAAGCACTCTGGGCAGAGCTCGATGTCGGCGCACTCCGTGCAGCGGAAGCGCAGCGGGCTCACCTCGGCCAGGCAGTACACGCAGTACTTCTTCCCCAGTTCCGCCATCTTGCCCCGCCCGCGCGCGCGCGCGGCCGCGCCCCCCGCCGCC
>JAWWEE010000122.1:62641747-62677609 GCA_035221455.1 Xenops minutus | reverse complement strand
CGGGGGGGTTGTGGGGGGGCTGGGGGGGGTTGTGAAAGGGGCCGGACAGAAGTTGGAATTACAGCCCCTGTGCGACCAGGAGCTGCTGGCTCCGGCTGCAAAAGCAGCTGAGCGTGCACTGAAACACAGACGACTGTGACTGCACAGATGTGGGGATGAACAGCGGATAAACTGACACAAACACACGTCGGAAGGGCTCACACCTTTCCCTTTTAAATCGCCTCCGAGTTAGGTTTTCTGAAGCGCCTGAATATCTGAACGAGAAACCAGAGTTGAGGTTGTTGTTCCACTGTTGAAGGTTTAAATCTCGTTGTTTTGTCGCAGTGAGAGGATGTACCAGTAAATCCTCCTCCTGCTGCAGCAGTGACTGATGTCCCACCGAGGCCCGCAGCTCCACGGGACTATTGCACACCCAGCGCAAAGAACGGAGCCTCAGATCCCCTCAGCAGCAAAAACACTCACTTCATGAAGGGACATCACACAACCGGTGTTCAAAAACCCATCACAAAATGCCAGCAGATCTGCCTCTGGCTGTGCGTGCTGGGCAGGGAAAGGAGACAAGTGTAACTCAAATCACCTCCCATAAAAAAACAGAAAGTGAAAATCTGTACCTTTGCGGTAAGCATTGTTAACAAAGTGGCCCCTCTGCTGACAGTGGCTATTGACGAGTTGAGAAGTGTTCCGTGGTGTTCCATGGAAATGTTTTCATAAATAAAGATGATCAGTAGTCATCTCTCCTTCTCAGAAATTCCTGCCAGGAAAATTCTTATGCTTCTCGCTGCTTTTGGTTTAAGACATACAAACCTTCCTTTACCTTGTTAAATAGTATTAAACACTGAATGTAAGTAGATAAAGGGAGGGGAAGCAGGGAAAATAAATCTCTGATGCTCTTCATTGCTGCATGGTGGACACTTGGCAATGGCCAGAAGGGTGGGGGTGAGGTGGTTGGTGCAATTCTCTGAACTGTTTCTACTGCAACAAACACTCCCAAGACACTGTTTAAACTTCACACGCTGCCTTCAGGACTTTTCCTCTTAGCACTGAGTTCCAACAACCCACTGCCACCCTGGCCTTCCAAAGCACCCCGAGGATGAAGATCAAAGATTCCTCTCTTTTCCTCCTGTAAATACAGGAAGATATTTTATTGGGAAGCAGTAGAGAACAATGTCTTTTTATCTTCTAATCTGAGGTGCTGACATGGAGGAAAATACAGATTAGAAATACTATTGGGAAAACAGGTAAGGAAAAGAAGATTTAGTTTTGAACAAATTTGTGCCACTCCTGTAACAGGTACAATGTAAAGCTCTATCGGTATCGCCTTATGGAGAGTAATTCTGATTTTGTGTCCCAATTCAGAAAATCAAACAGGAAAATACTCCAGGAAAAGGAAGTGGGACATCCTCACTGGAGAAACCAGAACCAAGGCTTTGGCTGCACTCCCTATGTAGCCTTGTGGCACAAGTACTGCCCTTTCTCCACTCTTTTATCCATCTTTTATTGGGTGCTTCAGCCTCTTTTCAGTTCAACAAGCAACAGGAAGCCTCTCCACTTTCAGCTCTGAACTTATGCCTGTGTAAGAAACAAAAAATTACTGACCTAAGCACAAAAATTATGTGATTATGAAACCTGCAAGAAATCAAGATTTCTTCTTTTCTAACAAAGACAGGGTAAGGTATGCAAGTATTCCCAAGTTCTGCCCATGTCACAGCAATCTATTTACAGCTACTTTTCATAATAAATTTATCAGCTCTCAGACCTAGTCCAGAGAAAGATGTATGAAATGGGAATAAACTGTGGACATCATAAAGTATCAAATCTTCTAAATGTCTCATGTAATTCAAGATATTTTAACATGAGAACTTGGAAAGCTTGAGCAAAAAGTCCTCCAACCTGCAATACGTAAATGGCCCAAAGTCCTCTTTTAGGATGACTAAAACTGCTAGAGAAGGTATTGGAATTTTTGATTCTGAATTACACTCACGACAGATGATTAAGATAACTTTACATGATTTTATTTAACAAAACCATATATTTACAGTTGAAAAAAGTTCCAGTTTGATACACATATCTAAACAAAACAAATGTGGTAACTACATAAACCCAATTTAAACATGATGTACAGGGGATGTATCAACAGTTCTCTGCATGTCATTCTACTTTTTAAAACATTCAAAAATAAGCTGTTACAAGGTACTGGTTTTTTTCTGAATGAAATTGTTTACTAAATGAGATAACATTAATGATTGACTGCAGATTGAAGTTGCAAAACTGCTTTATTTTAAAGTGCAGATTGTACAGAACCCCAAAGCTGGCTGCAGTTTTCTGGTTTCTCTGATCTGCTGCACGCACAGTGGGTACTTCTGGTGTATTGCAGAAGTTTTATTTTTCCTCAAACCCATGAAGAAAGTTTGCTTGATGGGGGCATTTGCTCAATGAAAGACAATCTCATGCATCTTGTCACAGATACTCTAAAGCACCTGAACAATAAAGTTGTCGAATTCTTTAATGCAATTCCCTGAATTTCGTTAAGGAAGATTTCTTTAATAGCTAATTAAGAGATTTGGTATGCTGCAAGAAACATAAAAAGCTCACTGACAAGTAAATCTATGCCCTTACTACTCATCTCTGTCTTTATCAAAACTCAAGCATTATCTTCAAATCAAGTTACTGAGAAGTTGAAACCATTGCTTGTTTAGGCAGGTGATTTTTTTTCACATGTATTTTTGTTTGAAAATGAACTGTGCAAAGCTCCTTATTGCATTGCTGTTTCTTCATTAAAGAACATACCTTATATACACAAAGAAATCATTTAGAAAATATATACAACTTCTAAGAACAGAAAGATCTAATCATTAAAGAAAATAATTATATTTGCAAGTAACAAACAGTGCACAAGTGTTGCAGCAGGCCTTTTTCCCCATAACTATGCCCACTGTCACTGTTACATTCAACATCTTATTGAGAAGAGAAAAAGGAGAACAGGCTGTCAAAGGCTGCAAAGATACCTACTAGCTAAAAAATGCATTTTTAACCAGACAGACGAGCCACGCCTGTAGACTTGTTTTAAAAGGGAATACAAATGTAGTTGCAGTCAAGACTTAAATCACAAAGCCAGTTACAGTACCACCTAAAAATGTATACTGAGGAAAAAGTTCTCTCTGTGTTCAATAAACTGTTTAAAAGCATAGTGCAAATGTTTTGGATGGTAGGCCTCTCGTATCCTTCATGGAAAGGCATATTTGTTGTAGTAATAGAAAAAGTAATATTAAAAAACACTTACTGACCTTCCTGCTTTCTATTGCACTTCAAAGCAACGTAGCATACAAGTACCAGTCACTGGAGGACCTAAGCTGTACAAATTCTGAGAGAATTAACACACTTCCTATCAACACCTTAACGCCTGTCTTCAGTAAGTGATGACCTAGAAGTCTTGCTAAGGAATTAAGATGACCAACAGAAGAACAGATCCATTACACCAGGTACACAAAGTGGACAGGAAAAGAGGTCAATGAGGTATCAGACTTGCAGGCTGCATTTGCATTACACATCTTTTGAAGTCATTATGAGTCCTCATGTACCAGGGAATCTTATTCTCACTCTTCTTAATATTACAATCAAATTGTCCCTCACAGAAACGATGTCTGTACTAAAGGACAGTACTTGGATTGTGTCCCCTGATCCTTTACATTTTATATTGAGTTGAGCAGTGTACAGTTATTCTTCTCTTTGTTTAATTCAGACTATGCCAAAATAATCAGCATAAACCAGACTGAAGAGCATTTGCAAACCGCTGACCATACGGCTGGAGGATTTAGTAACCCCTCTTTACAGTTAACACAAATATTGCTTCAGTTACGTTCACCTTCTCAATGATTGTTGTAATTATAAAATAGTTTTTACGCTATACGCTACCCAACAAACATTCGTGTAAATCAGAGGCACTCATGATTTGCCCTTCAACTTTCATCTGAAGGCAGAGGGGATCGGAGATGTAAAAGGGATTTATGTAACCGCAGTTTGCTGCCGCTGTAATTTGCTCTACTGTATTAGAGGCCAGATAAAACGTTTGGAAATGACAGCTTGTACTTAATCCTGATGGTGTTTGTCTGGCACATTTCCCAATAAACTTCTTTCACTTGTCACGGTATGATCAGCTCCACAGAACACTTTCCCACTATAGCAGCACCAGGTCCAGGAGATCCCACAGAACTTCTGCTTTTCAGCAGCAGCGTTGTCAAACCAAACTGCTCCCCTACACCCTTCGTCCTCAGTTTTGCCCAGTGAGGAAAGCTGGGTTTAAAATAACATCAAAATTGCTTTTTACCATTCAGTTTATCTGCTCAGCCCACAGTTTTATCAGCGTGATTGGAGAGATGGCACAGAAGTAGCTCGTAGGCAAGAACTCCCTGAAACCAGGAGGGAGACATGGAAACATGTATTTAGTAATATGTGACCCCGGCTTTAACCAGAGGAAAGAGAGTACAGTTGGGAAATGATGCCAGTTTAATACTAGAACCCTCTTGCTGAGTTTGGAGTCTACTCCAATTAATGGAATTTCCTCCACATGCATCCAGATTGGAAACAAATTTCCAAGGCATCTTGAAGACGCATTGCTAGTGTGACTTCTCTTCCAAGGTTATTTTCTACTTAAATTTTTCTTATTAAGGAAAGGAATGTAGTTCTATGTCTAGATGATTTCTTTGGTAAATGGGACCTACAGCCTATAAAACCAGAAGCATTTCTAAAGAAATGGTCCTCACAGCATTTAACTATAAATTCCAGCACCAGTTATTTAAAATCCAAATCCAGCGACTTCTATAGGTATTGGAAATATATCCTGCCTAAGAGTGAAACAGGGGAATAGCTTCTAAAGCAACCAGTATTGCTGAACATCCAGTCTTTTAAAACAGCAAAGGAAAGAAATTTAGAAACACCCAAACCCTTGATATTGTTTCACTGCCCTCATCAGAAGTACAGAATGTGTAATGCTCTCCACAGCATATGCTCATACCACTAGAAGTTTAAGGCTAAGCCTAGGTTTAATTTATAAGGGTTTCACTCCCTGATTTCCTTCCTTTTTTTTCCACCCCCCCTCTTCCTCCTCCTCCTTTTATTTCTCTCCCCTTTAAGGCTATCCTAATACTAAACAAAACTCTGAAATAACACTTTGATTTGCAGGCTCATACATGTCAAACAGTACTCAACAGTTTTGCCACTTTAGCTCTTTTCCTTTGAGTGACTGGAGGCAAACCCAACATTAACGTTTGAGTGAAGGGCTTCCTTTTTCCATTTCACGGTTATCTTTCTGCAGAGCAGCCAGTATCTAGAAATTCCAAGGAATGAGAGAGAAGAAGAATATTAGATTTAAAAAATGACTCAATAATTCATTGTCTGAAGAGTTTCCAATTTAATTATGTCTGAGCAATACTGCTTTAACTATTAAATGTAATCAGATTTACAGAACCTCTCCACTGAGGGAGACCTCTCCCATAAGTCCTTGTGGCATGGTGGATAGAAATGGATTTAACAAAGGTTTAAACTCCATCTCCTCCCCAATGCACACTTTTGAAGCCTGTTCTTTGGGGTTCTTGTCAGAGCAGGACCCCTATCTCTCCTTCCCTGCAAGGGAAGCAGCAGCAGGCTGAGAATTTATTTGGAATGCAATCCTTGTGCACACACGACAGGTTCAAAGGTGAACAGGGTCAACTGAATGAGGAATGAGACTGGAAGGATACTTGTAGAGACTGTCTGAAAAATGCTTTTGAGGAAAGAATCAAAGCTGGATCTGTACTTCTGACTTTGTACCAAGGGCAGAGGTCAAGTGCCAGCTACTGTGTGGGGAAGGTGTCAGGGAGGACACGCTGTCCCTGTGCTGCCCAGGCAGGCAGTGCAGGCTGTGCTCCCTCACACATGAGACAAGGCTCACAGGGCTGCAAGCTGCTTCTGCTGTGAGGGTTAGGAATCCTCACCTCAAAGAGCAATCCTCAGCACCTACAGGCAGAAAGAACCACAAACACCCAGTTGCAGCTGAATTGCCCCAACCACCCTGTTTAACATCACCTTTCAGTTTCACTGCAAAAAGATAAATGGATAAAACGGGCAGAGCTCTGTTACAGAATGGCTCATGAAGTGGGCTGTATTACTGCTTTGAACATTGAAGGAATAATCAGAAAGGGAGTTCCACGCTCCAGCACAAATGGCTGTTACAGCCACTTAACCGTTTCCACATTCAGATGACACATCTTTTTACTTTAAACTGGACTTTAGCTGAAATTACACTTTCTGAATTACGATTTCTGAAATCACATGCTAAATCTCAGTAAAGAAGTCTGAGGTACAATCGATTCTGTATAACCTAAAATTAGGAAGAAGAGATCCTCTAGAAGATTAAAATGACAACTGTACGATGTGTCCTGACAAATTGCCATCCTCTCCCAAAGAGTGAATTTCTGCTTTTAAATATCAACTTGTAATGTTGCCAGCAGCCTTTATATTAATAAATGTTAAAAGCTGCGTGACACTTCATCAATTCTACTCAACATTTCAATTCTGAATGTTGACTGAGCTCTCCCTTTGCAGAGGAGAGTAAGCTCAGGGACTCCACTCACCTCAATGTATGCTACAAGCACAGAGTGAGCTACACAGTCCCACCTACCTGTAAAAGCAAACACTAGCTCTGCTGGAAGATTCTTCCAGATGTTGCCAAGCCCCACATTCATGAGTACAGTACAATCATCAGTTTTCGAATACTGACATCCTCTTTACCTGAGCCCATTTTTTGTTCCTACTTTGCATCTGAATGGCAGCAATAGATGTGAAGAATTCTTCTGAAGGCAAGTCCTCTGGTAGCTTTGTTAAAAACTGGGCTATATGAATGAAGTCCATTTTGGTCAAAATATCTTCAAAAAGTTTTAATATTCCCAGTGCTGTACGGAATAAGAACTCTTCTCCGTCACGGCAGAACACATCCCAGACACGACATGCCAAGTCTAGTGGCAAAGATTTGCTGTACAATGTGAATATCCTAAAAAACAGAACAAAATTTTCCGTTATTGGACAAGAAAAATGCCTTGGATACTCACAGAAGCACACAGACTGATCAGCAGTTAAGTTTGAGGCTTCTCAAGTACTCGTAACTGAATATTCCTTTTGATATTTCAGAAGCACTTCTGTCAGCTGCAGCATACCAATCCATGAAACAATATAAAATTGTACACCCAGTAAGGCATTTTGCTATCAGCCTGAGTCTCCTAGTTTGATTTTCTTGGGGCTCACTAGAAGACCATAATAGTTTTATGATGGGCATGCACTGACCACAGGTATAATCAAAGGCCTATTTAATCGTCACTTCAGAGCTGAGGACTGATGCAGTTTTGGCTGCAAAGACACAAAAAGCTGAACCTTAGGACAAAGTGCAAAGGTAATTTTGTGGATGATATAAAGGAGATGAGTAACATTAACTCTTGTGTTCTAGGCTTGACTGACTGGCAAAGTAATAATGGCATGAGTTTTGGAGGAAAGATCAGTTTAAACTTCCTTGAGTTGAGAGAAACAGGCAGGATGTCCAGGGGGAAGGTGCAGACAGCTGTGATAAGAGGGTGGCTCAGTGTGCCTGAACGGATGGGGTAATAACAACAGAAGCAAGAACCTCCTCCCAGCTGCTACAACTGTATTTTCATTAACTACCAAGAGCACATTTCTTCCTTCACCAAAATGCTGACAGCCTTGCAGGCAGGAACATGACGCTGCTCTTTCCTCTCTCCTCTGTCCTATACTTGGCTACAAGGCAGAGCAGGAGCACTGCCACCAATAATGACCCAACAGCAAGTGAAAAGAACTAAATCTCCCAGAATCACTTTATAGTACATAAGAGAAAAGAGTTACAGGGTTTTTTTCCTTCAGAATTCAGAGAGAACTTTTCTCCCCAGATGCACTGCACCAAGTCTCTGTGAAACTGCAAAGAATTCTCTCCCCGGCAGAGGTCAGCAAAGGCTCAAATGTAAATCAAACCTTCTCACGGCTTTTAATAAAAACGTCCCTTTCAAGTTGCTGAACCGAACAGCAGTTCTGTGTTTGAGAATACCCTCTATTCCCTCCAATCTTTTATCTAGGAAACTCGGATTTACATTTAAAAAATAAAATGGAATAGATATATATCCACACATATATAGAGGTATAGAATATGCCCTAATGTATTTTCACAGCAAATTCTAATCATAAAAGGTTTTTTGCAGTATCTGCTTTTTACTATGTAAGATTATTTGAATGACGTGTCATCAATCATCTGGTTTCTGTGTGAATCAGCACAAATCAGAAAAAGGGGAAAATATATTCGTTTCAGAAACATCAAGACAAAATTAACATTTGCATAAATTCAGGTGACAAGGGAATAGCAGATTTATGATCCCTGGGATGTTACTATTTTCTATTTTTTCATCTCACTGCAATCTTTTTATAACAAGTGGAAATCATTTAAATTCTGTTCTCGAAAGAGCTAAATTAGAATGATAAAAATCAACAAATGTGAGTCTGGGATGAAAGAAACACACACTTGTCCATATGTGTCTTTTACATACATACACAAATACCTAAGAACAGCTCCTTCTTTGGGTCACTGGCCGATGGTGCACAGCAGACTTTGGTTACTCTTCCAGTATTTTTGTCCAGTCACCCCCCCCATGCAAAACTGTCTTGCCACAGAATACCTACACAGCAGAATAAGGGCTTGTCTATACACACATGCACAGGAAACAGCAACAGCTTTTCAATTTAAAAGAACAGTGTAATAGGAAGCAATTCAACTGAGTCCTTTCCTGGTCACCAAGCAGTGGCCAAACACCCAGAAATGAGTCCTGGTTAAAGATAAGTAACAATGCCAACGTTTTTGAACTGTTTTTATTCTCAAAAGCTATTATTCTGTCACGATTCAGATCTAGCCTGAATAACCCATGTGTATTAAATCTCCAACTATCCAGAAAATTAACTGTCAGAAGAAAGAACTATTTATTAGAGCACTACTTTTGTATGCAAAGATTTGCTCACATCAAAAAAGCTGTCACATCAAATAAGGTATTTGCCATTGAGCTCTTCATAATTTGGAAGGAAGCACCATTTGCAGGAATTTCACAAGGCAATTAACTTCCATTAATACTCGGATGGAATTGAGGCATCAAGCCCTAAGAACAGAGACTGGGCCCCCTATAATAAGCAATGAAACATCAGCAGGAATCACTGCTAAGAATGGATACAGCATTTGCTCCTTCAAACATTTCCTACTGAAAGACATTTTTTATTAGACATCTGAGCTAT
Source organism: Xenops minutus (assembly GCA_035221455.1). Taxonomy (NCBI): domain Eukaryota; kingdom Metazoa; phylum Chordata; class Aves; order Passeriformes; family Furnariidae; genus Xenops; species Xenops minutus. The sequence goes on along the minus strand of JAWWEE010000122.1, from coordinate 62,668,300 downwards.
CGGTCTGAAACCCAGCTGAAACTTCATAGTAATAAAGCAGCTGCCGGACCAAACCAGCTACAGCAGTGGCTCTCAGCAGCACTGGCACCCTGTTTGCACAAGACCTGCTCTCTCTGTACCGTGGAAGATGTTCTGCCTGCAGCTCTCTTCCAACCCACTGCAAGTCCCAGGTGCAGACAGCACAGCTAACTCACACAGAGCTGTCCAGGGCCAGAGGAACACAGGTGCAGGCGACTGGCCCCTCTCTGTTTGGAAGAGGGAAAAAAGAAGTACCAGATGCTCCTGCCCCTCCCCAGCAGTGCTCATGATGCACAAGGTGTTCTTTGAGGCAGATGCGTGAAGTCCCGGCTGGTTTGCTGCTCACGGGGAACACGACAACATAATTTTATCCAGAAAGCAAAGCACTGCTACCATGAAAATCAGAGGCTCTATGTTTTCACTCTGTTGTTCCTTCTTGCTTCCTACCCTTTTTTTTGACCCTTTCTTTTTTAATTAAAAACCCCTCATAAGATACTGTTACCAAGAGGGATGCAGACAGGTATGCCAGATTTTGGATTGGCAGCTCATACATAACACTGATGCAAATCAGATCTGATTATTTCTTGCACTACACATTCTTTTCTCATGTCTGTAAATTTAAAAAACATTACAGTCTAAAAAAGAAAGGTAGAAGGATTTACTCTGTTCCTTACTAAAAAAGAAGTAAATATGATGCAATATAAAATACTGACTGCAACAGAACAACTTCTTAGCACTCAGCAAATCTGACTGCATTGTAAAATGGATCAATCTAATACAAATACTGTGCAGGTTTCTAAGCAACTTCCAACCAGTCAAAGCACCCAAAAAGCCCTGCTTGCTCACCTGGAAGTACTACACAGCAGTACAGTATTTCACTTGATTCCATTCCAACCTCCAGTGACATAAGGATAAGCACTCTGAAAACTGGGCTGAAGATTGGGATTTTTGGAGGCTGGTAACAATTCCAATTCAAAAAATCAGGATGTCCCAAAAAAACTTTAGACAGAATTACAGTTCATTTTCTCTTTGATGAGGAGGCATGCACTCAACATACCATCTGAAGTGGCATTTTCTGGGGGGAGTGGAGAGATACTGGCATGACATGGACTATGCTTTTCTAAAGGCAACAGAGAGCAAACTTATAATATTTCACTGCAAGTGGCTGTTAAAAGTGGCTTGGACCTTTATCATAACAAGCATGGTGTCAATAGAAAGTTCATGTTCACAGAGCACGATCACAGTCCATGTAATACTAAAGAACCACTGATCAATCCATCAGTACAAACACAGCCTTTGGCTACAATTATTGCCAAAATCATTTTTCTGAGTAGGGATAAAGAGGTGTTTGTATAGCAGCAGCAGGCCATAAATAGACAGCATGTGTCCTTGGCAAATCCACATTGTGCTCTGCTCACAAGAGCCTGCAGAACATCAGCTGACAGAGAGGCCAGAACTGGGCTATTCAGACACACTATTTTTCTCTGTTCTCCGTGAACCTGACTACATGATGCTCTTTAGAGCTCTTTCACACTTGATCCTCTTTATATTCTTCAAAAACAAGCAAAAACTTTTATAGCCTTTGAACTCTTTCAGTGGGATTTATCAGTTGGAGTTTGGGCTTGAAGCACATAGGTCCTTTTTAAAAAAGATCACTTTACTTGTGGTAAGTATCCTCTGATAATCATGTCACTGTACCAGGTAATTAAACTATTCATCAGGGAGTCTTCCTATCATGGAAGGCAGTGGTGGAACTAAACTGACAGGGGGGTTCCTGTCCCTAAATCCTCTATCCAAGAAAACCCAGAGCAGCACTGCATCCACCTGCACAGCTGGGCCCATCTACATGCACAGCACATCTTTTTCTTGAAACAAACTCCTTCAGAAAAGATTTAAGCACACCAGTTTTACTGCCACTCCCTGCAGCACTGGTTACAGGAAGAAGCACAAAGGAGACCAGTTGATTCCACTGTAATTGTGGCAGGAGCAGGAGGGTTTCCCAGCAACTGGTCTGTGCAGTACTGGCTACTGGGGCCCTCCCAGAGCTGGCACCAGCTGAGATTTACTGGACACATGCCTGCACAGTAACCACACCAGCCACCGGAATAGCAGCAGGCATCCCTCTGGGGCTCAGAAGAAATGTACATTTAAATAAGAGTAATGTTATCAGAGCAAGGCTGTTTTACAGAGATTTCTGCCTACAAGGAAAAGGTCTGCCTGCTCAAAGTGACACTACTTTATTCTTGCCTGACTTTAAACACACTGCAGCCACACTTACTGATTTAAAAAAAAACAACCAAACAAACAACAAAATCTGCTTTCTACAGGATCAAACCATTTTTTAGTAGAAAGTATTATGCGTATGCACACACAGATATACATCCACTTACACACATATACACATATACATTTAAATGAGATAGGTAAGTCTTACGTAGTTAAATACAACCTGCACTGTCTAACAAAATTAAGGACAGAGTGGTACAAGCTGTCTACCTCAAGACAAGTGTAAAAAAGTTTAATACAAGATTGGGCAGGTCTATCTGGAACAGCCTGCATTCCTGTGCAAGATCATAGTGTCGTGACTCTCTAGGGACAGGAGGAACACAATAAATTGTCCTTGGAATTAAAATAAACATCTTGAATATGGATGCATGAAGTCAGCAAGAGATGCTAAGGTTGTCAGTTCACTGATGTAAAGACCTTGAGAAGCACCATCCACAGTCACTCCTCACTGAAGTTTCTTTCAAGTGCTCTTAAAACCCACAGAGGGAACAAAAGGGGGACCTGATGTGCTTCAACACTTCAACACAGACTTCATCGCTTCAGTTCTTTGCTCACAACTCAGTAAGTTTTTCTTCTTTGGGTGTTTTTTTGTTATGATTTTTCCCCGTATAGATGCACTAAGAGAGAACAACTAATCACATAAGTGTTTACTCAAGAAAATATAATAATCTACCAATGCAAAATTACTGATAAACTTTCAACCTCTTATCAAAACAGTCTTCTTTTCTACATCTCTTGATTTCTGGTGTTATTCCTCAGGATTTCTTCTTTACAGTGAAAGCTCAAAGTTAGACAGCAGCATGATATTAACACGCCTGCACTATGAAAATGTTTGATTTCAGTTTCTCCTATTTAAGAATCATTTATGACAGTATCAGATTAAACCAGTAATCCATAGTATCACAGAATAATGCTGAATTGGAAGGGACCCAAAAGGGTTACTGAGTCCCAATTCCTGGTCCTGCACAGGACCACCCCCACAACATGTGCCCGAGAGTATCATTCAAATGCTTTTTGAACTCTGCCAGGCTGGGTGCTGTGACCACTGGCCTGGGGAGCCTGTTCCAGTGTCCAACTACCTTCTGGGTGAAGAACCTTTTTCTGATATCCAACCCAAACCTCCCCTGACACAACTTCAGGCCATTCCCTCGGATCCTGTCACTTATCACCACAGAGGAAGAGATCAGTGCCTGCCCCTCCTCTTCCCCTCATGAGGAAGTTGTAACTGCAGTGAGGTCTCCCCTCAGTCTCCTCCATCTGAACAGACCAAGTGACTTCAGCTGCTCCTCATACAGATTCCCCCCAAGGCTCTTCACCATCTTCACTGCCCTCCTTTGGACGTTCTCTAATGGTTCAGTGTCTTTCCTATATTGCAGTGCCCAAAAGTGCACACAATATTCAAGGTGAGGCCACCCCAGTGCAGGGCAGAGCAGGACAATCCCCCTCCTCAACCAGCTGGCTGCCTGATGCCCTCCAGGACAGGGTTGGCCCTCCTGACTGCCAGGGCACTGCTGACTCACATTCAATTTGCCATTGACCAGGACCCCCAGTCCCTTTCCATGGCACTGCTTTCCAGCATCTCATTCCCCAGTCTGTACAAACATCTGGAGTTGTCCCATCCCAGGTGCAGAATCCAGTAGTAAGAATGACAGGCTGGTGATTTCCCATTTTGCCTGTCTTGAAAACGGGAACAATGTTTGCCAGCCTCCAGTCAACTGGGACCTCTCCAGATTCCCATGACCATTCAAAAACCATTGAGAGAGGCCCCGTGATGACATCAGCCAGCTCTTTTGAGTGTTCTTGGATGAATCCCATCAGGCCCCCAAAGACCATCTGGCTGGAGCAGCAAATCCCACACAAGCCCAGGGTTGACTGGGATTTTATAATTCTCACAGCCATCATCTTCCAGCTCAGGGCTCTGGGACACCCCAAAACCCATTATTGGTGTTGGAGCCCAAAACCAAGAAAGCATTAAACATCTCTGCCTGGTCTATGCACCCCTGTTTGTGAGGTGACTACCCCATCAAGTAACAGGCCAATGTTATTTCTGGACTGCCTTTTGCTATTGACATTAATATCCATTAAAAATACGATAAGCTGGTGATTTCAATGTTGTCTATCCAGTTATCTTCCCACATATTTACAGTCATCTTATTCTGATATCCCTTTTATTCAATTGCTTCCTCCACACTCACGCTTTTCACAACATTGTCTGAGGCAATACAATTTCACCATCTGTTCTCTTATCACTGAACACACCAGTCTCTGCCCTCTTTCGTCCCTTCTATCCCATCCTAGAATTTTTTCCATTCTCTGCGCATGAACCTAGTACGGTTTATATTCTCCGTCTTCAGTCATAAAATTCTTCTGATGGTCTTTCTCCCATTAAATACTGGGAGAAGTGAGCCTATTCATTACACACCCTCTCACTCCCCTGCTCATGGTGCATTAAAATTTAATCTCAGTGGGTGAAAGTCAAGTCACACAAAGCCCATGTTACACCACCCTCCATGCAAGAGGGATATGAAAATCAAGGAACTCAACCAGAGACAGCAGGAAGTCTGTACAAACAAACAAGGATCTCCTGACAAAACTCAAATGTAAAGAGGAAGCATAAAAGAGGCTGAAGGAGGAACAGGTGACCCTGGAGAAATGCAGAGGCATTGTCCGAGTATGCAGAGAAGGGGCTGGGAAATCCAATGTCCATCTGGTGTTGAATGTAGCAATGGATGTTAATGACAATGAGAAGGGCTTTCTGGCACCAGAAGGAAAAAACACTCAGGAAAACACAGGCCCATTGCTGAACAGGGCAAGGAACTTAGTGACAAAGACCGTTCAGAAGGCTGTGCTACTCACTGCCTTCAGTGAGACCTGCCTTCAGGAAGCCCAGGTCCTCCAGACCAAGAGAAAAGCCCAGTGCAAGCAAACCCTACCCGAGCTGGAGGAGGATCATGTTAGGGAACATCTGAATGAACTGGCCATACAAAAGTGCATGGAGAAACTGTCTGGTGTCACTGTGAGGCCACTCTCAATTATCTTTGAACAATCCTAGTGATCAGGACAGGTTTCTGAGGACTTGAAGGAAACAAATATCCTTCCTGTATTCAAGAGGTATGATCCACGGAACTACAGGTTAGTCAGTTTCACATCCATCCCTGAGAGAGTAATGGAAGAAAAAGTCCCAGAGATCATTTCAAAACATATTATAGGCAAAAAGCTGACTGGGAGAAGTCAGTATGGATTTATGAAAGCAAAATCATGCCCAACTAAACTTCATAGCCTTATTCAATGAGATGACTGGCTTGGTGGATGAGGGAAAGAGCAATTGTTATTGTTATGGATCTTGATGTTAGCAAGGTTTTCAACATTGTATCCCATAAAATCTTCACTGACAAACTGATGGAAGTATGGATTAGACAAACGGACAGTGCTGTGGACTGAAAACTAGGTGGCCTGCCAAGCTCAGAAGGTTGTCCTTAGTGGCATGAAGTACAGCTTCAAGCCAATTCACTGGTAGTGTACCACAGGGTTTGATACTCATCCAACACTTCTAAACATCTTCATTAAGGACTTACATGATGGGTCAGAACCCTCAGCACCTTTGCAGGTGATAAAAACTGAAGGGGTGGCTGATACACCACCCCACTGCAACCTTGAGACACTGGAGAAATGAGTCATGCTGAGACTCATGAAGCCCTGCAAAGGGAAATGCCAAGTCCTGCATATGGGTAGGAAATAAGCCCAGGCACTGGTACATTTGGGAAACCAACTGGTTGCAAAGCAGCTTTGCAGAAAAGGACGTGGAGGTCCTGGTGGACACCGCACTGAATTCAAGCCAGCAATGTGCCTTTGCAGCAAAGAACACCACAAGCTCCTGGGCTGCAGCAGAAACAGCACTGCCAGCATGCCAAGGCAGCTCATCCATCTACTCAGCACTGATGAGCCAGCACGGGGCTTCCCTGTACAAGAGAGACAGGGATTTACTGGAGCAAGTCCAGCTCACCAGCAATGTGACTGAAGTAGCTTGGGGCACCTGATACACAGGGAGAGGCTGAGCAGGCTGATTCTGTTTAGCTGGGAGAAGAGATGGCTCAGACCTGAATGTCTAAAAACACTTGGTAGGAGGATGTTCAAAAGACAGAGCTAGACTCTTCCCAGATGTATCCAGTGAAAGGACAAAAGCCAAGCAGCACAAAATGAAATACAGGAAATTCCATTTGAATGTGAGGAAATAAAAAGCTTATTGACTGCAAGGGTGGTTGAACACTGGAAGAGCTGCCTGAAGAGACTGTGGAATGTCTTTCCTTGGAGATACCCAAAACCCAAGTGGACAAGGTCCCAAGCAGCCTGCTCTAGCTGACCCTGCTTTGAGCAGTGGGTTTAGACTAGATGATCTCCAGAGGACTGTTCCTGCGCCCCAGCAGTTCTATGATCCTATGAAAACTCACATATTCAAACTTCGAGCTGTTGGATTGCACTGATTTACTTTAAATGTATTTCTGTCTAACAGAGGAGCAGCACATTCAGTGCTACCACCTAGGTCTTAAAGATCAGGATACTGCCAGTGTCATTCATCTAGAATTGCATTAATAGGATAAATGTGTTCCAAAATAATAACTTATCAATCTCAGGGGATTGGGCACTTAATTCTTTTACTAAAGTATTTGTCAGATATCTCAGAACAGAAGAATTTATCAACAATTTAAGGATGAACCAATTTTTCATAAAAAAGCTTTCATGTCATCCCAAAACTAACACCAAAGTCTTGCTGAAAAGAGGCATTTTAACTGCCCCAAACTAAACTGATGGGCACAAATGCAAACATTCAATTTGGAATCCCTAATGCCACACTGAAATTCAGCAGAAATTCAATTAAGAGCCTTGTCTTTTTTCCTCTCTAAGGAAAAAGGTTCTGAGTATACTAAAACTAAAAGCGAAAGCAGCTTCACCTAATAAAAAGACTGTAATTGCCTGTCTGCTAAGTGGAATAGCTTTTCGGTAGCTTCTAGTTTTCTGTTGTTTGGACAAATTTTAACTACACTTTTCCTATTCTGTGCAGGACAAACTATACTTTTCAAATGCAAGACTAGCAATACTTTCTGATTATACAACCCTGGTACACACCAGCATATCCAATAGAAAAAGTAACAGATTTTCTCAGAAGATAATCCAAACAGGCACTAAATATTGATAAACACTGCTATACAGCAGTATTTCCAAATAAGCTTCCAATCCAAGTACAATAATAAAGGTTAGGCAGATGTTAAACATCACAGAAGTACGTGGGAATTATTTGGATTGACAACTCAAGTACAGAACAAAAAATAAAGTCTTTATCTTGAAAGAACATTAAACCAGGTAAGAATCCAGTTTCTGTGAGGAATACTGACATGGAGCTATATGTTAGTATGCACATTAGTAATTACATTTGCAATGTCTTACCAATCAATTAGATAGATGTCTGGAGTTAAGTTATTTTTTTTGAAGTGAGCAAATAACTTTGGCAGATTTTCTTCAAAGAATACCTCAAATGCGGCAAAGTAAGTCAACATCTAGGAAAACACAACAGGGAGAAAACAAGCAGTTAGCTGTGTTATTAACAGGCTTAAATGTATTATCTGTTGTTGGAATAATGCTCTTTGAAATAGGATCAGATGAATTACATGATACCATAAAGAGCTAAGCATTTACATAAAAGACAGCATCTGCAAGCACAAAGAGTTTAAGATCCACTCAGCGTACCGTTCTCATACTAAACAATATAATGATTGGTTTGGGTCTTGGCCAGCTTCCTTTGGAAAGAAAAATACCAGCAGGAGAGAAGTTTTTTGCCTATTTCTCAAAAAAAATACAGCAGAATGGTTCTTCATGCTTGTGGCAGTAATTTAATATTATACTGAACAAAATCCAAGACTCAATGGAACACAATGAAATCCAAAATTAAAATAATGTTGATACTCCACAGCAACAAAGTCCAGCAGACTCCAGTCATAAATCATATTCTAATACAAAAGCTACTCTAATATTCTAATACAAAAGTAATACCATACATTTTTAAATTAGCTAAGTCATTCCTATTGCAAAGAGGAAGAGATGAAGTTCATACAGAAAACTCAGACTGGGACAGAACACTTGTGCAAGAGAAACAGATTGTAACTCAGACATCATAACCCCTGAACTGCACTGCTTTTAACACAAAGACTTTTATGTTATTTTAAAATGCAAGTATTTAGTCAAATTTCATAACAGAGGGCATGGAAAAAACAAATCATCCAATTCAACCAAGAGTTAAAAACAAAACATTATTTAGCCACCCTCAATACTATAAGGGAGAAAAGTTAATCAAAGTCCTTGAACGATTCAGTAATTCTAACTACAATATCCCAATAAAAGCAATAAGGAAGGCTGTGATTTCTTCACGGTATGAACTACAATAGCATACGTCTCCCCAAAACACCACAACAGTAAAGGGCAAAGAGGATCCTTTTGGAGGCTTTTGTCTGAAATCCTTTTACAGGATGACAAGTTTGTTTCCTGGTTTTTTGATTGCCCTTACAGAAATTTTTCCCATTTCCTCTAAATTAAATGACAGATGGTGGATTACGTTCATTAACAGTAGCAAATATAAAACTGAGCCTGGTATTCAGGATGAGTATAAGGCTTTGAGTCAACCAGAGATGGGTGTATTGTACAGAAATAACCAAAGTGACGCAAAATCTCTGAACCATCAGTTACTGAGAAACAGCCTCCTGTCAAACATGACATCAGAAATCCAGGGCCCCACTTCAGAGAACTGAGCACCTCAAACAGCTTCCCAGTGTGGATTGTGAAATGCATGAAATCCAAACACCCATGAGCTCTGTTAGTACAAAGAAGGAAGCAGGTGGTGCATCACAGCTTTGCTTTCACAGTGACCTGCTAACGTGCTGGCACCACTGCAGGACAGTTCTACTGATATTCTTACTTCAAAAAGCACTTTAGAGACAGGACCTTACACAAAACTGCTACAATCACATCTATTGATAGTAATGTGGGCAACAGGTATTTATCTTGATCAAATCAACAGTCACCAAGGTATTTATTTTGTGTTAATTAAAAAAGAATATAATTCAATAAAACCACCAAAGATATTAAGATAAATCAATAAAAAATATTACTTACAGAACTACCTTAAGGTGGTTTAATTTTTTTCATTTATTATACAACAAATCAGTATTTGCTTATTAAGCTGTAAAAGTGAGACAAAAAGATGAGGGTGGACAGCAGGTCAGTATACTAATCACAGGAAGCCAAAACTGTCTCACTTTACTGTTGCTATTCTCCTTGAAATATTAGGTACAACATTTTCCTTGGACTGTTAAATCATGGCTTTTTCTTTCACGATATATTAATAATACTTCATGTATCACCATCTCTGCCCTTCTGTAAGAACACATGCATCATGTAGCCTCTATTTGGACAGGCTAATAGAACTGAACAGCACTATCCAAGAGCATACCAAACTCCCATTCTCTTATCTAAATAATATTTACCTTATTCTAGCCAATTTAAGTCCCAAATCATCTTCACAAGAACCATATTTAGATACCGAATGCATAAGCATGTCCTCTTTTTACAAGTGTAGTAATGGAGGTGGCTGATACTGCTACTAGCAATGTTGTCTGCACTGTGGTACATCTCCTTGTGGCATTTACCACTCAGGAGATTCAAGGACTGCAGGAGAGAATTACACACTGCTTTTCCAGCAGGAAACACTGACAGGATCTCTAGTGTCCCACTGTTTAAGCAATGAAAGTAATTATTGTTGATTCCCTTTATTTCTCCCACTTGAACTCTTGAGAAGCAGATCCTATTTTCACAGCATTAAAAGGTGAGAAAATAAATAAAGAACACTATATATTTTACACAAAAACACCTTTTAGGAGATGTGTCTTATTTTGCTATAATAGACCTGCAGCCCTGTGTACATGCTAACAGGGAATTTTGGAGGCTCCAGAGAGAAACAGGCAATCAGCTCCCACTGAAAATCAGAGGGGTGTGTTCTTCTGCAAAGGAGTCTGATGGACTCCAACACAGGTGCCACAGTAACAGATGGGAAACCTGGTTCTCCCTCCAACACTGTTTTTAGCAACTTGTCAGACTACGATAAAAAGCACCTTCAAGACACTTCCAATATTAAGGTGTTTTCAGCTTCCAACTGCAGTGCTGTTAAAAACCACCTACAATAATTCTCTTATAAATATTCTCTTAGCATCATAAAATAGCTGCTCAAAAATTTCATTCACCTGCCTGTTCAAAAACATTAATGGTTGATCTTTGTTTGGCTCAACATTTTTGAGGGGGTCTGCATGTGTGTGTTGGGGTTTTGTTATTTATCAAGTGTGCTGCTTTAAAATAAATTCTGATTTATTTTCCAAGCTACTGAGCTCATCAATTTTTACTTTGTTACAACTTTCCCTAACATTATCCACAACACATCAGTTAGCTTTCTTGCATACTCACAAGGCCATGGTCCACACGGAAAAACGCCATCTGACAGGGTTTATTTAAAAGGTTAGAAAAAGCAATGAAGGCATCTGCAGTATCCAAGTTCAAGATCAAAACTGCTGCTATGAACGACATGCCCTGTACCTGCAGAAAGGAGAAGTGTTACCATTCAGCAGTGACTGTATTCTTCCAACAATACTGCCTTATTTTGTCCTCGTGATGACTAGTGTTTAATGCACTCATTGAGCTGCTGAGTTTTGAGAAACATTCATGAAAGCAGGATTTTTTTAACCCACATGACCTTTGGCATCCCATGTTCAGAGCATGGAAGCTAACAATCCCCATGCTGCCTGTTTTCAAAGGCTCCAGGTAAAACTCCTCAGACAGGCTTGGATGACAGCACTTTCAAACATACAGAACAAAGATGTTTTTTTGAACAATAAGCTGTTTCTAAGTAATCCCTCTTCTCCTAGAGATGGGTCATGTACATTCTTATTTGTGGAAAGCTGGACTTGGACCCTAGAGACAAAGCCTCTGCTTTCCTCTTTCAATCAATTACCAGCAGTTACAGACAACTGTAGTGACTCATTTGACAAGCAATACTGTTTTAAGATTAAACTTGTGTTTCATTTACCATAAACTCATGACATTGTTCCCTTTATCTATAAAGACAAGGCTCTCTCACCCCGAGGGTGCAGCGTTGCCATTGCAGAGTCACGCGGACCAAGGTGTGACAGTCATTCCTGCAAACCTGAGGAACCAGCTCCTTCCCAGGGCAACAGGTTGTAGCTGTGCCAAAGGAAGCCCATCAGCTGACCTGCCCTTTGCCTCTTTTCCTGGCAGTCATGTTCAGCAGCTCCTGACAAGCACTACAGGCTACCTACAGAATAGAAATGTCACCTTTCTACATCTGCCTTGTCTAAAACAACTGCTCCTGAATAAAGAACAAGCCTCTATATATAATCCTGCTGACTCAATGACATATCTGAAATCCACTCAGCCCTCTCATAATTGCTATTTCAAATACTGTGAGGGAGTTCATGCAGCTTCAATGGGCATTGCTTTAGAGACTGGTCCAGAAGCTCTCAGTGCTAAGGCACAGAAGTGCCTATCATTTCAACTCAACAGCAGAGTATCAGAAAGACTGATATTAACAATAAGTACTTCAAAGGACGATTTTAACTACATCTTCTCTTTGACTTCAATTTTCAAAGTATGTATTTTTGAGTACAAATATGTACTTGTGAGCTTTCTTCTTACTTAACCTGTTAAAAAGCCCATATCTAGCAAGAGAACTGTTACACATGCTTTTCAAGCATGTATTAGAATAGAAGAAAGTACACAAAAACCCCACAAGTTTTCACAAAATCATTTAATAGATGGTCTACAAAGGACTGATTAACACAATCCTCCCTTCCCCTAATTCTCCCCACCCCCCCAAAAAATAAAATAAATTCTTCACTTACATAGCCCACATCAGGTCTGTAACAAGTATAGGCTCCTAAAATACTGTGCAACGTGTCATGGTAAGGACCCCCCTATAATTAAATAGAAACAACACAATACATCTGATTATACAATAAACATGTTACAAACTCTTCAGTGCTACAGACAGTCTCTATTACTGCTGGTGAAGGACACCTCCTTTCCCAAGGCAGCTTAGAACAGCTCAGAGTATTCTGAATAGTTTTGTCTTTAAAAACGTGAAACAGCCCTCCAAATGCCACTTACTAGAAATACGTAGAGTTCATCCAATACATTGATTACCTATTAAACACTTATACAAGAGCAACGCAAGCCTAAGAGATTCCTCAGAGCTCAGCAGCACTTTGACAAGAGTGCCAAGAAAGCAGAACAATAATGCAAACCATTTAATTGTCTCTGAGACTGGAGGCAGAATTAAACCATGAAGAAATTTCACACTGTTGACTGTTAGCTGCCATATCTTGTACCAAGTACTGTAACCGACTGAGAATTCCCAAAGGGAAATTTTTGCCCCAAAATGTTGATTTATCACAATTTAAACTTTTTACAGGGCTGCTGAAATTTGTGCGCAGAAGGACAAAATCTGATCAAAGTGAGTCATTAAAGCACACCAAAGCCACACAAGTTAAATCAGTCTTGCATTGAACCACAAGAAGGCCAGCAAATCTTGTTTGCTTGAGCTGTGCTCTCTCTCACCATGTATTTGCAACTGAGTGATGCTGATTCACTGACTTGGAAACATCACCTGCATCACCTCCTCAGACAGAAACCAGCATGGACTAAGTTAAATGAATCATGATGATTAACCAACAGATAATTTTTTTGTCTCTTCCAAATATATAGTGCAGTACCATGAGGTTACTCTTTTCTAAATTATTTATAGTTTCCCATAATCTTTAGAAACTTTATCCTCTCAAGATGCTTACTCCTTCAGAAGGGCTCCTTCAACCAAGGGACAGGCAAGATTATATAAACTTGGTTTCCCTGAGAAGTCAAGACAAAAGTTAACTGCTTACCTGCTGGAATATACAGAGACTAGGAAATGTTCTTGAGATATCCAGTTTTATTAACTCCAAGCTTGCTTCTCTGTCAGCTGCAGAAAATCCAGCATCTACAAAAGCCGAAGTTACTGCATTTATTACATGGATCAGTGTATACTCTTTGCTTTTTTACTTTCCAGTCAGGGTTCGCTTTTGCACAGCTCATTTACTCTGATGTGAATGCTAGGGAATAAGGCTACAGAGAGAACAATTCCATGAATTCAGCACACAGGCTAAGCAGCAAGTATGGCCTGACCTAGAGCAACCCTACAGTGCACAGTGACCTTCGCTATGTTTTGAAGTGATGTGGGGAAAGACACAGGGAAAGGCAGGTCAGGCACTTTACTGCTATCTGCTGACAAATCATTAGACACTAGACTGTTAACTTCTGATCCCTCACCTCCAACAAGGGTTCCCAGTGGCTCCTGAAGTAGCTGCCTCTGTGGAAAGGCTATGGTGGGAGAGAGAAGTCCTAAAGGAGCAGCAGCTGACAGATGCCACCTATCTCTACTACTCTCAGCTCTCTTTTCAAATTCATGTTTATTTAGTCTTTGCATGTGTTGTTAAAGATAATGGGCACTGAAATACCCTCTCTGTAAATGAAACAGATCTCATACAAAGTATATTTCTGTAGCATTAGTTTTCTTTCTGGTATAGGCGTTTTATTGGTATTTTCTCTGTTCTGGTAAGTGCAGATGGGAATTGCCTGCTGCTGCTCACTGAGCAACCAGAAAACAAGAGCTGTCACTAGCCAATGTCTGTACCAATCACATGAGCATCTACATTCCAGAAAATAAAGAAGAAGCTGGAAAAGTACAACATGTAATCTTATTTAAGATGAAGACAATCTTATGAGAACAAAGCAGGGGATTTCCAATCCAAAAGACTTTTCTGCTTATAAATGCCAGTACATATATTCTCCTTTTTCTGCTCTCCTCAGCATAAATACTTAGCAAAGGCAATTTCAATCATTTCCATGTAGTTTTATACTCTCTAAAAACCAGACAACTCTTCCAATTAATTAGTAAATCTCAAACCATTTTGTCTGCAAAAATAAATTGCTGCTCTCTGAAACACACCCAAGAGATGGGCTCAAAGCTGCAATAAGGGATTAAACTACAACTTTCTGCTATAATTTGAGTTTCAGTTCTAAAGCTACAGGTGCAGTAAAGTATTTTAGTGTTGCAATTCAAATGATGATCCCCAAAGCTCCCTAGTTTTCCTACAAATTTGCATCAAAATAAGAGCTGTACCTAGAGACTGTTTATACAGAAAAATGAACAAGTGTGTTTTGTAAGAGACCAGTTTCAGTGAGAAGAATACAGTTAGTTCTTGCTTTCGTAAAAAGACATTTCCTTTTTACCTGAACACATTTACAGCTGAGCTTTTTGATTTAAAATGTAATTTCATTTTAAGGAATGATTTTTCAAAATCTCTTATTCTTTAACACACCGTAAATCATTTACAAAAAAGCCTACCTTCACATTCTACTTCAGCCCCTCCTGTGCTAAGTGATCGCCACTTCTCTTTGGCACGAGCCAGGCAAATGTCATATAGTTCTGAAAAAAAACCAAAACAGAAAACCAAAACCATTATTTGTAAATGCTCATGTCCACTACCTATCTGCCACATGGGCAGTGCTGCACTTGTCCTAACAAGTAAAACTAACTCTAATATAGTTGTTGAACTTCTAACTAGGTTATGGTTTTGAAAGACTTGTTCTACTGATCTGTAAACTCAGTTTAAATGAAAAGGAAAGGCAAACCAGGCACAAGTTGCATTTTATGTTCAAGTATCTACTTTTTCTTACAGAACACTGATATTCAAAATTATAGTCTGAATGGATAATTAGGAAAGTCTAGCAAATTCTGTGTAACAACTACACCCCAGGTAACTAAGCCAGGCACAGAAAAGCAGCACCATACAGTAGGAGTACAGGCAGTCTACCCCATTTCCACGCTGGAATTAATTACATACATTAGTCTTTAAGAGCTGGATTTTTCTGCACTTAGCAGTTAGTACACTACTTCTATTTTCACAAACACACACACAAAAGTACAAATCTTCCCAGGGGTCTTTTAATCTCTTACAAACCTCCTATCTTGCTTCAAATCAAAGCAAACACACTATATGCATATTTAGAGGCATTACAAAATTAACAACAATCCTAACTTTCAAAAAGAAAATAAAAAGCTGGAGTCATTAATTCTGACCATCTCCATCCAACATCAAAGCAAGAAACAGTAACAGCAAAATCAGAAACAATTCACAGCAGCAGTCCTAGAACAGCTACATTATTAAAAGATGGTATTTTTGAACAAAACACAAAGCACCATAAAACGGCATAACTAGATAACCCTTCCTCACACCCACACCTCACGTTCTGATACACCACAACAGATACAAGACTGTCCCCTTCCTATTTTGCTTTGTAAGACAATGTCAACAAAACAGCAGTCTCACCATGGGTGATGTTTAACTCGTTGCCAATTGCCAAGCTCCAGACTTTGCCTCTCACGCTTGGTGGAATGCCCTGCCACCACAGCTCTCGAACTTTACGGGAACAACACCTGTTTAAAGAAAAACAGATTATTCTAAGAAATATTTCATTACCTGATGAATTGTAAACATGTCCTCCTCCCACTGTTGAAGGGATCCAAACCAAAATGAACACCAACAGACCAAGAAGTCAAATGCAACTTGCACATACCCAATATAAGGGTATAAGGCAATGGCTTATTTTGACAGAAACACTGCAATCACAACACCCACAATCTGCAACCACACTTGACCAGCAAGAACTATAGGAACAAGTAAACAAATGGAAAGGAAGTCTACACCTATGCCACTGCTTATGCTAAAGATTGGACAGCTCCATGCAAGACTTCATCCAGGAAAAGGTGATGGAAGTCTGCCCTCTGTCACCACCCCGCAGTGCAAACAGACGTGCAGTTTCCCACCCATCTTTGCAGCTCTAACCCTCCAGAAAAATGCAGGAGGATGGGACAAGGAGTAACATTTAGGTGGGAGCAAGAAGACTTTTTAACAGAGCACAAGCTTTGAAATGACTGCAGCTGATGTTCATCAATCTTGAGAGCTCAGAAGGAGGAACAGAATACCACCTAAGCACCAATGAAAGTGGCAAAACCACAACAATCCGTTTATTTAAGAGCAGATTGTGAACTAAAATGTAAAACAGTGAATGCACTGGGGAACTTCTGTATTTATAAACTAATACAGGAAAAGGTGACCTTATTTTTAAAGCAGCCATAACAGATGCCTCCTCAAATACTGAAGGCAAATGCGTAAAGACAAATATACAATTTGCTTAGATTTGATTTATTATACTTCAGTTCTCCAGAAACACATTTTCCAACAAATTCTATCCATATTTTTAACATATATTCTCAGGAAACTTAATTCCATGGTTAAACAAACTGCAGTAGTGAGTGCTGTTCGTTTATGCTATTGTGGTAGCGGTTGTGTTTGGATGCGTAAAGGGGCAGTTCTTTTAAGATGACTGGCAAAGAACATGAAGGGAGCTTAGCAATTGCCTGTGCTGTGTTTTTTTTACAAAATCTTTCAGCACTTAATATAAATAACTTTTCCCTATTCCTCTTTTCCTGATTATCCCAGCAGGTATAACCCTGTAATTAAAGAGGCTTCATAAAGCACACGTGTACTTCAATCTGCATTGATATTACAACATGAACAGTTTAAGTAGTCGAGGAAAGCTCATTTCTGATCCATGTATGATGTTCAAGCATCATACCTTATGCTTTTACATTCTCTACCACAGGTCACTTCTCAGTGCTTCACAGTCTCTGATTATCTTGAGCCTTCACTACAGTAATAAAATTTAGCACTGCATCACTTCCAGCTATCTTGTAGAAATACATGTTGTTTCTTTTCTTTGTAGCTGTTTAAGACTGACTTTCAAACAAAAGCTTTGTGACCATTTAAAATTATGCTTCCTAACTTTGTAACTGCTCTTTGGGATACACACTCAGCAATTTTTAATTAAAACTCAGTATAACATACTGTCTTACATAGTTTCCCAGTTGGGCAGGATTTCATTGTTCCATGTTAAAACAGCATTTCCAATGCTATCTTCCAGCTTACACCGTTCTTCTAGTTGTTTCTTTCTCTTCTGGGCTTCTTTAAGCTCTGCAGAAAAGGAATTTTCTTTCTAAGTTAATAAAACCAGAAATTAAATATTCAGAGTTAATCATGGCTATATGCCCATGTAAAAGCACACATATTCACCCAGGAGTACAGTGGACTGTTTGAATTTTTAAAATTTCCCAGGCACACAGCAAGCTGAGCAGTGATGCCAAATGTGAACAAAGTGGAACTATGCACAAGGCTCACTTTCAATGGATGGGACAAGGGGAGTTGGATCATACATGGTTTCTCTGACCCTTCAAATCTAACCACACTAGTAACTTCGAATTAGCACCTCTGACAGCCAACAGCCTCACCTAGTAGGACAGGTCAGAGCACTTCCTAATACAGCCCCACCCTTTTATTTATGTCAGACTCAAAAATACAGGCCAAACAGATACAAATTTTTTATCTTGTTTTCATACTTTTATTACAATTTAGACATACTGTCAAGAAATCACAAGAGCCACATTTTTGATGTTACTCTGCATATCGATAATCTACATGCCCTACACCACAAATGGAAAATTAAAAAGAAACCACTTCTCATGTCTGGTTTAGATATATTTTCCATTTCTTCACTATCACTCAATATATCTTCAATATATCTTCCTGCATCATCAACTACTACTTTTTCCACTGGCAAATTTATTAGACATGCATTTATCAAGTGCAGGTAGACACTCTTTACAGCAGCACAGTGGAAACACAGGACACACGTGTGCACACACACTGTCTACAGTATGAGAAGGTACTGCCCTGGCAAGCAAAACCAACTGAAGAACAGCAGTATCATGAACAAGTCTTTGGAATGAACACTTTCTACCTGATGGGTCCACTTTAAATCCCAAGAGAAGCTGTGCCTGAGCAGAACCATCCCACCACCTCACAATATTTTCAGCTCTGATACAAGCTCTTTGTAAGCCTGCCTAAATGCAGGCTTTCATTTTTGGCTAAACAAAAAGGGAGTGTTTACACCCTTTGACCTCCTGACCTGTAAACAATCTATCACTCCTCAAATGGGTTCACCTGGAGTAGTTTTAGGGAAAATGTATTTGTCATGGTATTTATCTGGACAGAACGACATACTCCAGGTCCAGTGAAGGCAGCACAAGGACCTGGTCCATTCCCCAACCATCTTCCCATTTCTCTCAAGCCACCTACTTTACATGCAAAGAAAGAACAGAGTAACTCCTTTGGACTACTTACTACACACTAAACGGATCTACCAGAACAGGAGTCACATGAACTTAAAACTTCACTAGTAGGTATATGACCAAAATCACAAGAGGACACTTCTATTAGTGTGTCAACTGTAGAAGGCAAGCAAGTCCTGTGTTCTTATCACCTTTCCACTGTTTCATATTGTTCAAGGTCTGGCCAGCTGAAAAAAATATTTCCAATAGCTCCCAGTGGATGCAAAACCTCTATGAGTCCAAATTTCCTATTACTGCAATGCATGTTTTCAATTAGAAAACCCAGATGGTCACAATATCAGCAGAAGGAAGACACTACTGTCACCTCTTGTGCATGACACAGGGTTATTAAGACACCTTTGTGAACAAAGCCAGTCAAGATATTATGAACAAAACCTTGGGAAAGCTGCACATTTTAAGTGAGAGATTATCAAATGAACGTAATTGCAGACATTTTCCCATGTGGAAAATTATACGTTTATGTACTACAGCCTGAATAGTTTATTCCCAATATGACACTAATACCCTGTAGATTTAAGTCTAGTCTACAACAATTTGACTGACAATTCACTTCTATATATTAATAAGTTTTTAAGCCCACAAATAGATACCACTCATTTTTTTAAGAGTCACAGATTAAAAAAATCCTTCCTGCTGGATTCTAGGATTGTTTTCTTTTTCAGCTTGGGGTGGGGCTTTTCCATGAAACTACCTTTGTTCCTCCCTCTTTGGATTGATTCTTCTTTGAGGGGAGGTACAGATCGCTCACATTACAGAGCAACAGACTGACACAAGTGTATTTCAGGTTTAGAAATACCCCTTTGCTTTTCTCCTCTGAAGACAAGAAATTCCATCACCTCTTTTTTTTGCTTGAACCACCATTTCTTCGTACTGTTGTCTGTGTTTCTGAGCTTCTTCTGCTGGTTTTGCAGGGAGGTTCCTTAAATTTAAAAAAAAAAAAATAAAAAAAATCAGTATTTACACTTGGCATGCCTGTCTAAGAAAATTCTAGGCCCTTCTAAAAGAAAAGCATACACTGCTTCTTGTCAAAATATCCAATCAATGAGCAGAACAACAGATCCTTGGAAAGAATCTTTTTTTTTGCCAGAGTCAGCAGAAAGGAAGAACACTGACCAGCTCTGACTACTTTTATCCATAAAACATGCTGAGTAATTTCCTTATGTTTGGTAATTTCAGCATTTTTATTATTAAACCAACTGAACCCACAGGCTGAGCTGCGTAAAGGGAATATACCAAGCTGGTAATTCTGATTTAAACTGGTAAGATAGAGGACCATACTCTCTCACACTGTGCACCTCATGTAAGTGTTACAACCACAACTTTTTTTACCCACACCTAACAACTCCCTAACCCAGCTCCCTTTTCCCTCTGCTCTCTGAGACCCCATTTCTATGTTAAAGGCTTAACTCCCCTCCCTAACTCCTAGAGCAACAAGTGGCACTGGAGTCATCCTTGATATTCTCCAGTTGTCAATCCCAACACAGCATTTCCATTTGTGATTAAGGCTCTGCCATACAACTACACATATTCTTATGTCAGAACACATTAGCTTTAAGCTAATCATCTTTGTAATTAACATAACCATACCTATCTCTTAGAACTACAGGATCACCAAAATATCAAAACAGGAAATGACTAACTATTTTGTTACTCTGTATTGTAGAACACTGTATTTTATGACTAGGACAGTTTGTATCTTTGGTTAATAGAGAACTTATGCAAAAATTCACTTTCCTGTTCCTGCACAGTGTCACATATCAGGCAGCTGCTTTCCATTAACATGGTCACCATTAATAGTCAGTGAGCATTACCATTTAGGTAACCACAGTGCCTGTAATGTACACACAGGCACAGGGTGCAGGCCTATGAGTATTTTCTCAAATCGAGACTGTTACTAGAACAATAAAAGTAAATTTTTACATTTGTGCCTGTTAAGCACAGAAAACAAACTACTCTTTTCCCAGTTTCCCTTCTGTAAATTTGCCACCACCTTTTTTTAAATCCAAATCTTTAGAAATGGTTCAAGTTAGGAAAAGTTTGGAAAGGAAAACCAGATGAAATAATGCAGGTTCTGCTGACTTAAATTATTTACCCTATCTTTTAATAACATCACCACACATGTGAGATATTTAGTATCTATTAAGATTCAACTAACAGTTTTTGCAGTTGAAGCTAGAGGGACGATGGAATATTTATTGATTTTTTTAGTGAAAAGTTTTACCTAAAACCTACAAATCAGTGTGATAGCAAGAGCAGTCACTGTGGAAAAAAAAACCTTACTGCAATTTTCTTCCAAAAATCTTACCGCTTTTTGTAATAGGAAATCAAAAAGAAATTACTTAAAGCCTGATCGAAAAAAAAATAGTATGCAAACTGCAAGTAAATAATTAATTAAAAGATTCTTTAGAAAGAGTCAGAACAGCACTGCTGTCCAGAGCAGTCTTCTCTAGCAGACAAAAGAAAAGATGATTCACTTGTCTAGAATCTTAAAAATACCTGTTCTGCTAGAAGTTCCTCAGACTATCAGCAGTAGGAAAGAAAGCACAATCTGAACATTCTCCTGTACTGCATCACTCATTCCATCTGTCTGAACACTGTACTTCTCAGATTATCCCACAAGAAGCAAGACTGTTAGCAGACAGGTTTTAAAGACAACAGATAAGCTAGTATGCTTTCTTTCCACCTGCATGTAATAAAGCCTGCTATAACAAATAATCACTCATGTTGTTCTAGACATCCCAAGGTCTTGCCACATACTCCATCAGAAAAATCAAAAAGTTACTTAAATAACCCTACAGCTAGACTACTTTGATATGGGCACTTTGTTGATGAAAACACAGCTCTGTGTTATGCCAGTCCTTCACACCAATGCACAGCTATACTAAAAATGCAGACATCGTGCCCGTAAAGCCAGATACCATTCATAATCACAGACTAAGTAAGACAATTTGTTTAATTCCCGAGCAAAACATGGTAAAGCAACTGCAAGTACACCACTTTGGAGTCAGTTTGCACATGCAAGAATCACCTTGCAGTAAAAGAGGTATGAAACAACTTATCAAGTACTTGACAAGCTTTAAAAATGTGATGCTGAACTCCCTGCACAGCAATCACTTAAGTGTTTCATTATTTATGGAGGTGTGTTCTCTCCCTGTGTAAACAGGACACTGTATTCTTGCTTCTCAATTTCTTTAGCATATACCAGTTTCGTTTTTATGCTTATGTTCTCTCTCAGAAAATAAAAATCCCTTATTCACATTTAAAAGAAAGAATTACTCAAAACTAGCGCTCTGCTCTCCTAATTACCTCCTTTCATAAAAAGCCACTGCTTTTATTATAAAATAAAGTTCCTTCTGTTTGAATAATTTTTCTCATAATCAACCCACTTTCATATTCACCAGTCTGAAAGAAATTCTACTTCAGATTTCAAATTATCTGTTTCAGAGTAAGCAAATACACTAAGTTAGAAAAATCTTTGCTAGGTTAATATGAAAGAGACCCTCACTGTGGCACTTTGCAAAACTTACGCTGGTCTGTCCTCTAAAATAAGTGCTGTAGTGGAGAGTGGTTCAAAATCAAGATTCTTCCTCACATTCTGTTTAGGAGAGAGTGGTCTCTGAGCTCGTCCAGTTTTTTCTTCATATTCCTAGAGAAGAAAAAGACAGGGCAACTTAAAAAGAGTGGTGAACACCAAGATAACGCACATGAGAATTTAAAAAGGCACTACAGAAGTCTTCATGATAATGCTTTCGCACATCTCTGCCCTACTGCAATCCCTTTAGAGCTTTTTAACTAGAGCAACCTGAAAACTGAAAACAATGGCAAAATTTATGTTCAGGAGTGAGTTTTTATGGTTTTTTCCATTCCTTCTACTTGTAAAAACATCTTAAGTTCCTCTGGCTTACAGCCTGCTTTTACAAAGCATTGCTCAGAAGAAGTTTACAAACAGCAGATACTATCTGACCTACAAAAGTAAGACCCATTTAAAATATTTTTCTTTCCATTTACATTGTTTTGAAACTGAAGCCACAAATGACCACAAGCTCCTTGTTTTAAAATCTCATGGTAAGATTTCTCCTATGCAAGCTGTTTTCACATGCAACAGTTCGACAATGGAAAAAAAGAAGGGAAAAAAAAAAAGGGGTTAAAATCACAGAAAGCCCACACTTGGCATGATGCCTTACACAACCTCACATTATAGAGCATAACATGTTAACTCGTGTCTGTAATCAGACACTAACACACCAGAGCAAGACCAGCAAAGAGGCACTGAGTGATGGGCATCTGGAGCAAGTGCCATACGAAGAGAGGCCAAGAGAACTGGGCTTGCTCAGCCTCCAGAGAAAAAGCTTTGTAGGGATCTTTGGCAGACAGCAATTACAGGATGGTGAAGGCCAAATACAAGTCTCTGAGGCACTTGTATAAAGAACACAAAGACAACAGGCACAAACTTCTACCGGGGGAATTCTAGTCAAGCACTGGGACAAGTTACTGAGATGCAGTAGAACCTCCAACCTTGAAAGAATTCAAAGCTCAGGTGAATGAGCCCCAGGAACCAGGTCTAAGCAGACTCTGTTCCGAGAGGTCCTTCCACTCTTAATGGCTGCATCACCATGATCTACAGGAGAGGACTTGGCATTACACATACCATTACATTTTTGTTTTTCCTACAAACACTCGTTTGAGAAAAAAAACATACTAAACCCATGACCTAATGGGATAAAACAACCTTTACACAACTTCCATCTACTCCAATTCCTGAAGTCCTACAGCACACATTAAGCCTGCAAAGTATCAGTGATATACAAACAACAAACACAGTCAAACACTCATGGAAAAACCACATCTACATTACAGTTACTTCTATATTCAACTTAGTAATGATTTTTGCAACTTCCAAAACTCAACAGTTTTCATGCACAGCTTTTTTTGTACCATTTCTATTGAAATAATAATAGTAATAATAAAGGTAAATAAACACTTTAGATGTGTTATGAACCGTGTTCCACCCATGGACTTGTTCTTCCCTGTTAGCACAAAGAGCTCCTCAGATGGTACTGCTTTCTTTCTCTCAACCTAACCTGTTAATTACATCAAAGCCTCCTTGGGCAATAGATCCAACCTTTCCAAAACAATTAGAACAGCCTGGATCATTCAACAACTAAAACGGGATCCCTGCCACTTCTAGAAAGGCCTTCTCCTCCAATCCCACCTTAAAAAAAGTATCTATGAAAACTAGACATGAATGCAGAACAACACAACCTTGGTCTTCTACTCTATGTTGTACAGTTCAATTCTAGTTCAAGCTAGTTCTGTGGGACTCGTGGGCACAGGCAAGTCTGTGCAGCCCTCAGAACACAAAAAAAATCCCTCTTTTTCCTTCTGTGTTAACCAGGCACTGTCTCAGCAATCAATCCTATGATGCCTGCATTGCTGTGATGGGAAACATGGTCACAAATTTGGAATGCCTGGCTCATTAATACCAGCTAATACTGCTGTGCATGACATCAGTTTGCAAACAAGGAAAATAACCAAGAAAAATGTATTTAAACTACCAAACAGCATTTAGCTTTCTCAATTAAAAGGACAGTGCTCGTGCTGACAAAGCTATCCACTAAAAAAATCTCCAGAGAGAAAACAGGCAAAGAAACATTATAAAAGAGGTGTTGTGATCAAGAACATACTCAGAAAGCACAGGCACTAGTCTTACATTAGCCACTTGCATCAGCAAGCAGCTGATAGTGACCAGTGCATGAAAGCACCATCATAATGTGCTTTAGCTGCACAGTAAATCCACTGTGCTGACAGGAATGGAGCAAATGGCTATTCTTTCTCTCAGTTTCTACTAGGGGCCTGATGTTTTTGTTAGCCCTTTCTCACAAATTAACATAGTCAAATATTAATCTCTATTACTGTTTCCATAGACAAGGCAAACCTTGTGCCTAAATCTAACATTTTCACTCTTTTGAGACACTGCTAGTGAAAGAAAAATCATCCGGCATGCACAGGGAACTGTTAATATGCAGAAACCCTCATATATTGATCTCCTTAAAGCATCTCAGAACTTGACATTAAAACATATACATCCAATGCCTATTCCAGTACAAATTCCAGAAAAGCTGCTTAATTTTGGTTTATGAAGATTGTTTTCAGGGTCATCTTTCATTGAAAGCCAACTGGAGAGCAAATTACTTTTGGAGGAGAGAAACAATGCCCACACTGGGAAATATTTTTCTGTATAGCAGAATTAATTTGAACATCTCTTTCAGCTAAGCACAAAGTTTTCCAGACCAGCACCACGCATGTTATTCAAGAATTTATTTCTTGGTTAAGTTGATGCTTTATTTTTGAGTACTGGTGGCTAATTACAGTATCGGCACAGTGTTAGTGCAGTTACTCAAATCACTCAAAAGAGCCAAAGCCCACCCTGCATTTCAGCACCTATTCACTGACATGTTCTACCAAGCACAACCCTACAACAGTAAAGAAGCCAGGCCAGCACAAAAATGGGAGTGGCACATTTTATGAGATTACAAGTATGATTCCTTTGTAGTAATTTCATCCTTTTTGCTGGTAGCCAAAAAAGCATTAAAATGTCTGTTGGTGACATTATCTACAAGACTGTTTTTTAATTAGGTCAAATAAAGGGAAAACCCAACCAAACAAAAAACCCCACCCCACTTCTCCCCACAAAAACCAACACCCCAAAAATTCACAGAAGGCAAAAGCTCACAAAAATTATCTTTTACTCCAGGGAGAAGAGAATGCAATTTCAAACTGAGCACAACATATAATACAGCAATGAAGCACACTGAAACCTTCACAAACTCGTATTTAGGAGTATGTGCTGACAGAGCAAGCAGAAGTATTTGCACATACAGGCATACTGCAATAGGCTGAACCACACAATAGCTCATTTTAAGCCAGACTCCCATCTCACAGGTACAAATAATTCAGCATCTGTTTAAATCCTATCCTGTAATAAGGGGTTACTAATCTGCCACGGTTGCAAGTTAATTTTAGGACCAACTTTGGATGAGCGGACCATTTACCATTTAGAATCCATCCTTATCACCGAGATCACTTAGGCTTTCGTCCAGGTTTCGTCTTTACCTGTTTACAGGAGCTGAAGTGGGGTTTGAAGACGTTCTGTAAGAGGGTGCTGTCGACTGAAGCACTGATTTAAATAACCCAAACCAAACAAAGAAAACCCACGGAAACACCCCTCCCGAAACCGAGCTGAATGCGGGGTGGAACCCGGCAGCTCTGCAGCTCAGATGCAGGAAGCTCCAGCTGTGGCGATGCCCCGTGGGTCTTCAAGAAACAGCAGCCACCCTGCCAGGGGATGCCCCGCCATCCCCAGGGAGGCGCAAATGACCCCCCAGGTCACCGGGCAAGCGCTGGAAGCCCAGCTGCGGAACGGGGAGAGCGCCGGCACCTCCCGCATCCCCCCCGAGCATCCCCGAACCCACCGCAACACCGCCGGCTCTGCCAAGGTCATCTGGCTCCGGCCCTGCGCGTCCAAAGGCAGCGGCTGCCCGCGGGGGCCGGGCACGCAGCAGCGGCCGTGGGTGGCAGAGGGCAGCGAGCAGCGCCGCGCCGCAGGGCGGGGGATGGCCGGCACCCCGGGCACCCCGGCGGGCCGCGCCGCCGCCTCGCCGGGCACAAAGGGGGTCCCTTCCCGGCAGGACGGCTCTCCCGCACCCGGCAAGGCGGGGCTCCCCGACAGCGCTCGAGCCCGCCCCGACCCTTCCCTGTCCCCGCTCACCATGAACGCTGCGGTCCCTCAGAGGCGGCGGCGCCCGAGCCCCATCGCCGGTCCCGCCCGGCCCCGACGCCGCCGCCGCCGGGCCCCG
>JAWWEE010000122.1:62536001-62641545 GCA_035221455.1 Xenops minutus | reverse complement strand
CCCGCCCACGGCCCGGCCCCGCCCACGGCCCCGCCAGCCGCGCCAATCACCCGCGGAGCCGCCGCACAGCATCGCTGCTCTGCGCCCCGACAGCGCTGCCTGCCCGCGCCCGGCTCCGCCCGCTGCCCTGCCCCGCCCATCCCACTGCCTGCAGCTCTGCCTGCCCCACAGCCCTGCCCATCCCTGCCCGTCCCACTGCCCTGCCCCGCAGCCCTGCCCTCCCTGCCCATCCCTGCCTGTCCCACTGCCCTGCCCCGCAGCCCTGCCCGTCCCGCAGCCTCACACGAGCCCCGCTGCATCACCCGCAGCCGCTGCCCGCACAGAATTACATGTGCCGGTTCAGCACGCAGCTCCGTTCCTGATACACTGGCATCTCTCGCCCCTGGTCTCCCACACAGGCGCTTCCCATCCCCGCGTCCCTGCCCACAGCCAGTGGTTCCCCGGCAGCGGGTCCCGACGCTGTGCCCTGCTGAGACAGCCTCGCTAACACTCCTAAGGGCAATGGCAGCTAAACCTCACCAGCCCTTAAATCGGCGCTGAAGGAAAAGCGGCAGCTTTGTGCTGCAATACTTTCTACAGCATAAGCAACTTTTCAGTATCACTCATGCTCTCTCCGCTTGAGCCAGCTCTAAAAGATACAATACATAAACCTCTTCCACAGTTCTGACAACTTCCACATCACATCTTGATAAATATTTTGCCTTAATTCATATGAATTAAGCTTGTTATTCTTCCTTTGTCCAAAAGCTCTGTTATTTAATGCAGGGGAGATACCCAAATTACTGTGGCTCTATCTTTGGTAGACTTGCGTTTCATTGTATTATCTATTCACCTGAAACTGGTAGTTGTCTTTCTCTCAGCCCTGTAATAAGGATTTCATATTCTGTAATCTCAGACTCTGGTTTGCAGCTGCCAGGCTGAATTGCTCACTGTCTTTATCCAGGCCTAATCATGAATCCCAAAATGAGCAGCAAGGACTGACCTGAAAACAACCAGTCTTTCAAGTATTCTGCTTTCAAAGGATGGCTTTGCAAAAGTTGACATAGCTTATTTTCTCAGAATTGCTAGGTGTTAAATCAGCTATTGTTTTCAACCTGTGACTTCACATCTATTTCATGGATGCAGCCATACCTCACCAAATGCAGAACAGCTCGCTGCTTAAAACTATCTGGGCTTCATTCCCACCAGCCCCAATTAGTTACAGACATCTGCCACCCACACACCCAGTGTCAAAGCACTTATAATTACCACAATGGCAAGTCAACGTGGTTCATGCAAAGCACTGCAGCCTCCAGTGCTAAGGCTTTATTCTTAGGAACAGTATGAAGCACCAAGTTATCGCACATATCAAAACATTCATGTAAAGTTACAGCTGCTACCATGGATTAAAAGCAGATCATGAGGAAGAGCGCCCTTGTGTTCACAGCTCCTCTGCAAAGCACTGACTGGGAGAGGGGGACGCCTGATGACAAGGGAAGATACTTGTGAAGGGTGAAAAGTGAGGTACCCCCTGTAACTCAGACCACAGCTGGCCACATATGACTCACACAGTTGGTAGCAGTCACTATTTTTAGGTTGCCACAATTATAACTGTACCTGAGGCTACTTGAACACATTATGTGCAAGCTCTAATTACATTTTATTTTTTTCAGCTGGAATTCTCACCTCATCCAGCATATAAGAGAAGAATTGGACCAGGATTGGACAGGTAAACAGAAAACTGTTTTTTTCCTGGTTTGAGTCTACTGCTACCTAAATAGTGTTTCAATGTTCCCTTCCACTGCTTTGCAGCTGTGTCTATCTGCATGTCCATCTGCAATCTCTTACCTTTTATAAAGTGGTTTACCAGATACATTTCATCTGGTGCACACCCAGCACTTCACCACTCTCCAGCCCCTCACACCATTTTCTTGCCACCGTTAAGCAGCTGTGTGACTGTTCACTAGTTCATTGGATTGGGGAAATGATACTGCTGAAAACAAACGTCCTGTTCTGTTGCATTAGTCTGGTTACCCTGTAATGCTATGGGGTGGTGTAAATGTGGAAGGAAAAGGAAGCAAAGGGAACATGCAGCAGCACTATTTCTTTCAGAAATTCAACTGAAACCAGATCATGAAACTTGTAGATGATCTTTGGGGTTGGAAAGCTAAGATCTGATTCTTGATGTGGCACTGGGCCTTAAATAAGCAATTTTAATGGAGTCTCTTACGTATAGAATAATCAAAGAGAATTTAAGGAGACTGATACCCCAGGCAAAGCTCAGATTATGTTAAGTTTTGAAGGATATTCTCAAACAGAGAATACAAACTGCTGAGGTCAGACATTAAACTTTCAAACAACTCCTTAGGAGACCTTCTATGTAACTTCAAAACTAGTACAGAACTATTCTGAAATGCAATTAATTTATTACTGATCTAACAACCTGAGAAATCTGAATTGCCCACTCAACCCACACACTTTGCTAGAGTGATCTGGCAAGCTCTGCAATTAATTAATGGGTCAAGAACCACCAGCCTCATTTGTTTAACCCATCTCTCTCTATATATACACAGATATATATTTAATCCTCTCACATTGTAGAAGGATACCTGAGCAGAAGATAGCAAAGAAGTGACAGAATTTGATGGAAATAACATGGGTGAAGTTTTATCTTCCACCCGGATACCCTTCTCATCTTTAATACCACGGTATTCTCCCATTCCATACTTAACAAATTAGGAATGTTTAAGCAATGTAAGGATAAGATACCATGGCCGGTTCATGAGAAAGACCTCGGACTATTTTTAGGCATCATTTCAAGTACTCTGAAATTTCCTTCTTTTCCCCTGAGAAGTGTTTACGTCTCTCTTCTGATTACAGGTGATGTGGAACTTGGCCTGGCAACTGTGAACCCACACAATGACACTGATGTTAAATGAATAAAATAATTCACACATTCCAGAAAGCTGAGAGAGAATGAGAAGCCACATACTCTGTTTTGCAGTCCTGTGCTCCAACCACCAGACTAATTTAACAATTTTTCCATATACATATTTTTATGCCATGATACTTTGAGCCATGGAGGCATCAAGTTACAGAACATTTATACCTACGCATAGATAAAGTCAAGTTAGGTCTTCCAAGAAAGAATAACAGTTTGCTGTTTTGAAGTCAGTTGCCTCTAATCATTCAATGTGCTCGTATCAGATGTTACTCACCCTCAGGGTTCACATTTCCTTTGCGCTGCATGTAAATAATTTAAGTGTTTTTTGGTTCATATAGAGTGACATGCTTCATTAAACAAAAAAAAAAAAAAAAAAAGAAGGAACAGAAAATAGTTCCCTATATTTGAAGTATTCAGAGACATAGCACACCTATGAACCATGATAGACAAACCTATGAACCATGTCACTTAAGAACAGCTCTTTATTGTCAAACATGGGATCTTCAATTAGATTGAGCAGCCTCAGGTTCCAAGTGACTCCAATGCGAGTCACAGTAACAACAAAAAAACCAACACCCTACTGCTTAGAACACTGAAAAGGACACTATTGAATCTGCACAACCATGTGCCCAGTTCCCCTGTAGACTGACACTATCTCATACACTGCAGAATTAACCAAATGGAAACATCCACAAGAAGGGCCTCTGGCAGGGGAAACACCTGCTAAATGCTCGACTAAGAGAGCATACGCTAGATGGTTATTGAATTTTTATTATTTTGTGAACATCTGCCAGAATAAAATGCTACCAACATCTGCTTTCAGCACATCCCTTAAATGTCATTTCCAGGGGCTGTGATTTCACTGGATATGGATTTCACATAAAAACATAATTTTACATAATCTGTATGCCCGCTCACTGATCCCTCCACCTTAATTATCCACATAGCCTCAGCAACATACCCTTCCAAAGAGTCTCTCAGCAACTTTTTCTTCTAACATTTCACATTAATGCTGATGTTGCAGGGGAAAACTTACCTTTCCTATCTAGTTTCAAATAGCATGCTCTTCAATCAGGCTGAAGATCCTGTCAGAACTGTCCCACTCATTCTGAGTGAAACAGACATAAAAGGTCTCTCAATGCCTCATCAGCTTGATGCTGATGCCATTCTGAAATGGCCAAAGAACAAGGTTAACTCCAGGATACATGAAAACAGTCACAGGAACATGGTATTTCATCTTGTGAGTTCTCAAATCAGCTGCAAATACTACCTCACATACTTTTAAACTTCAACACAGCCTGAAAGTCACCCAGAAACGCCACCTACTTTGCAAAGCACAACAACTTGTATTATTATGCTGTTCAGATACCCACAACAGCACACAGTCACTATTTCTGTTTGCAAACAGCTGTCTGTGTAGGTAAGCATGGCCACACTTGTATTTAGCTCCGTGACATCAGCACATATAACAAACCAGTGTAGGAAAAGGTAATTCACTAGACACTTTTAACCATCTTCCACTTCTTCCCTGTTTTCAAATCCCTCTGCTAGTTTCTGTTCTGCTTTCCCATCAAGATTTAGGTGTCTCTAAGGATATCTGACCTCTTCAAGTTTGATGCTTTTCTGCTCTTAGAAAGGCAAGGCAATGAGTCGACTGCACTAAAGCTTCTGAATGGACTTTTGCATCTGTTTGCTCATCTGAACCCTGAAAAATACCTTTGAAGTAAAAAATACCATTACTGCTGTCAATTTCTTACATACCTAATAAAAACTTCTTTTGTACTCATATTAGTGGTGTGCTCTCTATTATCTCTCATCACCTGTCCAGTCTCGTAGACCCTTGTGCATTCTCTGTTTAATTTTACAAAAAAACAGTATCATAAATTTTCCTGAATATATTCTTTGCAACTTAAAGTTCAGTCTTGAGAAGAAACTGTAGCTTTTCAAAGCTACACAGGTACATAAAAATAATATATGAAGGAAGGCAATATACCTTCATGGTATGCCTTAAAGCAATGACTATTTTCAGGCTTTAATATTCATGAAACTGTTTCCACTGAACTTTGTCATGCTCAAGTGACAACTTCTCAGAAAAGCACAGGAAAATTATGTGGAAATTACTAGCAGGCACAAAAAAATTGTAACAAAATCACATCAAAAAATGAGAACAAGAGTCCTCTGAGAAAAAGAAGAACATAAAATTCGAAGTGTTTCTTCAGAAAGACACTTCAGGAAAAAATACCAGTCTGACTTTTTAAAATCCTTACATCCATATCTTCAGGGTTTCCAGTAACACACATACAATAACTCCTTTCATTTTGCAGACCCAAAGAACATCAGCTTTGTTTGTTGTTGCTAGTGAGCATGGTAAGAGTTAGCCTTTCAGAACCTCCACCATTCTTTAATTTTAGATGAAGTTTGAGATGTATAAACTGGAAGACAGACAAAGAAAACCTTTGGGTCGGGTTTCTTGGGAACTTGCTTCTGCTTAACACAAAAAATAGCACACTGAAGTCTAGCAAAGCTTTCTCAATTTTACACATCAGCAATGGAAGGGTCTAGTCTCCTTTTAGAATAGGCAGCTCCATCACAATATTTAGGGGCCAACACACCTGCCTTTAAAGATTTATCACCAGCTTTACTTCACAGTCAGGCTTTGCCAAGTGTTTGTGCAATGCAACAGTCAAAGGCACGTGCTGTTATTTCCAGGCTTGCTCTCTACAGACATCTATTTTCATTCAAAAACCCATGGGGGCGAGTCTGAAAGCCTCCTGTGTGTTGCCAGGGGAAGGTTACTACATGGAAAAAGCTTACTGACTACACAAAGATATCTATCTCTTAGCACTGGCAGACACACAATGCCAGCTGCAGTTGGATTGTCATTTAACACAAATGAGACCACATTTTCACTCCTGTATCAACTCTTCTGAAAAGGTGTATTTCCCCAGCCTTCAGATTTAGGGGTTAGAAAGAGTTGTGTTCTTCATACTCAAACGTCAATCACTTTTCCATGAGTTTGTGGCTTTCTGCACTTAAATGTAACCTTGTGCTATGAGAACTCATATTCCCTCTGATGCCAAGTATCAACCTGGGCTACCGACTGACTGTCTCAATTGAGACAGACAAAGTGGACAACTTCAAACTTACTGCACTTCCCCCCAGACCTACCGCTGGCACTGAAACAGACCGTTCAGCAGAGACCAGCAGCTGACATTGTAACCACAATAACAACTAGAAAAGCTTATACTTCTTTCTGTGCAGTATCTTTATTCCTGAAGGCAGATACCTATCCTTAAACACTGTCTGCTTCATCTCTTTCAGATCCCTCCAGCTTCCAGGGCTTTTGACTCACACCATTTATAAGTAGTTTCAAAGAGCAGTAAAGCTACAATAAAAGCTCTAAAACTGGAAAAGGAGGTAAAAAACTCTCACTTCCTTTCAAAAATACTTGGTAGCTTATCAGAGCTATTTAAACTGATACTCAAAGCTCATTATTTTCTATTAGTCTGATGCTTGAAGCATATTCTCTGCTTTTACATGTTCTTCACATAAGGGAAAAAGTTGCAATAACATCAAAAGCAGCACTTTGGCAGCTAGACTCTGCTAGATTATGATATTTGGCTAGGTCATATTACAGTCTTTTATTATTAAAATACTCCTGAACAACCCTCCTGCCATAGTATTAAATTTCCCTTACTGTGGATGGAAGCTATTACTCTTGCTTTATCTGTTTTTAAATATGATAGCAGATTTGTTTGAGGCAGGTAATTTTCAAGACAGGACAAGGGCAACACACTCTATTTGTGGAGTATTACAGTCTACTGGAATTGCTGAAGAATCTATTTAGTACAGTTCTAGTTGTTGGGGAAAAAGAAAAGACTTTTTGGGATTTCATCAGTGACCAAACAGGTTTCCTTTCTTTACTTTTTATTTACTTTCACAGAATTAGATGCCCTTTACATATGTTTACAATGAAATAAAACCATTTGTGACAGGATCAGAAGGAGAGACATGAAAGAGAAGTGCATTACGTAAATTTTCAAGTTTGGGGTAATAATTCTTAAGTGGGGAAATCAGTTACATCTTTATTTCCAAAGATTGTAACAACAATAAGCACAGGTTAGTTTTAGACTAACCACAGTAACTATGCCTTCTTACACTGCACTTGCTTCTTTAAAAAAGGGAACTCTGGCACACCATGACAGATCTAAATCCTGCCTTTTTGAAGGCTGACAAGTAGAAATGAACTCAGCAGAGGAGAACATGGGAAGTGACTCATTTACACCCTCAGACTCTTTGTGCAGAAAAGAAAAAACGGCCTACACAGTTTATAGCCAGAATGCTTCCAAGTGGCAATGCAAGTCTATCTGCAAATGCTCACCCTACTAACAGCTATAGACATCAATCATGATGATTTATCCAGGGATCGATCCAAAGACAAACTCGGGATAAGCAGAAGACAGCGCTTTGTCCAGAACTGTGTATCTAGCGCCTGCCAGCACCAGCAGTCAGCTTGAATCAGCCACTTCCCCTTCGAAAGGCCCCAAACGGCCCAAGTAAGCAGAGCATAAAGCACAAAGCAAGGTCCAGGCAGGCACTCAGAAAAGCTCAGCATTTTTAGCAACTGCCCCCATCAGCAGGGGCTGCAGATGTGCGGATGTGGAACACAAGGCAGCAGCTGGACACACTGCACAGCTTCCACCCGGAGTGCTCCTGCACACAGAGCTGCACCAGAACCTCCAAACGTCAACAGGCTGGGGACACAAACTCCGGTTTGTTTTTTTTTTAACTGGAAAAACTACACTGCTCTCAACAGGAGATTTAGCAGTATGCCTAAAGCATGGGCTGTGGGAAATTCTTTCTGTATTTCTTGCTGGGTGCTGTTGCTCTGAAACTCTTTTCCATCGAACAGATTCAAGCCAGAAAATAGACTAAGTGATTTAATCACTCAACTAGGTTTCTGGATTAAAAGAAGAATCCAGTGAAGATTGACTTGAATGACAACTAACACAACTTACAAAGGCTAGAGTACTGTTATAAGCTTAACTGCTCAGCACATAACAAAGAATCGTCTGATCCGAGCAATGTCTTTTGCCGTTTCAAGAGCTCATTTTCACTTTATCACATGCTGCAGAGTTAGCCTATTCAGTACAACTGATTTTAATTGACTGGCACAATGATCCCCACATATAGCCATGATCTAATTATTACAGAAAACTGTAACTGGTAAACAATGTTGATTTATTTCTTGTTAGAGCCTCACTATGAGAAGAAAAACTGTACTGCCTCCTGCTGAAGAGAGTCCACTTGTGAAATTTTACTCTTCATACTGAAAAAAAATTACAATTTTCAATGTCCTCCGCCCTAAAAAGAAACTCTACCCCTAATTACCACAACCCCAATAAGCATTGCCACTAATCACCACTACTGCTAATAACCACAACCACTAGTGAATACAACCATGTATTAAATTTATCCATAACAGTAACCATAAACCTAAGCGTAACCCTCGCCAAAACCCTAAAATCCACTGACCCAAAAATTCTCGACCCCTATTTATTGCTACCCCAACAAACAAAAACCACAGTTACCACTACCACTAATAACAACTAACACTAATGAACACAACCACATATTAACCTTACCCCAAACACTAATCATAAACCTAAACCTAACCCTAACCAAAGCCCAAACCCTAAAATCCACAAACACGAAAAACTCTACCCCTAATTACCGCTACACCAAAAACCACTAATCACCACTACTGCTAATAACCACTACCTCTAATGAACACAACCACATATTAAACTTACCCCTAACACTAACCATACACCTAACTCAAACCCTAACCGTAAAATCCACAAACCTGAAAAACTCTACACCTAATTACCTAAACCAAAATATCACTACCACTAATCACCACTACCGCTAATAACCACAACAACTAGTGGACACAACCATATATTAAATTTACCCTGAACAGTAACCATAAACCTAAGCGTAACCCTAGCCAAAACCCTAAAATCCACTAACCCAAAAATTCTCGACCCCTATTTATTGCTGCCCAAAGAACCACAACCCACAGTTACCACTACCACTAATAATGACTAACACTAATGAACACAGTCACATATTAACCTTACCCCAAACACTAATCATAAACCTAAACCTAACCCTAACCATAGCCCAAACCCTAAAATCCACTAACCTAAAAAACTTTACCCCTCAATACCACTACCCCAATCAGCACTACCACTAGTCGACACTACCGTCAATAACCACTTCCTCTAATGAACACAACCACATATTAACCTTACCCCTAATACTAATCACAGACCTAATTAAAACCCTATCCCTAACTGTAAAATCCACAAACCCAAAAAAGTCGACTTCTAATTACCAAAACCCAAATATCACTACCACTAATCACCACTACCGCTAATAACCACAACAACTAGTGGACACAGCCACATATTAAATTTACCCTGAACAGTAACCATAAACCTAAGCGTAACCCTCGCCAAAACCCTAAAATCCACTAACCCAAAAATTCTCGACCCCTATTTAATGCTACCCCAATAACCACAACCCACAATTACCACTACCACTAATAACTACTAATACTAATGAACACAACCACATATTAACCTTACCCCAAACACTAATCATAAACCTAAACTAGAAATAAGTCTGCCAGGGTACTGAGTCCTGTGAAAGTCAGATATCCTTGCACATAGAGAAGATGGTAGGAATAAAGTGTAGGAAGGGAAGGAAGCAATACCCATCTACAATAACTGTGGCCAGCAGAACATGAGCAATGTCTATTTTCCATCATATCTGCACAAGCCCAGTTTTGTAATACAATCAGAAATTTATAGTGTGGAGTGACAGGTGACTGCTGCTACAAATCACTGTGTTGGAACAAGAGATCAATGGAGTTCAAAATATCAAAAGTTCAAAACCCTGCTGATTTTCCACAATGTTCAAAAAACTGACTCTCTCTTCAGTTTACCTGAAGTGTACAGATATTACACACAATGATATGGTAAAAGAATACTTGAGATTCTGAATTAGTCCCTTCTGTCCTGGTGGCATTTTCCACCCAAGACTGCGTGCTCTACACACTCCACGCACTGAGCTGACAGTGTTCAATTAACAATTACTACATTGCCACCATTGTTCAGGCCCTCACAGGTCTCTGCACAGCCCCCAAGGCCCAAGTCCCATACAAGACTTGGGCCAAGTTCACCCAAGTGTTCCACAATGTTTTCCTCCTCTTTGTGTAAGACAATGTGAAAGTCAAGTCATGAAACACTAGTATCAGGACACAGAGCCTCAAGCTCCAAAACAGTTACCAACTTTGCTCCCCAAACAATTGGCTTATCAGGACACTTAGTGTTTATAGCGGACTTCACACAACACAAATATAACTCCCATTGCACTGAGCTTTAAGGAAGGCCCCAACGCTTTTGGAAATAAAAATTTAATAAAAATCAAAGAAAAAACCCACACCTCAGAAATGCTGAGGAATTTAGGTTTCTCCCTGTTTTTATTGCTGCTGGACTAGCTTTGACATCACTTTTTATGTGTATGTGTCTGGTGCTTATATTTGCCAGTAGCTGGATCTGTGATTTGTCAAATTTTAGCAGCTGGTTTAGGGGTCAGGGGAAGGGGGATGAAGAGCCTTCCATAGTATGTCACAAGTAAAACATACATAAAGTGCAGAGAAATAACAGCAACCTATAAAACAAAACTTTGCTTCATATGCCCAACAGGAAAAAGTGCAGACACTGAAATAATTTACTAACACCCTAACCATTTACTATGACAAAAGTCATCTTTACCAGCTCCCACAGTTCATCACATACAACCAGATTTTTCACGTACCTACTCTTCTGGCCTTGGCAATAGAACACAGACCTCAAGGTAGAAACACCTGCAGCATTTATTCCTCTGGCCTAGTACCCTTTTTTCCAGAAAAGTGGAGAATCTGCTGTTGGCCAACAGGCATCATCCCAACAGCCCTATGCTGTCATCTCCTCCACTTACACACCCACAAGTCCTTCAGACACAAACCAAAGGCCTCTAAATGGGCAAAAACTCCATGACACAAGTGCTTCTTCATCATTGCTAAAGCAGCTGTGAGGAGAAACTAAGGCTGTGCTTTTAGATGCTGGTGAGGCTCAAATTAGCAATTTACAGCACCACTCTTGTCTCAGAAAGTCTACATATCAAAAATAACTTCAGCAAAGTGCCAAATCAATTTGGAAGGATTAGTTATTATCCAAAAGGCACTGGGGACAATTGTTTTAGACTTGCAATCTTGCCAGAAATTCACTAATGGTTGGATGCCATATCATGTAGTTCTTTAATAGCTACTTTTTTCTAACACATTTAATACAACCATTCAAAGCTGTAATGGTCTAGGAACACTGAATACTCACTATGCAAGATAGTTTGGATGTAAAGGAAAAATATTCACTGTACCAGCAACAACCACAAAATGTTAATAGATTATTTACCCGCTTACTAAAGAACAGGTGCTACAATAAAATAACACTGCTATGCCTCTTCAATTCTGTCACAAAAAATCTTTGGTGAATATTTCAGGACTATTAACTGTATCAGGACAAGCTGTAGATAAAGTCTGAACGGTTGAGCACAGTAACAAGTTCAAAAAGCTGCCTGAATTTCACTTAAATGGACAGCCTAACTACAGCTAAGAACAGTCACATGGATTTCCAGAGCACTTTACCCTAAATTAAGCAGCATGGTCCTTCAAATCAGCATTTGCATTTCCCACACTGCATCTGGTTTTGAAGTTCTTCCTACATGGTCTCTTTCCATGTAAACCTTCCTATTCCCACAGTGGTTTGAACAAGGAAGTGACAACCAAAACACAACAAAAGCCCCAAACACACAACATCCCTATATGAAATCCAAAAATCCCATAGAGAGTCCAGCAGATTGAAAGAGGCTGTTTCCTTGTCACTGAAAGAGCCGCTTATGAATTACTGACCACGCAACTGGATTTCACAAGTTTCCCCACTGGAAAGGCAGGTCATTTGATTCACTAGCCCAAGTTCATCAGTAGCAGAACCAGTTTTCTGAAATGTTGTTTTCAACAATGTAATAAAGCTATAGCTATAGAAGTGAAATGCCAAAAAGGAGAAAAGTGGCTGTCACTTTGTTTTTTTATTCTCTAGTGACATACTATGGAAGGCTCTTCATCCCCCTTCCCCTGACCCCTAAACCAGCTGCTAAAATTTGACAAATCACAGATCCAGCTACTGGCAAATATAAGCACCAGACACATACACATAAAAAGTGATGTCAAAGCTAGTCCAGCAGCAATAAAAACAGGGAGAAACCTAAATTCCTCAGCGTTTCTGAGGTGTGGGTTTTTTCTTTATTCAAAGAACCGTTTCAATAAACAATTTCAATACACACTCCATTTTGAGTGTGTACTGAAATTCAGCTATCTAAACAAGTTAAAAATAATATTTATTCCACTCACTTATCCTGAACTGTATTGTATTGCTCCAACATTTCAAGTCAATAACCAAATTTTCATCAAAGCCCACACAGGGAAAATTTCAACTCCAAACAGCAAGTACTTCATAAAACAAACATGTGAAACAAGCCTTCTAACACCAGTTTCTGGCACTCTATCACATTCACTTTATCTTCAATGTACATATTTTTAGTTACTATTTATGCACAAATAAGCTAAGGCCAGCAGAACGCAATTTCCCTTGAAACAGCCTCTTATAGATGGATCTATGACATAAAGGCCACAAACCAGTGAAAGCCAGAACAAGATTAAGAAATTAGAAACATTTTCAAATTACCTGAGTTTGATTATAAAAAACAAATACATATTATATACTTTGAATCTTCACAAGAAATGCTTTATATCAAAGTGTTGTGTGCTTTCATGGAGTACTCAATATAACGACCACATTCCTTTGCATGGCACTGTTATAATGGAAGTAAAATTTCCATAAAGAACCTTCTTTGCTATTGTCCAAGAAATTGTGTGCAACTCATCAAACAAACAGGCTGCTCAGTCATATATACAGATCATAAACTTAACTGGCTCCTGCAGTCACTGTTAATCCTAACACAGAATTAAACAAATACCTTTTGTATTTTCTTGGGATCTTTCTGTGAGTTTTCTCTGAGAGTTGCTTTTCCAAATAACTTCCATCCCATGTCATTTTGTTTTTCAAATCTTGTACTTGGCTTTCTGGTAAACAAATTCCTAAAAAAAAAAAAAAAAAATTTGATTAAGAAATAGAGGATTTATTGATTGTAAGAAACAGAAGGAGAGAAAATTTGCTAACCTTACGCATCCCAAATATCCCAACTCCTCTTGTGGCTGAGCTGACACTGCATCCCATTCTCGAAAGATGTATCATGCAGTATTATCACTACACCAGGCAGTGGACTTTGTTAAATAATAACTTCCAGTGGATTTAAAAAAAAAAAGCTCCTTTTCCAACTTTGTAAAGGTGGCCTTCTTTTTCAGCCTTCCTCTACATCATTCAGCTTTTAAAAAAACACTAGCATGTTAAATCTCTTGCTGCATAAACATTCTGCTACTGCCTGTTACAACACACTACTAGCAAAAACCACAAAAAAGCTGGACACATAGTAGCCTTTTATTGTATTTGATCTGCTTTCATAAAAGATTCTTTTTCCTGAATAAGCTTAAAAGCAGCTATCAAAACACGTTAATTCTGAAGTCTCTCTGAAATGTCTCAACCAGCTTAAACACTGTAGGAACAGTCAAAGCCAGGCACAAAGCCACCAAAAATTAAATTAGTTTTATTGACATTGCTAGTTTTTTATCATAAAGTGATATGCCAGACTTGCATCTTCATATCACAACTACATTCTTCCAAAACTGGACATGCAGTACAGACCAGACTTCATGCTTTTGATGGCACTCAGATCCTTCAAGAGCACAACAGACATTCTACACCCACAGCATGCCTGGATTATTAAAGTAAATTTTGTCCTACTGTCTAGTCTAGTGAGTATTCAAATATATCCAGGTCAGCACAGTTATTTACTCACCTCATGGTAGGTTTTTCTGGAAACTTGACTATAGGTTTTTGCTCCCTCATTTAAGAGAAAAAAACAAAAATAGTCCACAGACGAATTTCTTTTTGCTAATGCAATCAGCAGGCAGCTCTAGCATCTTCAAGCCAGCAATGCTTTCAGTCTGACACTGTTGATTTTCCTTACGGTTACTACCTTAATGCCCACAGTGTTGGCCCACCAAGTACAGATTGTTTCACACACATCAAGTGTGGCAGTTTGGTAAATACAAGTATATCGAGCTTCACATTCAAAAGGGCTGAATCCACCTCTACAACAGGAACAACCTAGACACTAGAGGTTGTTTTTCCTGGTCACTTTGTATCAGCTGACATGATCAGTATCATAACTATACCAGTGGAGATAATGTTGCTGGAATACAAGAGAAATGTTTAATATAAGGAAAATAATGAAGGTAAAAATGTCAGTGTGTTGAAATGTATTCCAAAGTTAATAACGTGCACTGCCATCCTTAAATATGCACATATTTATACAAATTATCACATGATTCTGTATCACAAGGGTACAGTTACCTTGAAATTCAAACCAGGAATAGATTATCATATTAAAAGATAAGAACAAAGTGTTTAGGTACAGAAATCACGTAAGTCAATTACAACTGATGTCAAAGCTAAGCAGTAACTGTACTTCTACAAACGCCTTTCAGCTTTTCCATACCCCACTCCATACAAACTAAGGAAGAGTATAAAGATACAGAGTAAACATTTGTAGGGAAAACACTAAAGAGTAAAAACATGTAAAACATAGAAACGCGCTGCCATTTTTTTTTTCCTTCTTTCAGCTTTTTTCAAAGCATGAAATTATAATTCTACAGGTGAACTACAGGATCAAACCCAAAGTTTTGCCTTTTTTCTCTCTAACTAGCATATTCCCATTTTATTTATGAAAGTTACAAGACTTTCCTATGCCTCATCATTACACCATTAGGCTATTTGGAGATGTGTAAGTGAACTAAAGCAGTTATCAAGTTGGACTACATTGTTACCACTGCAACTGCTAGTGTTGGGAAAAAGAGAATACTATAAAAATAGCTTCCAAGAAAAGTATCTCAGTTGAATTTGCTTTCTTTCCACCAACAATTCCTTCACCTTGTCAATATAAAGATTCCGTTCTGTTTGAGCGATTAGTACCCAGAAGGGCTTCTGCATGTAATTTTCTTACCCTTGTCCATGTTCATAACATCTAAGACAGCCCAAGATGACAGATTTGTATCATCATTTGAGGCAGCTACCACAAAAATAATACATAAAGAGAGAGACAAGAGATTAATTTTTTACATATATGTTTAGTTAATTTAAAATGGAGAAATATCAAGCAAGTTCTAAAATATATCTAAGAATAAAAAGAAAAGCATGACAGGAATAACATCATAAAACCCACTGCACGTAAATAGGATGAACAATGCAAGGCAGGATGACTGTTCTTGCATGAAGTTTTCTTTCAGTAGTCACTACTTCAAAAACGAATTCCAGACTGTCTTCAGAGAAAACAAGAACTCCTAGCACCAGGGACACTGAACGAGCCCGCCAGGTAAGGAGGCACATCTGTATGACAGTTCTGTGCACATTCAAATCCTCTTTGGCAAGTCAAAGGCTTTCCCCACACTTCATTAGCACTGCAATAACAAAAATTAAAGGCAATTTTCTCTCCCTATCTATCCACAATAGAGGCTGCTAGCACAAGAGTATATACAAGCAACAATCCTCCCACTCTCCTCTGGGGGATTTTAAGAGCAGCAGTAGGTCTTTATCCTCAGAGCAAACTAAAGATGAATTGGAATGATAAAGTATAATAGCTTTCTGCTGCAAGGGTCTGCATAAAATGAACTAGACTGGAAAGGTCAATCTCACACACTTGCTTTCAATTCAATTCCACAATCTAACTATCTACTTTCCCTTTAGAGGGAGCATCATAATAAATAATCTGTTCTACAGCTTATCTAGCAGATGGCACAGCACTTGCTCAGATCACTCTTCTCTATCCCTACATTCTAGGGCACCAGGCATCTCTTCCCCTCTTCATACAATGTCAGGGATTTCCACTTCACTATTAATTTAAAACATATATATTGAACTGACAGCATCAGGCACAGTCAACATATAATTCCCATTCTGCACCCTCCTTTCTCCCTGCTCTCTGTCTGGGCCTAAATCCTAACCTTTTGCTGGTGTTCACACTCCTTGCAAACTCCAAAATGTCTCACAATTCCCAAAAGGCATAACATTATCAGAAGCCACAAATCAGCATAATCAGATGTAGAACAGCGAACTACCACCTGTCCTTGCTTTGTGAGGACACACAGCATTAAACCCTGATCTGCCCTGGACTGGAACACTCTAAAAGTAAACCATAAGATAGTTAGGATGGCATGGAAGGAGCAGAAGAGATGCCACCAATTTGCAGCTGATCTTAGAAAACTTTCAGACAAACTATCGAATGTTCTATGGTTCAATTTCTGCAGAGCTTTGCAAAAAATCAGGACACCACCATTGGGTCGTGACAAAGCCACTGCTTGAGATTTCTGGACTGAAAGTAGACCCTTAAAATAAGATCAAATTTCCATAATTACCATTGAAACAGATCCCATAAATAAAAATCAAGTATTAAAATTATGATTTCGTTGTAACTCCAGGCTACAATTAATTCTAAATAATCCCAACAGGGAAGGTAGTGCATGGACCCAATTTCCAGTCCACCACTGAGTGCCCTTTTTGGGGTATAAGTGGGTTTCAGACAACATCCTGCAGAAACAGGATACATTTATGAAGGCAAGTTCTCCCAGGTTCATTGTTATTTAGCCTACTTAATACCTACTGCAACTGCCTTAGAAGGAAGTAAGGATTTCTGCCATACAGATACATCAGAGCAAAACTTCATTTTTCTGCTGCCACAGAACAAAAAGGAATTACATTCCTCCTGTGCTAACACAGCTCCCTCAGATCTTCAAGAAAAGTACTAATCAGTCCCTTTTGTGAAAAAAATCTAACAAAAATTTCACTCTAAATGTAACTTAAGGAGATTTTACCTAATGGAAAATACAGGTTAT
The DNA here is from genome assembly GCA_035221455.1 of Xenops minutus. Taxonomy (NCBI): domain Eukaryota; kingdom Metazoa; phylum Chordata; class Aves; order Passeriformes; family Furnariidae; genus Xenops; species Xenops minutus. The sequence goes on along the minus strand of JAWWEE010000122.1, from coordinate 62,624,449 downwards.
CAAGAAGTAAAACTTTTCTATATGGGGAAAAAAAAAAAGAAAAAAAACAAAAGAAAAATTAAAACAGGAACCCCAAAGCAAAAAAACTTAAACAGATCTTTACTCCAAAGACAAGCTCAGAAATTCTAAGCTAAAAGTCATCAAAGGTTCACTACAAGTGCATTAAGATAACAAAATTAATTTGAGATCTTGAACATATAAAAGGGTTGACATGCCTGGAAAGAAAAGATCACATGCTGATCATTATCTTGGTCCTCTTCACAACCACTAGAGCATATCATGCTGATTTACAATAGGGATGTTAACAGGAATATCTGACATGGCACATCACGTCTGCAGTATCATTAGTGTCATAGGTTACATCTGCATTCCCACTGTACGTGCTACCTATTTTACACTAAGTTCTGCAGCTGCTTATTTTAGAAAAGCCAAGCACAGAAGTTAAATTGAGGTCACATTTCAAATAGAAAATTGCTTTTGCAGAGTCCCCTAAAAACAGTATTTGACACCAAATAGCTCTTTAACCTTGTTATTTTAATTGAGCTACAGAGAGGAATTATGTGCCTGAAGAGAATTTAATTCTAACTCCAGAGTTAATTTTTACATATATACAAATACCATCCTGTGATACAGGATAGAGCTGGAACAATCTTTTGCTTGAACATACAGATACTGCATCACCACCATATACTGATCTGCCCAGCTGCCTTTTCTGTGGGGAAGAGAGGAAGTCAATACCAAGAGGCAAGTTCAGGAGTGTCAAGAAATCCTTTTTTTAACAAAACTTCAGAATATTTCATTTTGGTTCTATAAGCACTGCTAAGACAAAGGGACTGAAGAGTTGCTGTATATACGTGCTGCACATTTACATATTTCCAGTATTTATGTAGCCTTGTGTGCTGTCGTGGTCAGGCTGAGGCCTCAATCAAATTTTAAAAAAATAATAAAATATTAGAACCACATCAATAACAAGTAATCAAATCAAACCTAACCATACGGCATCTGTTAGAGCTTTTTCAAGCTTATGCTTTTAAACAAGGTTCCGCATCACCGCTGAAGCTGAAAGTGCATCTAGTTCTTTCCAAGCAGGCAGGAAGGCTGTAATACAACTGCCAGCAATTACTGCCCGGTGAGGAGCTGACAGCAGCGGCCATCAATGAGCATGTGATGAGTTCTGAGCAGCAGCTCTGCAGAAATTCAACTGTTCACTTCTCCACATTTCAGCTGTGCTTTGTTCCAAGCAAGCTTAGCCACTTACGTGAAGTCACCTCTCAAGAGGTCACCCCTTCCCACCACACCTCCCCCTGTTCAGTACATAAACCTATCCACTGAAAGGAGCAGAGACAGTGCTGCCACAGTTTCTGTTGCAAATTTACTCTAGGTCTAGAAGTCAGCTGTAAAGCTCCTCCCTGCAAAGTCTCCAAGTCTCCTCCTGCCAGGCAGGGTCAATATTGTGCCCTTTCAATATCCCTGAAGTTTAGTACCACCAGAGTCTAGGAACTGTTTCTCTGGCAAGTGCCACTGAAATAACACGAAAAAAACAGCTGTCAGAGGGTGGAGCTGAGCAAGGGGAAAACATATACACCCACTGACACCTGTTGGTGCACACACCCCCCTACATGTGGACTTCCAGGCAACACACAGTATTTTTTTTTTCACAGAATTCCCGAGATATACTAGTTTCCTGAAACAAAAAGGTAGAGGAACCTAGGATTTAGGAGTTTTTATAGCTAGAGTATTTGGGTTCTTCAGAAAACCTGAATTTTAACTGTGTTGCTGTGACTATTTTCCCACAGTTCCATAGCAGAAGTTCTGCAGTACCTGAACTCATGGCACTCAGCACAGAAGGACAGGTGCAAGCAAAAGTAAAGTGGCATATGTTGCTCTATGTTAGACTAACACTGACCTAGCATGGATTATATTTGCAAGTAAATGGGTTCCTTACTCTTAAAAAGATGGTGTACAGAAACACATATGAAAACTATCTAGAAGCTGACATAGCTCATACAGACTTGCAATTTCTTACCTGCATTTACCCAACACTAATTTGCAATTGTGAATAAATTTTTGTTACCTGTTTTAAAAACACACACATTTCTGGCTCTCAAGATATATGCTCAAGTTCAAATTTCAATTAGTTTTTCGAATAAGGTTATTTTCAGAAGACAAAACAAGTGGAATAGTCATGCGAATTCACTTCTGGAAGGACTTACCAGTCTCATGAGGAGAGCAGATGAAAAATAAGGAGAGTGGAGAGAGTTCAAAAGGTTCATATTTTGTAGAACAAATTTATTTGAAAAAACGTCTTTCAAGATGAGTATCAGACTTGCAAGTATTCTTAAGAAGCAAAAAAGAAACAGAGGCAAATCAAAGTTCATTTCAGCTGCTTCTGGAAAGACTCTGAAATTCCCTGTTAACTCTAAACTACACAAGGAGAGAGCACTAAGGTCTTGAGCCTCTCAGCCTATCCAAGGCAGTCAAATTCCACATGTAATGGACTTGAGATAAAGCAGATATTAATCATCAGAACTAGGTAAACCTACATTGAGCACATAAACAGTATAAGAGATGTCTCCACAGAGATTATTCCACAAGGCATCCAGAAAACTACGTTGAAACAAGACATTTTAAGTAACATACAGCACCTATTAAGCAAAAAAATCTATTAACATAAATTTTATTAAGTATTTGCTGCATTGGGAGCAAAAGTGTCCAGCCACCTTATCTGACATGGTATTAATTCAATTAATATTATCTAGGAAACATTCTATTATGGAATTTAGGCAAAAGGAGTAACAATATTGTTTTCTTCCCATCCTCCAACAACCTCTTTTATCCTGTATTAATCATAACTTTCACAACTTACCCTCAATAAAGAGCATAAAGAGTCTCACCTCTAGATGTTCCAAATTAAACAATTTCCAGAGGCTGAGAAAATAAACCCTGAAAAACCAGCATCATGTTCTATCAAATAAATTTTTATTACCTGATTAGTGGAGGAACAAGACTGACACATAATTCATGATGACTGGAGAACTGATGGACTTGAGAAGGCATTCTTCTCAGGAGACCCAACAAAGTCTCCTGAAAGGCCCTAAATCTACATCCCGCACAGGTAAAGGCCAACAATTGTTCCCCTTGACCAGGTAATGCTGGTTTCTAGAAATAATTCACTAAACACAGTGACTTCCAATTCTTACATTCCCTGCTCCAAACCTCAGATCACTTCTTGGACAACCTACATTTGGAAAAACAAACAGACCTCAAAAAAACCTCAAAACAAAACAAAAACCCCTCAACCAACAGAACATCAAAAAAATTCAAATATTTCGGCTATGGCGAAGAACCTCCACAAACAAGTCAAAAGTTATGCTTTGAATAAGGTTCCAAAATTACATACAAAATAGGTTTGCAGAATTTTATCTCTGAGAGATTGCCAAAGGTCAGGCTAAAGGAAGAACAACGCTTGGCTTATGGATAAACAAATTCAAGAGCCAGTCAGCCTACAAGCTGAACTACCTATGAAAGAGGTAACTAAAAACACAACCATGTTTTATAAATTCCTATCACATTTTATAAACAAAGTTTTCCAGCCACTGACATTCCAGCATGTTCAGTAAGAATCAAGGACAATACAGTGTAACAGATACCTACAGGTCTGAAAAAAAATACTTTCACAGCTATAGAAACCGTAATACAATACAAGTTAGCAGTACAGAACACCTCATAGTTTGCAATAAGTTAACTTGGAAATTTCCCCAGATTTCTGGGGGAAAAAAAGAGCACGGTTTAATAAACTACTTATCAAAACTACAATATTCTGCATTTACATTTTTTCTTAGAGGGTAGCTCTCATTTCACAGGAGAACAAAGCAGCGTTGCCTGCACTGAAGTGTCTGAGACATGCAAAATATATCAGTGCTAGCCTACCATGCAAATACTGCAGAATTCTCAGAAACAAGAGTTTCAGCAAGTTAGGACTCTCATATGAAATCAACACTCAGGTCCAACTTCAAACTAATATATTAAAGTAAACCAGCTATAATTAATGGTCCTTTTCTAACTGGCAAAATTCTCAGTTATCCTCATGTTATCAGAATAAATCAGAATTCCATTGCTGTGAATCTGAAAGCTGCTTTCTTCATTGATTTGAAGCACTATAACCACACAAAAATATAATGATTAAATGAAATGTCATCCTAAGCGAAAAGCTGAACCTGAGTAAACTGTAACACCCTGCAGTAATAAAGATGAAACATGACTGGCTTGTATTAAGATCAAGAGGGAAAAGTGAATAAAAGCTCAAACTGGTACCCATGAGGCTATATCTGTATCCAGTCTGGGGCCCCTCAGCCACAACAAAGAGAGATCAAAAACTTGAGGAAGCCCAGTGGAAGAGCCATCTCAGTGGTGAGACCTACCACGAACAAGCAGGGATGCTGAGAAAGGTGGTTTCCTTTAGCCTGGGTGACCATTCTCAGAGATACAATGACTTAGGAGAACAAAAGGCAAAGCAGAAAGCTGCTGCAAGATAGATTCCAACTAGATAAAAGGGGAAGGGGAAAAAAACAATCACAGTGGTAGCAGATAAATCCTGGATGGTGCCGTCTAGAGAGGCTGTGGTAGCTCCAGGCTTGACCATATCTTACCTCACTGCTGTTGCCAAATTCTTGTGTTTGTTTTGTCAGTTGTCAAGGTAAGGTGTGAATGACTCTACTATTTATTGCAGGGTTTTTTTCTTTGTTATTCTTATGGTATGGCTCGAGAACTTTTGATGCACTTAAAGACTACAAAGAGAGACTTAAGGAGAATAAGGAATGGTTACTTCACTAAAACAGCAATGCCACTAACGCTCAAATTGAAAGTAAAAGTTCATAAAGATGAATTTGCAGATTTTTTTTCTGCCAGAAAATTCAGCATTTAACAGCTAAATATCAAGAGCAAGGCATAAAAATACATTCTCACTTCAGAAAAATCCATGGGAGCATAATAGCTGAATGCTGTAAGAAACAGAACACCCATCTATGCTACAGACCTCATTCACCACCCAGTGTGAGACTTCTGTAATGCTTCCCACCAGCCATTAGAAAAGAAACATACACATTTTACTTGATTCTTAAATAATAACTAGACCACATTTGTACCATTACTAAAAAAACAACACCAAAACTCAGAGTATCACTGAACAGATTTTCATTTAACTTCCATAATGAAGAAATAACTTCAAAAAGCCTCTTTGTTTAAAGTCTTGTTTGTGCAAAACTGTTTCCAGTAACTCAACAGGAAAACTAAGATTTTAATCTACAAAAGTAACTTCCCTTAAGAACACAGACCCACATCTCAAATAAAATTTAGTGCAAAGTTTAAGGGAGAACTAACAGAACAGTAATTCTGAAAAATTACATTATTCCATGCTTAAGGGAAAATAAGGATTACAATTAATGTGGACAGTTTCGGTTCAACACCTAGTGGAGAACAGGCCACATGACAACATTCAAAACTTCATACTCTGAATTAGAGGATAGGAATTTTGAAAACCATATCATAATTTCCAACCTTTATCCAAAGCAAAGGCTGTTACCTTTGTAGAACTCTAACTTTACACCTGTAGAAAATTTGCTTTGAGAGAGAATTTTTATTTCAGAAAAATTCCACAGCTTTTCTTTTGTTTAACCCAGAGCTGTGATAATAAGTGCAGCTGAGGGGAGCACCACTAGTCTGTCAGTGAAGTAAAAAGAATGGCTTTTAAATAAGTACTATCCAAACCTACACTGTGAAGACTGAAGCACCCTTCAGAGGAGTACACCTGAGTGTCCTGGGCTGCTGAAACACTGTTGCCAGCATCCTCTGTTAACACAGATCCTCAGTGCCTGTGCTGCTTCCCACACCACTGAAACATGAGCCTCTTTGCCTTCTTCAGTCAGGCCTGTCAGCCTCACTCCCATGCCTGGGAAAGTTAGAGAGATGATTATTCTGAGAGGAATTCAAAAACACCTGGAGGGCAGCACAGTCACTGATCACAGCCAGCACAGCTTCCCGAGGGGAACGTCCTGCTTATCAATCCTGATTTCCTTTTATGACAGGCCAGTGAACTCCAGGAGGATCAGGGGGTCAGGCAGCTACAGCACTGGGGAGCCCAGCACACCCACAGGGCAAAGCAGCCTGTGCTGGGTGTCTCTGTGGGTTCCCTCCATCAGAGGCCGGTTTCTGGAGCCCTTCCTCCCTGCCTCTGGACAACTCCACCTGCAGCTCAGCAGGTGTCTGTTCATTTGTGGTTAAAAGCAGTGTACTCATATCCTCCCCCACAGCACATCCAGCTCTTTCTGTCCCTCCTCCTACTCATTTCATTTCTGTTCTCAGCCTGTCTCCTCCTGAACAGCCAATACTCTGAGAGGCCTCATTTAACAGAACCATGCATGGAAGAGGAGATATCATCATACCTAGTATCTCAGATTACTCAATCACAATTACTTTCATCCTTTTTCTTCCCTTCTGTGGTCAATGAATTCCCATTTTTGGAGACCTGAAAGTGAGAAATCAACACTAAATGCACCTTGTCATTCTACCGTCCTTTTGATACCAAACTAGAGAAGTACGCTGGCCTCATTAAAAGCGACAAACAGCATTATGAAAGGGTCCTATTCATTAACACAGGCAGCTTATCTATGCTGTTGATGGACCTAACTCCTAAGTTCAGAACTCCAAATTACGTGTGATCAGTGATCTCAAAACATATGTGTGCTTATGTGACATAAATACATCAAATTCACATGACTCAAGACTTAATGCTGAAACCAGTAGCTACTATTTTGAACTTCAGCCTTTTTTTTTTATCAAATTACAAGTAAGGTCCCAGCCTGGACTAGGTGTGTGTTTCTGTGTGTGGTGCAGGATGCCCATCCTGCTCCAGACACTTTCTCTCAGAAATACAGAGATTCTTTGCAAACAGTAAAATGTAATGTTCTTCTTGCAGCCCTTTATTTAATGTGTAGTCCCTATTCTCTGTACAGGTTTCCTAAGATCTTAATAGTTAGAATACTTGGATCAAAAACTTCTAGGAGTAGCCTGAAAAGAAAGATGATCCAGATTTCTGGAAAAATAGAGAACATCTGTGGCAGTGAAAACTTAGGATTCCTGTAATCCAGTAAAATAAAGGGAACTGCATGGCTTATTATTTACTGAACACAGTCCTAGTCCTTTTTATGATCACTGAGTGTAACCATAAAAATCCTTATCCTCAGCCTCCAAACAATAAATCAAAATGATGAGAAGTACCAGTTCTGCAGTAAGATCACAATCATTCTGATTCAGTAGAGCTGTTTAAAATCCGCACATTTAAAAAATTTCAGCAGTACTGCACAGAAGCAAAGTCCAAAGGTAAAACCCACACTACTCTGGGTCAACAAGGCAAAGGGGCAGACAAGTCAGTGACTCTAGTCTCCCAGCCAAATATTTGCTCACACTATATTTCAAACCAAGATCCTGCATATATTCAAATGAAGGAAATTAATTCCAGCTCATGCTTTATGTGAAAGACCTCTGGGCTTTTCAAGCTGATACAAGTGACGCTTGAAAACACCCAACATGGCAGTTTTCTTTGTCAACAGTCAATGTTACAACTGCTTTTTGGAAGCAATAATCCATTTACATGTGCTAACCTGGAGCCTACTGAGAGCACTGTACCTGGGATCCCTTAAGCTCTTCCAAGAGAAAAGCTGTGCCTACGCAAGCAAGAACGTGGCATCTTTTTCTCACTTTTGATCTTCCTACCACACCCAAACATGCATCAAACAGCCTGAGGAAACATCCTTTCAGAGCCTCAAAATGCTGAAGAAGAAGCAACTGAGCCAGAGGAGCAGTCCAGGAAACTTTCTTCACTATGGTGCTCAAGAAGGCAGGACAGGAGAAAGCCATTCCCAAGTGATCTTGAGGGTGCCAGGACTGACAGACAACAAGCCTATAGGGTTCCCCTTTCTTTGATCTCTTCTACAGCTCAGCGTGCAAGTGCAGTCTCAAACCAGCACTTCATAACACACCAGAGATACTGCCAAAATTGATATGGAACACACCGCCTCACGCACAGTGTGCATGTACACGTGCATATGGTCTCAAGAAAATGTACATTTTTCTAAGAAAAATTTTTTTTTCTAAGTAAATTTTTGCTAAGAAAGAATTTTACATTCCCAAGCAAGTACTTCTCTAAGCATTTTCTTGATACTACGTAAGATTTACCCTTAATTGAATATAAGTAGCTTAGGCACACGTAACCAAGCACTGGAAGCATGTAATTACTGTCAGCATTATCTCTATAAGCAGCCACAAATCTTAACTGACGTGTCAAGACTGAGTTTGTTCTGCATAAATTCAGAGAAACTAACACATTCACAGATGCCAGATGGGGTTCAATACAAGCACCGGTGCCATTTCAAGAAGAAAGGTTTCTCCCTTTTACCAAGTATCAGCAACTTGTGCAAAAAATTAAGCTGACTCATCTTTGCTCTCAGTGGTTCAAACCTGTATCTCATTACTCAGAGAAGACCCCAAAGAGCTAAACCTGCAGATTAAGGCTGAGACCCTGCACTACAGCCTTACCCCATGACCACTAGGCTGTTGAAAGCTGGGTAGGGAAGCCTCTAGAAGACAGCTGCTTTCAAACAAAACTCTGTCCGGCCCAGGTTCATTTAGTTCACTACTCACTTAGGTCCTGGGAATCCAAGGAGCCCACAGGGACTCTGGGGAACAGGGAGTATATGGGATCACTAGAGGAATGTATTTGAGCCCCGTGGATGGCAGATTACACAACTCAACAAAAACTAGCTACGGTCTGTTTTGAACCTTAACAATGCTGACAACATAAATATAAATGGTACTCCCTGTGGCACAGAAGGGCCTCGGAAGCTCCCTGCTTGTTCAATACCTGTGAACCTCACCACCAGGTTGCACGACAAAGTAAGAGAACAGATGTATAAAATGTGGGGGTGTGGTGTGCAAGTACAGACCAAAAATGAGCAACTCTTGTTTTCAAAACAGAGCAGAAAGTCGATGTTAAAGGGAAGGACATTCAAGGTCGGGTTACAGATGGAGCACCTGGAACTTCAAAGCCGATCACTTAGTCTGAACTTAATCCTCATATTATCATGATGACATCACCTGGTGGCCACGATTATCTGTTCTACATTTAAAAGGCAATCATGACAGTCTTTGTGTCCTGGCATTCAAAGTACCTGGAAAGATTCAGGTTAAAAAGCTCTGTCTAGTGAGTACCACAGTTCCTGTAACACTGATAAAACCAGTACACTAGGAAAGAATTTGGACAGATGGCTTTACTTTGTTGGATAAGAAAAGTTGAGAAGTGATTAAACATCCTACTCTGAGCAGGGTCTAAACGAGCCTCTTCACTGTGCTCCCTCCGGCTGACGGACAGCATCTGTTTGAGTTAGCAGTTGTGCTACCAGAATGGGTAACAAAAGTTCATGCTTTGAAGTGCTGAGAAGCCTCTTGCTTCAGAATTAAGTCTGGTTCCATGGCAACAAACAGACAAGGGTCCACAAAAGCTTCAGCACCTCAAACATGACTGGTGACTGGAGTTCTGCTGCACAGCACTTTAACCCAAGAATAAAAATCAACAAAGGCTTCAGCCAGTTTAGTAGGTCTAAAGAAACTGCTTCTCTTAAGCTTTGCAAATAAGGCAGCCTTTCAAAAGAATGATGTTTGCCAATTCTCTACGTATTTTATCAGCCTATTCATATTAGCCTGTTTGTATCGTGGAAAAAAAAAAAAAAAAGGAAAAAGATTAGCTGAAGCAATCCCATGTGCAAAACGGGTTAGATACAGCCAACTCTGCTAGATGCCTAAAGTTTCTTTCCAGAACGGTTTCTCTAAAATATATTGTACATCAGACATCATATCCTAAAAATAACAGACATTTTGAAGGCCTTACATAAATAAAACAAACAAACAAAAAAGCCTACCGGCAAACAACCCAGCTCTCCCCAAAAGCTGAGAGTCCTTTTCCTCATTTGCCACTTTCCCTGGGTATCTGTATTTAGAACACCTTATCATTCATACAAGAGCCGCATTCAGAAGAGGTCATGTAAATACTTTGAATGGCCAGTGCTGTCATTTCAACAAGTGACACAATGTCAGATGTTTTCATTCCATAAAAATATGAAGGAAAAAGGTATTAAAAAAAGTATAACAGATTTGGAAAGATCACAGTGGTCATGCAAGTATTTGTATTTTAAGTTTCATACACTGAGAATGATCAAAAAAATAATTCACCATTACTAAACCACTTACAAATCCTCAGATGTCAAAGCTCTTTAATACAGGTATAGATCCTACCCATATTTATCTATTTATGTGCCATAAGATTAAGGACCTTGGCAAAGTCACAAAAGGTAGTACTGGAAAACCACTGTTTAGAGGAAAAAAGACCTTGTTCACAACTCCTTTCACTATAATGTAGAAGGAATCTTCCAAGACTGAAGATACTTCCACATACCATAAATATGGTAGGATGCAGAGCCTTAGTCCGCAGCAGTATCTGCTTACTTACCCATAACACAAAAAAGATGTCAATCGCAATCTAAATTAAAATAGCAAGCTATTACACCTTTCAAAGTAAAATATCACACAGGACCTTTCTCCTATGATCTTAGATAATCTCACTGTTAAAATACAACTATATTTCATGGAAAAAATTACCTGGCAAAGAAGTTCGTAAAAGGTCCCAATATTTTCCGTTTACCATCTACGTCTGCCTCGTGACAACAGTCCTGCTGGCTCTGGTCACTGGTGTCTTTACTGGAATTCAGGGTAACGTCTGAGAAGTGTGCCTCATCAGTCTCGAGAGTCACAATTGCACTTGAACTGCTTGTGACCACAAAGTCCAGAATGTCTTCATTGCTAACTGATAAAGTAGTTGACAGTTCCGTGCTAAGACTAGACACACTACAAACAGAGATGTCATCGCTTCGATTCAGAGTTTTTGAGGTTGGACTGTAAAGTTTGACCGTGTCATACCCAGTTCTGGGGAAAGTAGAGGATTTTCGCACAGCATGGTCATGCTCAGCAGCCAGAGGAGGAGGAGGCACATAAGGTGGCAAGGTGCACGCGCTCTGAAAAGCCCTGTCAGGCACAATTTCAGGTTCTGACGGCTTTCTCTTCACATTTAACACACTGCAGTGAACAGGCTCTGGGTTTCCTATTTCTAGAGTCGGAATACCAGAATCCACTGATTTAAGGCTATGACAATCTTCTAAAGCACTGGACAGTTGGCCAGGCCCATACCCAGGCAATGAGAGATCTCTTGGGGTCCCAGAGTTCAAGTTTTGAAGGCCCTGGATACCGCTGTCCACTCTTGCATCCAGCATTCCCATGAAGGTCAAACCATTTAAAGAGTTGGATAAATTTGCATCAGTTGTCTTGGTCCAACTGGTATCTGATTAAAGAAAGAAAACACAAGATTGTGATTTTGCAGGAAAGCTGTGGTTTGTTCTGGACTGTTTGGGTTTGTCCACAGAGGGTTTTTTGGTTGTTTCTCTTGTTTTTCTAATGGACTTGGTCCTGTCCTAATGTAGGCTTTTAATTAAAAACTGTTTTTCTCTTGCACCTGATTACTATCCCTTCCCCCTGCTTGAACAAACAGGACAATGGCAACTCAAATCAGGTTTCTAGAAAATGTCAAGCATGAAAAGCTTCTCATAAGCAGTTTGCGTGCCAGTGTTTGCTTCTTACAAATCTCCTGAAAGTGAACTGACATACTATAAAACCTGCAGTATTTTAATATTCCATTTTAATACTGAGAGAGTAATTGAAATTTATTTTTATACAGTCATAAATGCATATTTACTGATTTAACGGTGCTACAATACTTGTTTACATACACTTAGACCAAATTCTGAAGTGTTCACTTAAACAATTTCTTCACATTCTTCTGGAAACCATATAACTGATAATAAACTTGTCACCAAAATAGAATGCATAATATATCAGTTTTGCACTAAGCAAGAGATGCAAAATCTGAACAGCTACAAAGCTATCCACACAGTCAATGTTTTGACAATACTCATGTACTTCATCAGTGCATGTACAGTAACACTGACACTTGCAAATACATTGTATTTACTGCACTCAGGAACTGCGATCCTTCATCTTCCAGTATCCATTGACACTTGTCTCCCTGTGGGCGGCCAGCAGGTCAGTTCATCCAGTTCCACCGTAAATCTGAGCAACCCTCAAGCAAGGGCTGCCAAACAGGAGCTACCAGTGAGCTACACTGTCCTCATGAGCAACTGTGGCCTTCCCTAAAGCTGGAACACCACCAGGACTGCTGCCCTGACTTCCAGAACTGCTACAGACCCTTTAAACACTACATCATTGTTAAGAGTGACATTATATACACCTCCTCTTTCTATATGAATAGTCGAATTACCTACAGCTCTGCTCAAGTTTGCAAGGCAATTACTCTGCGGCAGTTGGCAGAACAAATATGCACACGTTGCTTCAGTTCCTTCACTCTGAAACACTCTGGGCTGAGTGTGAAGGAGTGAAGAACACTCCTTCCATCTTGCCAACAGATTGATTTTTAGACAGAGTTTTTCTTCAATTCCTGAAGCTTGGTCGTCTGCTTCTGGTCTATTCTCTCTCAAGTGTAGCACTTAATTAAAGGTGCCACTTGTTCTCTAGGAGGTCCTCGCCACATCCTACTTTTAAAAAACAAATATACATATACCCCAAAACAAAACCCATACATCTCACTTGTGAAAACTGGTATCTCAGAGCAGTCCTAATCCATTGGTTAACACCACCTCTGCCATACAGCAAGGTTTGACACACAGTCCATCTTTAGATCTGAGCCCACTAATACACTTTGGTATTGTGATACTTACAGGCAGTAAGTGAGAGAAAACACGTATCAAATATTTTTCACTAGTCCAAACTGAAACGATTTTTTCCACAAGTTTTCAGTCTCATGGAAAGTTCACAAATTCAACTGTACTTCATATGCTATACTAAATCTTGAACTTACTACCCAAATGCTATTTGCCAGCTCATGCAACACTCCAGTTCAATCCACTTCTAAGCACAGATTAAAAGCAAAGAGAAACAACCCTGGGTATTTAATCTCTTAGACTTTTCCAGAACTTTTTAGCAGCTGACTATCTATGCTATCCATCCAAATCAACACATCAATTGCCTAATCTCTGCATAAGCAAGGTTTCAAATGCACTGTTTTGATTAAAAAGCTTGTGAAGATGTACACTTTACTTAAAGAGTTGCCATAGCAACTTTCTTTTTCCACATTACCATGGTTTGAAAAGTTTACACCCCCTGCAATTTAAAGTGACATCTTGAGATAGCTAGCACACCAACTGGGTACATTATGAATGCTCTGTTCACTAAATTAAAATTGCAAGGGCCAGCAAAAAACCAAACAACCCTAAATAGCAATCCTTGAATATGGGCATCAAACCATATTCAAGAAGTCAACTGTGATAGTTTAAGGGTACAAATACGACATAAAATGGAGCATTAGATATAATTACTCTTGCACATACTTGCAGACCTTCTTGCTTGGATTCACTTCTTTTTCTAATTTAAGCCCGCCTGTTTTCTCTTCCCTGTGCTCACCTTACTCCTTCATAAACATTAAACTGCTCTTCAAATCCACAGCCCACCCAGCCCCAGCATTACTCTAAAGTATACACACACACACTATGGAGCAGTATAACCACGAGTGTAGGTGTTTGATTTATGAGAATTTACACTTATAAATGCATCTAGAAAACACAGTCCAGGAAAAAAAGGACAGAAATGTAATCGGTCAAGAACAGCTTTGATGATGTTTGAGTAAACAGCACAAGCATGTTCCCATAATGAATTCCTCCCCTGACTGCCTTCACTTCTGCTCAATGATTTTCCCAAGTAGCAGGCAGTCCTTAGTTTAATTGCACGTCTCTTCTCGACCAAGCTTACAAATGTAAGCATTCAAGCAGCCTTGGCAGAGGCACTTAGTACAGCAGCTCAAGAGGCCAAACAATCCTGTAAACAAGAGAGTTCAAAAAGAAGCAAAAATAAATTTCCACACCAGGTACTGAAGCTATTTTAACTTGGCCTGGTATTTTTTCAAGCAATAAATTTAACAGGAAGAGATCCTTTAAACAGGCAACCAGCAAATGCAGAAGTGTGCAACAGCTACAGCTTACTGGAGCAGATTATGCAATAGCAAGCTACAAAGGTTTTACACAGTTCAGCGAAACTGTGGGAAGCTTTGAAGTGGCTTTAATGAAAACTTGAGATGCAATCAGCTGTCAAGAACATACATGAGAACTCCTTGATTCGTTTTGTGTTAGGCTATTGTAGGATTATTTTCAAGGATGTAGCGAAGTAATATTTATACTCTTTGTTTTAGCTACCTCACTGGTAAGTGCAAAATCTGACAATTAATGTCAAATATTCTATCATGTGCTCCAATGATAACTTCTTTCCACAAATCATTTATTAACATAACCATGTTGTAGCACTATCACCTGAATAAACACAGCATTATTAAAATATTAGTATAATAAACTACTGAGAAATAATAAGCAATTTTGTCTGCACAACATTCATAATCCCCATGGTTTATTTAAATATATTATAATTAAACAAAATGCATATTTGTGAAGTCTTAACATCCTCTGTCTTATAGAAACCATGCTCTTGTAAGAGTGAATATCCCACAAGAGAGATAACAAGGAAAAGGAAGCTAGGAAAATGTAGCCAAGGTCACAAGTGGCAATGAGAGGGCAGATAGGTATTATTTACTCATTAACACTTCCAGCAATATGTACTAAGGGGCACCTGATAAAAACAGGTTTGTAGCCAGGTTCAAAATTAACACAGGGACATAATGAGCAGTTGAACTGCATAAATCCTTGCCACAGAACACTCTGGATGCCAGAAGTTTACATATAAGCTCAAGAATTAAAAAATCACTTATGATTACTTAACAAAAAGAAACTCAGGAATTCCCTGAACTGCAAGTACCAGAACTTCATGGAAACATCAACATACATTAGTCCTGCTTGAAGGCCCTCTCCCGGCTAAATTCCTCTCTGACAGGTGGAGTTTTGATCTGTCTCAGCATGGCTGTCCATACGGCCTTACATTCCCCAAATTCTGATCACGGTATGCAAGAAGGCATGTTCTGACAATAACCAGAGGCTTTAAAACAGATCTTGGCTTGGCACATTGCTCAACCACACAGAGGGAACAAGTCATACTTGATTGCAATTTCTAAGCTCTACAGTAAAATGGCTTTTTAACCGATTTTGATATAAAATGTAAAGAAAGATCACAGCAATGCCAAATCGTTAGAGCCAAACAAAACCAGAAAGACGCCAACTCAAGCCCCATTCTTCCAAGTTTGCTGTGAGTTGCAATGCACTTTAGGCAACCAACAATAATAATCTGCAAAACAGGCTTTATATTTTCTTGCCTCACAGGAATGGGAGGACAAATGGTTTATACACACTGTTCAGTTCTCAAACAGTTAACATTGCAATTTTTATCTCATCTCTTCAACACTTTTCTGTGCCAGCAAAAATATTTTTTAAAGTTTTTAAGAACAAGGAATTTCTTCAATGACAAAGCTGAAACTTTTTTTTTCCTTCTTAAAGGAAAAATATTGTTTAAAAATCAAGGGTTTATATCCTCCATGTATTTAACAATACTTCTGTTGCACATACCAAGAAACACATTGCTGCTATCAAACACAGCTGCAGGTGACCTCGGTGCACAAGACCATCGAACCCAGTTTTGTTTATTAAACATTTCTTGGTTCAGATTGTTTATGTTCCCGTTCCGGCAGCCACAGCATTGCCAACAGCGAGGCACTCCCGACGCTACAGAAGTCTGACTTAGAGCATGAGACAGAGCCATTACCTACCAGAGCACTGCCTAAACTTTAACAGCGAACACAAAACACACAAGCCGAGAGTTACTTTTACTTTTTTTCCTAAGAAAACCTTTATCCAATTCTCAGCTGGTGCCCTTTAGGAAGCCCGAGCTTTACACACCTGCACAAAGCGCTCGGACAGCGATCCCGAGCAAACCCCTGGCCGCTTTCCGAGTTTCCCCGCGTGGTGCTGGGAGCCCAGGGGACCCACAGCGCTCCCCGGGGCGCTGCTGCAGGAACGCCCGCAGGGGCCGTGCCTGCCCGGGCCGCTGAAGGCGCCGGGGCCGCGGCTGTGCTGGGGCTGTGCAATCACCCGGCACCGACTGCAGAGTTCCTTCCTTCCGAGCAGACAGCCCTCGCTTACAGAACAACCCGAGGAAACCGAAACCAAAATAAATAAATAAATAAATAACTATTTTTTTTTTTTTTTAAAAAAAGCCTGGAGGAAGCAGCGCTCACCTCCCCCCCGCGGTCTCTCACCCCTCGGTGCGGGCTCCGCTCCCAAAGCTCACCCACCTGCTCCTCCTAACTTTGCCCGGGGCCCGCAGAACCCCTCATGGCCCCACAGGTGTCCCCGGCCCCGCAGGTGTCCCCAGCCCTGCCCCGGCCCCGCAGGTGTCCCCAGCCCTGCCCCGGCCCCGCAGGTGTCCTCTCACGGCACTGCCCCGGCCCCGCAGGTGTCCCCAGCCCTGCCCTGGCCCCGCAGGTGTCCCCAGCCCTGCCCCGGCCCCGCAGGTGTCCCGGCCCCGCCCGGCCCGGCCCGGCCCTGCCCGCAGAGCCCTCACGCACCGGGGCCGCGCCGCGCTCCGCTCCGCTCCCGCCGGGCCATGCCCGCCCCTCCGCGCTAGGAGGCGGCGGGCGGCGGCGGCGGCCGCTCCATGTCGCCGCTCTCCGCTCCGTCCCCGCCGAGCAGCGCCGCGCTCAGCGCGCCTGAGGCGGAGCAGCCGCCGCCGCTCTCCGGGCGCCCCCTCGGCGCGGCGCGGCGCCTCCCCCGGCCATGGCGGCCGCCCCCGCGGCGCGCACACCGGGCTGAGCTGCGGGGCAGGTGCGGGGCAGGTTCCGGGCTCTGCGGGGCCGCCCCGGGCTCCTCCCCGAGCTCCTCCCCGGGCTCCTCCCGCCCGCTCTGCCCGGCCCGCCCCGGCGCGGCAGGGAAGGGAAGGGAAGGGACGGCCTGTCCGGGGGGCGGCCCCGGCGCCATGTTGGGCCGCCTCAGCGCCCGCCGCGGGGCCCGAGAGCCGGCCCGGAGCTCGGTGCTGGTGCCCGGGTGCCCGCGGCCCGCCCGGCCCCCCGCCCTGGTCCCCGGCCGCCGTCGGGAGGAGCGCGGAACGCGGCGGGTTCGCAGGTTCGGGCCGAGGGAGGTCTGCGGGGCATGCAGGGCAGGTGTGTCCCTGGCTCCGTGGGGCTCCGGCACGGCGCCCTGCGATGCCGGGCTGCGGGATGGAGCCTTTGGGGCGGCCGCTGCGGGTTTGGCGTGGTTCTCTCCCCGCTCCGATGCCCTCGGGCGGGGCTGCCCTGTGCCCATTCCCTCTGTTTGTTCCCTGCCCCGGACCCGCTGTGTGTCCCCGGGGATCAGCTCTCTGTTCCCCGCACCTCAGGTCCACCAGGAACCTGGACACGTGAGGGAAGCAAATGCAGAAATACCTGGGCTTCTGTTAGTGTAATTAGTGTGATGTCAAGCAGTGCAAACCCGTGATTATTCAAGCCTTGATGTGGGCAAGTTACACCTGAGTGAATTGCGAGAGGCAGAGGTAAACCTGTACAGATGTACGTGCCACCATGGCCCTACTGACACCAGTTCCATGATACCGAGATGAGAATTAGGTCATTATGGAATTGCACCGAAAATTCAAAAACTATAGCTCTGCAGATGGTTTCTGTGACTGGACCGGAGACTGATAAATACCAGTCCTTGCTCTGCTGTATTTCTAAGATGGGTATCAACATGAAACAGTTTGGGATTGGCATTAATTTCTCCCTATGTTTTTTTTGAAATCACTCTCTCTGGAAGATAGCTCACCTATCACTGTTAAAAGTAGGTAAATAAAACCAAAACAATTTTGAGGCAATAAAAACTTGTTTGTATGCAAAAGATTCTTGGAGCATATACTGTCACTGATTCATTTTTCAGCATTAATATTTTTCTTCTGTTTTTGGGAGTGGGAGTCAGTACTTCTGTTGGAGCAGCCATAAGGGTTACTGTCATCAGGGTGTCATTGAACTTGGGTCAGAGTTGTTTCATTCCTAGGGGAAATAAGAGAATGGAAATACACAGTCATGAGTAAGTCTGCAGTGTGTCCACACAGGAAATAATGATACTCCCAACTTCATAACGTAATTTAGGCTGAAGAAACTACTAGAAAAACCTGCCGAAAAAAACCCAACTTTCAGCAGTAGCAGAGCATGCAGAAAGTCACAGAAAATCTAGTCTAGTCAATATAGAAAAATACTCCTTTTGCACGTGACTGACTGTGTAACTCGTGGGAAAGGGTAAACAGTGTGTCTGGTTGTGAGCTATCACCAGAAGCTGAGGTGTTTTGCATTAGCAGTTAACATGAGTTCTGTTCATGCCACCTCCATCCGAGAAAAGGTAGGTTCTGTCTGCAAACATTGTGTATTCCTCTGTATGGTAAAAGTTGAAGGGCTGACATTGTGACTAAATACAGTGCCACACCACTAGTTCTGATGGAAGTGTGGCACCTGCTAATTATTGAAAGGAAACAGAACAGGTACTGCCAGGTACAGGAAGTATAAATGCATAACTCAGTGCAAAGTGGACCTTTAGCACTTTTCTTTTGCAGCTGTGCAAAATTTAAAGTTCATCCAGAAGGGGCCACTGAGAAATCAAGTCTTCCTGTTTAAACACATGGGCTGCAGGTAAATCCTCAGAAGTGTGATAAGAAGTTGGTTGTGGTGCTTAATCAGCATGCTTATCATCAGTCCTTTGCCACTGATTCAGGGACGGGAAAGCCTGCAGGACTCTTAATTTTGTAAAAATTCTTGGGATAAAGTCTTGATGTTTTGTTCAAAAGTATTTTGCCTGTGGCTGTTTCGTATAAATGAAGCAGTACACAGAGCAGCCCCAAAGTGAGTACTGATGTTCACCTGGCGGGCAAAAAACATCTACATGGTCTAATAATAATTGGTGCTAGAGAATTTAATTTTTTAAAAACATTCAGTTCCAAAGCTCTGTCATACAAACTCCTATTCATGCCAACAGAGTTCGATATGCCAGTTTTATGGCTACTCTGCAAGAAAGCATGAAGAGTTTCTGCTCTGTCCTGTCTCACTGATTTCTCTGGAATAGAGCAAATAGGATAAAAGCACACAACAGTCCTTCCTCTGTTCCATTAGAGCTGAGGAGCAAAAACACAAGTTTCTGTCATACTTCTTATGCCTGTTGAGAAATCATCCTCTGCTTAGGCTTTCAGTTCTGTTTTGAAGCTTCAGCAATTTTGCAAGTGATGCAACTTCAAAGTTATTTTTTTAAGAATTAGAGGAGAACATCTAGATTGAATTTTCAGTCATCACAAGCCAAGTCTGATGCAAGCAGCTTTCAGAGCCAGACAAACTGATCTTCATTTGAATCTGCTGTGCACCTCCTCATCCATCTTAAGGACAGTAATTGTCTGTCATAAACTAGAAGACATTTTTTTGTCTAGTTAACCGAAGATTTAGGTATTGTGAAGGTACACCAGTTGCATACGAGCTGACCTCAGCTCCTCCCTCCACTTCCCATTGCTGTCATTTAGGGCAGTTTTAGCTCACCCAAGCTAGAGTGCAAGTGGAGCAGTGCTGGGTGCTCTCAGTTATCCTCCTCACTTGACAGAATTACTTGTATGCATAGGGAAGGGACTAATGTGTGTTCCATGGCACAAGAAAAGGGACCCATGAACAAATTTGGCTTTCTACTGACTTGTAGCAGTGAAAGGGCTAACAATTCTATGTTATCAATACCTCAGAAGCAAATGGTAATGCTTCTGACAAAGGAATACTATGTTCTTCTATGTCAGATTCATCAGCAATTAATTTTCTTCACACAAAATTCATTTTGCCTGTGTTTGATAGCAGTCCGTTTTCCTCATGGCCACTATTTATACAGGCATTCCTACTAGCAGTGGCGTGTCTGTGTATCAAGCCATTTTAATTTAATAGGTTTGGGATGAATCGGGAACAGCTGCCATTTCATTATCCCAAAATGCTGCCTCCTCCTATAGGAACTCAGATGTGATAAAGAATGAGGAAGCCTGGTCTACCACTACCATTATTGTTAATGCTTCTGTTACCATTGGGTAAGAACAGACTGAAATGGCTTAAAGTTCCCCTCCATGAGACAGCAGGAAAATGGAGGGAAGCAAAAGCAGGGGACGAGTGTGTGAGACTTTCTAGCATCTTTGAACTGGTATTACTGAAACGTGATGCATGACAGGATTGTTTCTATCACTGTCTACAAGCTGTTTAGGAAAGACAAAATGAGTAATAAGTTGTGAAAAACTAAAACTATACAAACTAAAAATATTTCTACTTGTGTAATATCTCAGAACTGCAGAATCCTAAGTGCCCATAAATAATTGCTAACAAAGCTTCTGTGGTACCTCTGTTACAGATCTTCACTCATCACTAAATCATACCAGAGAAGTAAACACATTATTATGCATAGCTGCATAATAAAAAGTTGGAGTGCTATAGCAGATTTATTCTCTTAAGCAAGCACAATTTAAATTACATTTCCAAAAGCAAATAGATCTATTCTGTAACAGAAAAGGCATTGGACCCAACAAGTGGCAGTTTTCTCTTGGAACTCACTAGGGAAAAAAAAGTACTGGACTAAAAACTAGTTTTTGTCTAGAACTAGTAGTGATGAATGAAACTAACATTCAGTTTGGGTAGGCAACATCCCATTATTATGTCTCCATGAATCTGCAGCAGTTCAAAGAATTTAATATTTTTGTATTGAATAAAATTATGGGAAAAATGGAAGAAAAATATTTAAAACCGTGAATGAAAACTGAGATTTCTGGAAGACTTTGTTGTCAAATGGATAAAGGTTCCAGAATCAAACAGCTGAGGGCTAGAACATTGCAAAGTGAGGACAATTAGAAGCCAAACATGAATGCAAAAGTTACAAAATGTTAGGGGAAAAAAAAGGCAAAATCCTACTGAAAGGGTACTGGGAACAGAAAGGATGCTAACAGTCCTTAACATTCATTATTGCATGAATAAAGAATGCAAAAATGAAAAACTGAATACCAATTTCTGTCCCGTACCTGGAAGGGATCAGGGTGGCCCATCATAGCAGGAAGGGATTAATGAGGCAAATTACTCTTTGGACAAGGGGCTTAATATGCAAATTGTATTTTTTTTTTCAAACACAAGTTGAAGATCAATAAAAGAAAAAAAAACCTGCACAAGTTTCTGTGGGTCATTGCATCATTTCTGACACGTTTGTCTAATCTGTTCCTAAAAATCTCCAGCAGTGGAAGCGGCATCCCTGTTTAGGCAGTGCTTATGTATTTGCTTTCAGTACTGCTACTGCTACTGTACTGCTCTTTGCTTCAGCATTTCCGTGGCTACGAACAAGAAAAGTACTGACATGAATCTGAAAATACAGTCATCTACTAGACTTTTCAACAGGCTTGATTGCCTAGAATGGGTTTAGAAGAAATTCAAGAACTTGGGAGTGCTCAATTCTGAGGGACAAGGAGAGTTGCTGCTTCCCGCTGTGTGTTTCCTTGTAGTGAGTAAAAGGTCTATGCAGAAACGATGGGCAGGTAACCCTTCAGTGACAACTCCTGAAATCCCGATGTGACAAGCACAAGGCTGTTACTGCTGTGAATAGAAGGGACCCTGCCCTGTACCGAGAGGGCACAGACACTTCGTACTGCTTTTGCACCCGCTCGCGTTCGTGGCTTAGCTGGGTCCAGTGTTTCCAGCAGCTCCTGCCCTCCGGGAAGGCTGCCAGGCAGGAGAGGGCAGGTGCACGGCAGCCTCAGCTCAGTCTGTCTGTCCTCGCTGTGTTTGTAGTGGAGCTGTTACACGCGGAGGAAGCGGGGCAGGGAGGCCAATGTTTTGTCTCCAGGGGCTTTTTCACATCAGCGTGCTCACCCACTGTCAGCTGTTAGCTGTTTTTCCTTTTCATCCCACTGTCATCATCCCAGGGGAGCACAGAGGTACCTCATAACATTTACAGGCACGTGCACGTAATACTACATTTTAGGAGGACCTTCAACAGTAGAACAGAAGTCTTACTGTAGGAAGCTAAAACATACCAGTAAAGTCTCATTTGTCCCAAACCTCTGGAGTCTTGTTGCTACTAGTTTCACAGGTCATAAAAGAAAACTATATGAAAGGTAATGACTCATTCAGTGGGGATAATACTTAACTGTGCTGGTCTCGGCAGAGTAAGAATGAATTCCTGTAAAGGAATCCTGGCTTTCCAGAAGGTGCACTACCTTCCCGTGTGTTTTCACGTGGGACAGCACCCCTGTGAAGTCCCAGTGTGACACACATTTCCAGCTGCCCTACCACTGCCGCATGCACTTGCTGCCTAGGACTGTACAGTGGGTTTTGCATGACAAGCATTGTTTACAGTGGAAACTAGTTCTTTAGGATATATGGAGTTGATTCAGATACAGTCATTGAAAAGCCTCGCTGATAAAATGTAATTCTTTTATCAAGCATCTTCTATAAACACATTGAAAATATACTCCTCCTGCTGGATTTAAAAAATAATTGAAAATAATTTCTGCCTTTAAAAGTTTCAACTACCAGGTGTGAAGCATGCTAGCTACTAAAGAACAAGTGTTCACCCAAGAACCTTACAGAGCAACTTTTTTCCATTATTTCCAAGCGTGTAATCATGTTGTTTTCACTGTACTTTCAATTCTGCGGAGCTGGACTCACTCTGCACAGAATCCCGGGTCACTTTGCTGCAGACCTACAGCACCAGAGTGCACACAGCTCCCCCAAGTGGAATATGAGCTCCTGCGACTTTTTTTTCGATGGGGAATTAGGAGAGTGCACTTTTGTGGAATTGAGATACTGATCATTTGATGACCGAAAGCAAGTTGAAGCAGAAATAAAAGTCTGCAGGTTTAGATCCCCTCCTATAATCAAGTTCTTAAGCTGTTGTATGAGAGAGGGTCTGGATTTGTGTGGGTTTAATTTCTTTCTTAAAGATGTTTTGTATTTTCTAAATGTGAAGTTGACCTTACAGATTAATTTTTGGAATAAGAGTATGGTAACTTTATACAGAAATAAAGTGGGGACTAAGCTGATTTTGTCTTCTTTTTTTTTTAGGAACACATTCAGTGTATTTAATTCTCTTCCCTTGCATTGAAAAAGAATAAAAAAATAGTTTAAAAAATTACAGCAATGAAAAGGACTCCCAAATTAGGTATCTCATGCTATTTCTCCAGAATGTTTAATGCTTAACTGCCATGTTGTATTGAAGTTATTACATTTTAGCCAAAGAAAATAAAGACACGCACACACCATCCAATTGTCCTTTTATATTTTTATTTGGTGTTAAGTAACTCCACAAGAAAACAAAATCAGTTACTCTGGTGTACGTGAAATCAGAACAATACAACCACTTGAAGCAAAAAGTAGAAACAAATTTCAGCCCAGGAATGGAAAACTGATACTTCAGTGCGATGGATATGCAATGCGCTTCATCCCACAGTGCGGTTCAGCGTATGCCAACCTTTAATGCTTTTGTTGTTATTGTTGTTGTTGTTGTTGTTGTTGTGTGTGTTTCTATCCATATAGAAAAACTAAAAACCACACTTCAACTCTCACTGAAAGCCTTAGAGCTTTAGCCATTAAACTATGAAAACAAGTAAAGACAATTTGTTATTGCCCAAGCTCAATATAGGATTTTATTTTCCCCAAAGGTGCTGGAATCGTTACACACCACAGTGTAACTACAAACAACACCTTTGTTATTTTTGAGCCCTTTCTTACCAAAGAAGCAGCTCTAGCCAGAATTAACTGAGCTGAAGTTTGTGTTTGAAATATGTCCATTTGGTCATTTCCTGTTCTCAAATGAAGTTCTATTCCATTCTTCACTGTAGTGATTTGAAGAATTTGTGTGTAAAGTTCTTTTTTTACTTTCATGTTACAGTTAACTAGTTCTCAGTGCAGGTGCTAAACAACCTCTCAAGGAAGCTCCAGAAGAAAGTAAAATATATAAAAATCTATTCAAAGTCTGCAAATAAATTAAGAAAAGAAACTGTAAAGTGTCAAAAGATTTGTTGTATGAATACAAACCCTAAAACATAGTCTAAGAGGAGGACCAAAAGAAAGTCCCTGGGTAAGAGCAACCAAGCCAGTTTTAGTGAGGATCTCACCAAAAGTGTTGCACAGACTGGCATGGTTTCCCAACCACGTATTTAAATTCTTACACTGTCAATTGAATAAAGGCAACAAAACCCAGTTACTCAGAAAGCATTTCTAGCGCAGAACATATTTCAAAGGCAGTTCAGCTCACATTTCAAACAGCTACGTTTGTTGTGAGGTTTATTGCCTGTCAAAATTAACGGTGAAGCTTTTCAAGTCAGTGTTGGACTTTCTGCACTCCCTGGTGTTATAGACATGCTGCGATTGTGTAGACTAGTTAGTTGTCATTTTTTAAACTAGGAGTTGGTAAAAACTTAGAATGTTTAGTTTTGCAAATATTGCTCCTCCTGGCTTATACATTTTGCATAATGTGTTAAAAGCACAAGGAGTTGATAGTCTTGTACAGATGCAACTTGACAATGTATTGACTTTCTAAGTTAACAAAATAAAGTTCAAAAGCAATTCACATAAAGCAACAATCACTACTGCAATCACACATGTATGTTGTAAGTCATCACCTTCCCTACCCCCACCCACCACACACGTAACTTGCCCCACACATTCTCTCAGAAACACAAAATGAACTACGAGATTTACTAAATTACAGCCACAACAGCAGCTAACTGCAGCAGCCACAGGATTTCTTTCAAGTGAAGCACTGACCCTTTGCATTTAAAACATTGAACACTCTGAGCATTTTAGAGAGTTTCAGTCATTCAGGCTCAAGTTCAGTTACAGGATGCTTTTGCAGGTTACATGAATGCCTTCATCTGCAACAAGACAACATTCTCATTACTCGTTAACAAAATTCACAACAATCCACACATCACCCAGTGGTTTATTATTTTTGGTGTTACTTTTTAAACTTCTGCCCCACGTTGGCAAGTTGCTAAAAAGGACAAAAAAAAAGAAAAAAAGGAAAAAAAAACCCACATTGCCTCCATACCTACAAAAAATCCTTGGCTTCTCCAGTTAGCAAAAATACAAACCATGGTATCCTCAGTGTTGGTTTGCAGGAGGGGGGGATCATAGGATAGAAAACACAGTTTCTGTAAGTCTCTAAAGCACAACCCTGTTGTTCCTACTTCAAAGTTATGAGATTTACTGAATGAAGACTGGACAAGTCATTCATGCTTTTCTCCTGCATTCAGAAAGGCACTGATAGATTACAGTGTTAAGTATTTATCTCCCAGTTCTTAGAGAACAAAGCCTAATGTGCAGAAAGCTGAAGTCTCTGAATAGCAGAAGTAGTTGTAGACACTGCGATGCTAAGAAGATAGTAATAGTGGTAGGGCTACAGTTACGAATGAAAATAACTGCAATTAAGATGCAAAAAAGCAGTGGTACTACTAAGACAAGCACATGCACATCCATTCTTGATTTGACAACACAATCTAGTCTAGTTCAAATAGCCAAGAATTTAACAGTATTTTTGGGGGGAAAAAAATCTTCAACAGGACAGCTGTGTCCTCATCTATAAAATAAGCAAGAAGAGAAAGATAAATACACATCTGAATCCATTAACTGAAGAGGAAACTCAAGTTGTTGTTTTAGAGCTACAGACCCTCAAGAAGGATAGTTTTCCATCTCATGTTACTTTTCAATCATCTTTTCTACTCTGCAGTTTTTACAGTTGAGTTCGAGAAAAAAGCTCCTCCTCACACGGATCAGCCCATTCACTTCCACCTTCTGAAGCTGTGTCTTCAGAGCTGGAGCTATCACTGGAGTAGATCTTCTTCCTGAAGCCATTTGGTTTTGCCTCAGCATCTATATCATCTGCACATCTTGCTTCATAAACAGAAGAAACCTAAGGATGTAAACTGACAGTGTTGATCGGGAACAATAAAGAACACGCTCGCTTTTCTCTGGGCTGGGAGCTTATATGGTTTTGTAGTTGTCCAAGAGAGATGCCACGATTACAGGACAAGTCCTTCTCTTTCCTGACTTAGTCCACTATGTAGAAAGCACTGCAGAACAGCAGGGGAAAAAAAGTGGGGCTTTTCCCTATTCCTTAATTTTGGGATTTGCACAAAACAGCAAGAGAATCAAAAGTGAACTCAGTTAGGATGTGTCTTTATCACAGTTTATATTAGAAAAATTACTTAAAAATTATCTCAAGTTGGTAGTAAGTATTAAATAGCAAGAAAACACTGCACAGATCTGACTAAACTTCAAGCAAATACATTTTCAATCTATTTTCCACTGAATCTTTAAAGCTGTAGCAAGCATGTCACAGTGTAAATGTAAGTGCTGTTATCACTATGAAGTCCAAAGGTGTGTGAGTAAATGCACATGTATTTCCCTACAGAAAAAAAACACAACAGGGTTTTTTTGCTTGTAATGAGGACAGAGATGAGCATACATTATGCCTTCAGATACTGGTCCTTTCTGCCCTCACAGCACACATGAGCCCACTCTAAGCTTACTTAGCTGAGGAAGAGAAGACTCATGCTTAACACTCATGACAAGCGAATGCCAGGCATTCCCAAAGGAAACCGGCTTTGCTTATCTACTAGAAATACAACTGTTCATACAAAGGGCTGTACTCCCCAAAGTACGACACCTCGAGGAACTTTCAGAAGAATGCCCAAGATGCAGAGGAGATTAAAAAACAAAGTAAGGGAAGAAAAGCTTTTGAAGGTTTTTGCAGGAATTTCACGAGGTCAGACTGAGAACTGTGATGAAAGGAAAGATGCAGCAGCCCACCCTTATAAAATAAGCAAACAACTTCCTCCCCCAAACCAATGGCAAACTTACCATATTAAAATCTAAAAGATGTTCATCATCATTGGATATTTCCTTTACATCTGCAAGTTCTCCTACACCATTCTCTCCCTTGGCATTTGTATAGCACTCTTACATTGTGTTTGTGGGGGTGTTTCAGACGAAAAGGAAGAAAAAACAGAATTGAGGAACACTGTTATTTACATTTAGTCAGAATGAAAGCATCCAGACAAGTATGCTTGAAATTCACTCTAGCCCATGTAAGCTCTGTGCTTGTGGGGGATTTTATGGTCTGACACCCTTACAGAGATCAGCATAATACCTTATGGAAGCTTCATCAAATCCTACCTGGATAACCAAATAATAAAAGAGGAAGCTACTTAGTTAATGAAAACACCTAAAATACTAAAGTACAAAGAGCAAGAATTACTTTTTAATCATAAATGCTTCAGTATGTTTTTCAATTCTGATACTGCAGAGTGTTCCAGATCATTCCTGTTAGGTTCTACCCCTACAGCACAGACTGCAACTGCAGCCTGATCCTCACTGAAGCTCAAAAAAACCCAGTTGATATGAATGACTGTGGTTTCTACTTACCAGAGTAAACATCTATATATAAAATCAACACCTATCATATAGATAGATACACATGGATCACATGCATCAATATCCATATATAAAAAATGCCTGCACAGAAAACTTGATAGAGTTTGCTAAAGAACAGCTCTGAGGCTCGGTTATGGTCTTGTTCAAAGACCGAGTCCCAAAGGGCCTGTTGTACCTCCTGGTCACTCGGGCCGGGCTGTGTCCCTGCCCGTGTCCCTGTCCCTATCCGTGTCCCCCGCCGCAGTGACAGCGCTCACCGCCAGGTGCCAGCAGGAGCCGCTGGCAGGGCCCGCGGGTGGCAGCGGGAACACCACAGGGGCACACGGAACTTTGTACAGCCCGGGCTTTGCACAGACCGAGCGCTGATTCCGACACGGCACCTTCTGCGACCAGCCCAGGGGGCATCAGTCTATTCTCTCTCATTGTGCACAGTTCTATAGCTGGGAGCCACATAAATTAAGATGTTTTTAAAAGTAACCCAAAGCTGTCCTGAACACCAAAGTACGGGTGTTGTGGCACCAAGAATATGGTTTGGTTGGCTGCACTCCAGAAACACCTCAGTACTAATTGCTGGCTAATCCACTTTCAAATTATTAAGGTACCAGGTCTCTGAGCAAAGCTTTCTTGCCCTGAGCTGCTACCTACAGGAAGCACCAGAGAGCCTATCGATTCTGGATAAAAAATGTTGTTTAGCATCTTGCCTTCTCCCAGAAAATCTAAAATGGTATGCAGGCAAAAAAAAAGCCGCCTGGATTCTTGCCTGTCTACTGAAAACCTGGGCCGAGTCAGCTGTGAGATGCTCCAGATTCTGGGGTGCTGGAAGCACACCTGCTCCTGCTCCCTGCTCAGAGCGGACCTGCTCTCTGTGCCGCACAGAAAAATCCCCAGACTGCAGGGCGAAAGGAGTGGCCCAGTGGCAAATCCCTCTCCTTCCCAGTCTGAGAGAGATTCCATACATTCACTGAATAACTGGCATGTAATCAATGCAAACCATAAAAGGTAATCATCATGTTTTCACATTCTTATAAAATTGCCTATCTAGCAAGTATTTTTGAGGAAGAAACATTAAAACATGTAATAAAGTATTTTCAGAGTCAGAGGTTCATTTTCTGGTTACTTAATTGCAGGCTCTGGAATTAAGTAAATTTGCATAAATATTAAGAGTATTTTAAAACCACTTTCTTTTAAAACCAATAAGATCTACTACAAGTGCAACTGAAGCATCCCAGTTCTCTCTCAGGTAAGAGCAGTAATTGTGGAAGCTTACTGGTGTGGGTGTTTTAAATACAGACAGTAGTTCCAATTCATCTGAGAAATCCCAGTCCGTAACAAGGAGCATTTTGTTCTAACACAGGTGCAACAGCAAGTTAGTTCTAACAGGCAGAGGTGCTTACCTTCACACTGTGATGCAGGAAAAAGGGGAGAATAGAGCGCCTTTTCCCACCAGCATTGCTTTTCCTGGCTGCCACTCATTCTCTGCAGATTAGTATTCAATATAGGAAAGCGTTTAGACAATAATCACACTTCATTATGCCATAAATAATATACTTACATGTAAAGGAAGAAACTCTGGTATCACAACTAATTTGCTAGGTGTTATATGTCACACTGCTCAATTTCTAATACTAATGGGAGATGACTGTCAAACTACAGTGAAACATCTGCTCTGAACTCTTACAGCCACCATGAACTCCATGCTGGGGCTCAGATTTTGCCATACAATCCAGAACAAAAAACCTAATTCCAGCCCTACACTTTATAACCTACAGAGAGATGGAACCCAAGAGATGGAAGATAGCAAAATGTTAGTCAACATGATGAACAGCTTAGTGTAAAATGAAATAGAAAAGAAAGAGAACAAAAAGCGGCAAAATTTGATATTTTAAAGTCTGGAAGAGTGAACTAGCAGTACTGTTACCCAACGGGATAATACAAAGTGAGTGTTATCAGGATGATCAATAATTTGTCTTTATGCTTAAAATAATCTATTCACTAAGAATAACAAAATACTCCTTCCCCTTGCCATATTTTAACATTAGTTTAAGTTTACCAGAGCCCTTTCCTTTTGACATTAATGGACATGGCTAAAATACCAAGGGCTTGTCACAACAGACAAGTCCCCAGTTTTATGGCTGCACTGAGGTAATCCCATTAACCATCAGAAGATGACACCAGCTTGTAACATCCCCTATAGATATTAGATAGAATGATTCAAAAAACAAACTATAGTGCAATTACCTACAACAAAAATTAACAAATGAGCTTCAACACTGACTTTCTATCCAGCTTCCTCCTCTGTAAATCTGGGAACAATTAAGCATTGAAAATTGATGAACCTCCTTTTGTTCCTCCTTATACTACTGTAGATTATAGTCTGATAGGAAATAAACTTACATTTATTCCTTAATAAGTTCCTCTCAAACCAAAGCAGCAATTCAAGAATGCTGTATTCAGAAGCACGTGCCAGATTCAACTTATTTTTTCTCACGAAATTGTCCTATAATGAATATTGAATTTATCCATGCTGGTTTCCTCTCATAAGACCAAGGAACAGTCCTTTTGGGACCAGCCTCCAAAAATTCAAACTCCAGTTCCAGAAAAGGGAGTTCTTAGAAAATTACACCATAGGTTCTGTCTTTTTTAACGTTACACACAAACAAAAAAAAAATAGGGGAGGTTAAAAAAAGACAGCTCAAGGGTATTTGAAGGAAGATTTAATATAGAAATAGGTCCATTTACAAATAAATTCAGTCAGGGAAGCCTCACTCTGTGCTGACTACAGATAGAGGCATCTCAACTCCACAGGCGAAACACTTTACTAACTTCAAAGTGTCTCCCCTCACTGCTGTCACACCTGCACCCAGGATAAGCTGGCTGAGCCACAGCGGGTTCCAAGCCAAGCCAGCTGGAGCCTGGCAGGGTGTACCAAGCTGCGGTGCAGTCCCTGCCCGGGCAAAGGCACCGCAGGAGCCCAGCACCTGCTGCAGGGGGCTCGGGGAGTGAGCTGGCACTGCTGTGCTTCCCTCACAGCCCCAGCGCCTACAGAGCTCAGGGACAGGCCCAGCTCAGTGCAGAGGAGCCTGGCAGCACTCCCGTCCGAGCTCAGCCCTGGCCCTTGTGGTGTGTGTTATTTCTCACTCAGCATCGAGCTCAGGTGTGTAAAGCTAAAGGATGGAGCTGTAAAGACCCACTATCCATACTAAAGCCACTTGGCGGCTTTGTTTGGGAGGGGATGGGGGGCATAAGCTAATGTCCACTTTATACGTTTACTGAAGAAAACCATTTTTTCCTACAGTTGTTTAAACTTTTACTATAACTGCACAATCTGGTATCATGATAATTGTTGTGAATTGAAGAAATAATCGCAATCAGTAAAAACAAAATACCAACTTTGGAAAAGCACTGTAAGTCTACTTTCCTTTGCTGGCAATCCTTCCCTTTTGAAACAGCGTTTTCAATTTATGTCTCCTCCTTCTCTCACACACACCACCAATGTTTCATGAAAAGTTGTATTAAATTGTCCAGCTACCCACTTAAATAGCTGTTATTCACAATTGCTCTGGTATTAGAAATTGCACATGGAAGTCTCTCCTCTCTGAGACTATTCATATTTATTTTACTTTATTCTTAGGTAGAACTCAAACATAGCAAGGCAAAACTACTGCAATGCTGTTTACTCCAGTCTTGCTCCAAGTTAGAGAGAAGACTGACGGGTTTCCTTTCTTATTTTCCAGCTAGGCAAAGGGTAATAACTGAGGCTTCTCCCAGAGCCTCTGGCTGAGGCAAGGTCAAAGCACTCCAGGATTTAGCATTTACAAGCACAAACGCTACTGTAAAGTTACAGCAATGCAAGATTCTCTTGCATCTCCCCACATCCTGGCTGATTTAACCCACTGTCTGCGAGTTTTTGGTGGATTTGGGTCAGAATTGTACAGCTGCATGCAGAAACTAAAACTCCTGATTCTGGCTCCCTGTTACCTTTCCCACCCTGAGAGCTAAGCCAACAGCAGAAAGAAACCAAATCTAAGGTTTGCTATTGTTTAAGAGTTTGAGAGACTAAAATAGTTTCAAAACTTTAAATAGCACTTGTATGTCTTTCATTGGCAACTACTGCACATTTGTTCCTTGCAACATCATTCTGTATCTGTTTTCTCAAATGAACCTTCCCGAGAACTTCATACAACAGCAGGGCTGTCCATTTAGGTCTTTCATCCAAAGCTTCACATGAAACCTCTGGTACACAAAGGAACAATTATTCTTTGCAAGCATCAGTACAAATGTTTTCTAAATGAATGAAAGCAAATATTACATTTTTTTTTTAACTAAAAAAGAAAGAAATTTTAGTGCACTAACGTGAAGGAGGGATTTTGTGAGCTTAAGTGAGAAACAGCCATTTTAAGTAGTGTATTTGATTTCCAGCATAATGATGGAAAAGCAAATCACTATTTTAAGGATACACCTGCATAAAATGAAAAACAGAGAAGTGAAAGATGGTGTTTTTCCTCACCTCCTCCATTCACACAGGTATTTGAAATAAAGCAGCCAAGGAGGATTCCTGTTCTACACACTTTTATTGTATTGCTGCTTTCTTGGCAGGGCTGCTGTGGACAGCAACGTGTGGTTGATTAGCTGATGAAGTGGCATTGTGAGAATGCAGCGGGATATCACATTATATTGATGTGGGGACAAGGACAAGCACTTTGGTCAACACGCCTCAGCCTGAGGAGCAGGGCGACCTGGAACCAACACTCAGTAGGAGCATTTTACTCTTTTGCTTATTTTTGGTTTTCCTCAGGTCAGAGCTTGATTGCTCACACAAGTAATTTATTAGAAATTTACTTTATTCTTTTTTTCCTGGCAGAAAACAACAATTTTTCAACCTCATAAATTTCTTAAGAGAACATTTATGAATATGCAACAGGTTTTTTTCTCCACAAAGAACCAGCATAGGTTGTGCTTAACAACTTAAATCTTATTTTATCAACAATCTGCATAGGGAGAAATATCAATGTTTTTTACTATTCCTTAGCTAACAATTTTGTATGAGGCAGCAATCATTTTTGTTGATTTCCCTGATTCCATCAGAAGTTTTTCCCTACAGTTACAAGCAAAAGTCCACAGCAAGTTCATACAGCAGCTGAGTCATTTGCTAGTTAGAAAAGTTAGACTGCTCAGAACTTTTTTCTTCAAGCAAAATTTATGCAAGGCATCTTCTTAGAGCTGGGACCTAGAGCTGTAAAGACCAAGTGCCTGAAGGTCTTGGAAAAAAGGGCACTTTCAGTATTTTACAAAAAAGTTTAATTAAATTTCACATCTACCCATGTAGTTATTATTTTTTATCTAAATTGATATGCCCTTCAGGAGAGACTATTTGGGCTTTAGATACTAATCTGGACCCACCATCACTGAGTATTGGTACTCCTTCAGGACTCATGCTGACAAGGGACATGGCCATGACAAGGGTTGCAGAATGTGGACACAATAAGCACTAAAGCCTCAGTACAGTCTGAATGAGCATTATCAGAGGGGTCACAACTGACAGTTTCATAACCAGGCATATAAAATATCATATTAATCTCTAAGTACAGATTTCTTTGAACCTGCTCTGCAGCCCCTTACTATCAGGAAGAATACAAGAAACACATGAATGATTTAGAAGTCAAAGTGGCAATGAGTCCCATTCCAAAAGATCAGATGTTCGTTTTAGTTCATCAGCCACCAGTGAAGATATACCTGACTCAAGAAACTAATCACAAGGGGAGCTGAGTCTGGATTTATATTCTTAAAACCTATTTGGCAGTAACCTAATTGTTGAATTTCACTGAAAACATATGTGCTAGAGAGCCTATGAGATAACCTAGTCTCTACGACTGCAGAAAGCTTGAGTCAATTACAATGCACTATTTCTCTAGTCAGTCTCTTCAGGGCAGAATTTCCACTACTTCCCTAAAACTAATTGAGCCTTGCAGTAATGTTCATTGTCTAGTTAGAATTCTTATTCTTCAATTTCCCTTACTGTGATTTAAGGTCATCACATCCACTTTGTTTACCCGAGCCTACAGAACAACACAGCTTGTCCCTTATCTCCTCTACTATGAACATGGCTTTTGCAAAGCTGCTACCTCTGCTTCAAGACTCTTGAGATAAAACACCACCAGTTCCTTCACTGTTTTCGTAAGTAGTGATCTTTGTGTTGCTCTCCTCAAGACATTCTTCTTGATACAGAGAACCAGAGCTGAGCCCGGGACTCCAGCAGGGCAATTCCTTCCCCTCTTACAAGGGCATTTCTGTTTATGTATCTCAGTGTTGCTGTCTTTCACAGTGTGTCATTCCTGACTTACACTTAGCTATGATCTACCTGAAGATACTTTTCTGTTTCACATAATTTCCTCACCTGTCACTCCTCCCACTGTGTTTGTCAAGAGCATCATTATTTTCTTTAGAAATTTTAACTGCCCCTGCAGGATTGCATTTTATGTTCCAGACCACTGCCCCAATTTAACAACTTTTGATTCTAATCCTGTCTTACGGTGTAACTGCAGACTTTCCCAGTTTTTTATCATCACGGATTTTCAGAAACATGCCTCACACCACAAAAAAATAATCATATTTTTTGTCATCCAGTAATCCACTGACTTATTTTGAGAGTGAAATCTTTTCACTAAACCAATACTTGGAAATTCCCTTTCTCAGCTACTTGTGCCTTTGGGCCCTTTACACCTTAAAATATTACTTTAGAGAATTTAAGAGAGTCATTGGTAACACCCCAAGATCCATTTTTCTCTTTAAAGAATTGCTTTTTACGTATTTTCTATCGTCTGTGTGTTCTCAAACAAGTATTCTACTAGGTTTTTCTCAAGTTGGTTCTGCTCTCCATGATATGCAGCTGAATATTGCTATGACTAGCTGAAAGTGTAGTTTATCTCTACTACTCCTCTACTTAATTGTCTTTTCATATTAATCAATACCTTGGATATTACCTTTTCATAGCTTTCCAAGATTGTTAGTTCTGTCTCTCAAATATCTTTCACTCATTTTTCTGTTTCTGATTCACTTCTGGGACTTTCAAGTGTACCATATCTGTATTTTATTGGCTTACTTTAAACCTTGCGTTTTTCCCTTGGGATTTTTATACTGTTACGGTAAACTCTATCTTTTTAAGTTCTCTCATACAAACTACTACCATCCTTCAATACCTCAGCAAATGAACGTTTCCTTCCTTAGAAGGTTAGAGCTTACAGTCTTCGTAGGTGTTTTCACAAAGAACTATTGGGACTAATTCTGTCTTAGCCCCAAATTACCCTCTCTTACAATGAAGTCCTTTGCTTTGTAAGTGGATCACTCTACGTGGTCTGTCTCCACTTGATTCCCCCCCTTGACTTTTAAGGCACACAGCAGACATCTCTGAATTTTGTCTCCCTCTTATCACTACCTGGATTTTATCTTCTACACTGCTGACCTCCGAACCAATGTTTGCAAGACATCCCTCTTCCCTTTCTCTCTTGACAGCCCTTCCTGAAGGGGTGTTACACCCTTCCATTGCAATACTTCAGTCAAGCAAAGTCCCTCACCAGATCTCACAGCCAGTTCAGTCATGAGATCCACAAACACACAGTTTTTGCAAGTAAAATTCCCTCATGCCCCAAGCCACTGTCTTAGGCACGTTCAGACCTTAGAAGTTTGGTACCAATCCCAACGAAACCTACAGGTCCTTTTATCTAACTCCAGGACTCATTAGTATGGGCATTCTTGAAGCACACCTACTAGACTGGGGCCTCTATAAAGCTGCTGACAAGAGATTCAGTGCGAGCATATTCATGGTATATACTCAGAGATCATTAACTGGTCCAGTTATGTACTTACCCATGATTCCATGGCAAATGCTAAGAGATTTACTGGGAAGAAAAAGGACTGTACTTTGGGCGGGGCAAAGGGGGTGTGTTTGTTGGGTTTTATGTAGTTGTTTGGGTGGTGTGAGCTGGTGGGTTTTTGCAAGGGTTGTTTTGTTTGGATTTTTTTGTGTTCTGTTGTTTTGGTTTTGTTTGGTTGATTTTGTTGTTTGGGGTTTTTTTTAAATCTTAAGGCTAGGTATGTAATTATCATTCAGGTTTGAAGAACTTCTGCAGGAGCTACTAGCAAATTCCTGCTGCAAAAGCCACTCTAATTCTAAAAGAAGTGTTCTAATATAGAAGGTAAGAGGGAGGAAACTGAACCAGATTCTCCTACAGTCTTATAAATAGGAGGTATTCAGAGAAGTGTGTTTGCACAGCATGTATATAACTTAAGTGATGCAAAACAGAATGTGTTACTATTACACTGTGGTCTGTATTAGTGTTTTCACATCTATTATTTTTGCAAAAATATTGCAGGTACCTCAAAACATAACTTAAACTTCATGTTAGATGGCAGTGAGTTAAACGATAACTTTCATTTCTGTCATAAGTCAACCACAGAAACACAGAAGTTTCATTTTTAAAAAATCTTTACAAATATTGATCTATACTAATCAATACCACAGCTTCCAGTCAAGGTTTTTTTCCCCATGCATGTATGTGTGGGGTGTCCACAAAAAATGTTCCTCCTAGACTGCCCTAATTCTAGGCATTTCATACTGATTTTGTTTAATGCTCATGAATATAAATAATACCACTCATAAAAAGAAAAAAGCTCACACACATCTTTTATAGACACTTAAGTACAACAAGAAATTTAAACAAATGTTCTTAAGCCAAAAAGACAATCATCTTCAGACTCAAAGTACCAGCGCTTAGAAAAGCCCAGAGTGTGCACATACCTCTCGAGACACGGTAGATACAAGGCAGGCAAGTTAACCCAGGCTGTCTCAGTTTAGGGTGCAATCAGGCTCCTCAAGGCCCCGGCAGGAGCTGAATTGCAAACCAAACTGGAGTCTAGATTGCTCAGATTGTTCTCAGTGGTTTATCAATTTGTAGCTGTGAAACACCTACAAAATCATGAGACCTGAGCAAGGGAAGCAGTTTTCCTCTTGCACTAAGGAACTCAAAGAAAATAAAATACCAGAACTTTCTGAACACTATTCACTACCAAAGATTCAGAGCTACCATAAACTATTGAACCACTGTTAACTTATACCAGCCACTTACTACTTTCTTCAATGGATAAGTAGTTGAAGATGAGAACAAACGTCCTCATGGAGCACTGTGCATCCAGAGAGGAGATCTGGAAAGGACTGGAAGGAACTTCAGGCTCCTGCTGTCACGAGTAACTATACCACACCATTCGACCACTCACTATGCCCTACTGCATGATGAAGTCAGGTTTCACTTACTTCTGGCAAAAGGCAATGCCAGAATCTCTTCTGACTTACAGTGGAAGTTTATTAATTTTTTTTGGTGACTTTCTGCAAGGGCTAGCACAAACACAGAAACTTCCCAGACTCAGTCAAGATGTTGAAGACACTTCATCTCTGTTAACTTAACAGAGCAGTAGGAATCAAGATGTCTAGAAAAGGTCTGGAAAAGTCACAGATTTGATTCTCTTATGCAAGCAGCTGATATCAACTTATTGACACTGGGAAAAGAAGCAATTAACTTAAAGGAAGATGAGAGCAGAAAAAAATAAGGAAGAAGGAAAATAAGGAAGTCTGATTTTGTTCAACAAAAAGGTGAGCTTTAGTTGTAGCAAGAGGAAGGTGAGTTTTCCCATAT
Organism: Xenops minutus; assembly: GCA_035221455.1. Lineage (NCBI taxonomy): Eukaryota > Metazoa > Chordata > Aves > Passeriformes > Furnariidae > Xenops > Xenops minutus. Next base: position 62,587,153 of record JAWWEE010000122.1, on the reverse strand, counting down.
GAATTAGTGTTTCCAACTTATAATTGAAGAGTATACAATTGCACAACATAAACTGGGTGCAGCTCTTCAATTGAAAATGAAAAAAAATCCCTCCTAATATAAATACAACAACTGCTGAATATGTGAAGAGGAGGCTGAGGAGAAAAAGAAAAGGTAAGATGTAAGGAAAAGAAAATATAAGATGCAACTTATACTTGTCCAAACAATATCTCTGGGCTAGTCACACAACTAATTGTTTTGATAGTTAAGTATTTCTTCTCAAGAGCAGAGGAAGCTCACAGCGAGAAAGACTTGGGATATTTTTGGCTGGAAAGGATTTTTGCTCTTGATTATTACTTAACTTATGGCTATGATTACCTGAAAGAAAACTCTGAGCTTAACTCATAGTTATTCTGAGGCTTCCTTACAGTACTGTGGTAGTGATGGATATTTTGCATTTATGTTTTATTTCTTTTTGTGTCTATGTTGACAAGAGGATGTTTTAATTTCCATACATTTAAGCCTTTCTACAAGCCTTTTCTTTTTTTGCTCAGGTTTACAACCAGCAATTCAACTCCAAATTCTTCTTCTTGTAAGTAACTATATTGAAAAGACTAGCTTCAGATCTTTCTCTTCAGAATGTTAAAATATGTTTGAATCAAAATCAGTAATATTTCATTACTCAAACTTTATGCACATTTTAACATTTTATATGTAAATCAGATAACCTAAAAACCTAAGGTAAACAGATTTTAAAGTCACATGAGTGTACACATGCATATAGTTCTAAAGGTATGCAAGATGACACCAAAATGCCTGAAGATGGCTGATTTTTCACAAAATCACTGAATGACTGAGGTTTAAAGGGAACTCTGGAGGTCCTCATGTCCAACTCCCCCTGCTCAGGCTGGGCCATGTAGAGCAGGCTGCCCAGGACCTTGTCCAGATGTCTTTTGAAATCTCCCAAGGACGGAGATTCTACAGCCTCCCTGGGCAACCTGTCAGCATTCGGTCACCCTTACAATAAGAAAGTTTATTCTTATGTTCAGATGGAACCTCCAGTGTTTCTACAATACTGTATTTTCTAGAGATCTATACAATCACAAACATTTAAATTGAACTGTCACATGAGAAACTGCTGGTTATCAGCTGCCAGCTGCAAATTCTGTAATTTTATATATCCACATACCTCTTCATGCTCTCCTGAAGAAACAGGATTATCCTCGTACGTGGGGAAATGACACCCTGCTTTACAACTGCAAAACCTGCCAGTCTCCTCACGTGGCTCCACTATTCTGCAGTTAACTTTAGAGCTCTCCACTGCTCTCCCATCTAGAGATTCTTTCATACTGCATTCTAAACAGGGATCTTGGTTTCCTACTGGCAACATCCCAGCCGACTCTTCTTGGGAATCCAATGATGTTTGTGCACTCTTCTCCATTCCAGACTTTTTTAATCTGGGAAGGAATTTTCCAGATTCGAGCTCTGATTTTCCATAATAATGCCCTTCTTTTTCTGCATCTTCTTCCAGAGGTTTGAGATCTGCTTGTGGATCCTCAAATACATCTACTTGAGGAGGGACAGCAATACCTCCCTCATCTTTTTCTGACTCAAATTCTGACTCGCTTCCACCACCTGGAGAAAGTTCAGATGCAGAAATTGGGCGAAAGTGAGTCCTTGGAGAAATCCGTATAGCCCTGTACTGCGTTCGATCAACACCACATATCCTGGGGTGTAAAACCTCACTGTCTGAATCAGAGCACAGAATTGACTTAGGTTTAAAACTAGGGCTGAAAGATGCAATTCCTTCTGGCTCAAATGAACACTCTACATGAAGAACTTGTGAAAATGGATTGTTCAGGTCAAAGGAAGAGAATGAGTATTCAAGCCCTGGTTCTTCGACTTGAAAGTTACCACAAGCTCCCAGTAAGTCTTCATGGAAGATAAAAGAAAAACCCTTATTTAATCCATTATCTCCGCTCTTAGATTGCTCGTTCTGTTCAAAGGAGACAAACGGCCTCCATAATTGCCTATGGCCAGGGGCAAAGCTATTACCTGGAGTCATGAAAACATCTGTGCCAGCTATGGTCACCACATCGGAAGCCGCACACTGCAACAGGCTCCCCTTTGAGTGACTCGGTGGCACCACTGCCCATTCTCCATCACTGTTAAAAGTTTTGAGTTCCCCATACACACCACCAAGAATAAATGAGTTTTCTTTATCCTGGTTAACATCCCAAGGTTTTGATGGTGTGGTATAGTCACCACCATCTACTTTTGATAAATCATTTGAGACAAAGGCTCTCTTCTCTACATTCTCCTTCTGACCTTCCCAAAGGTGATACTCTGATCTCTGCACTGCTTTATTGGGTTCCTGGAGGGTTTCAACTTTTGCTTCTGTATCCAAACAGCAGCAATAGTTATTTACATCAGGTGAAAACAATTCATCTTCTATTCCTTCTATTTCTACCATTGCTGCAGAATTTCTGTCTGTCATATTTGTCCAAATATCTTTAATAACCCCTGAGCTGTAGCCATCTCCATGTGGACTGCTTTCACTACACCCTTGTGTAGTTTCATAGTCTTTGCTTTCTGCTTTTTGTTCTAGCTGAATACCACAGACAGATTCTAGCTTAGATTTCTTTTTGAAAATCAAAGTGGGCATTTCTCCTAAAGTTCTAGCTTGTTGCTGGCAGGTTTCTTCTGGCAAAAAATCTAGAATTTCTTCATCTACATAATTCGAAGATACTCTAGGAACTACATAATTCATATCTTCAGCATTAAATTGTGTGGATTCTTCATATGGAATATTTAAAGTCTCATTGTCTGAACGTGTTTCTTCCGAGTGTGACCATGGACTACAGGTTCTTGTTGAAAGATTGGAACAGTGTTCATTTTCATCAAAGGCACTATTTTTGGTCCATATTAGCAATCTAGACTGTGTTTTCCCAAGAATATTAGCAGTGCTACTAGAATCTGCATTTTCATTTCCCAAGTTGAGTGTTTCAAAAGAAAATGGTAAAACAGAGTTACTGCATTGCACTTCAAACACTGAAAAACAAGAGTTTATACCAGACCCTTCATTAATATCTGAAAAGAGCTCTTGATTGCCAGCAAGCATGTGTGAATTAAGCATTGTGCTGTCTAGGATGGGGGAGAATCTGATCGGAGAATCTCCTCCAAAACTTTCCCCATCTGCATCACCAGAACTAGAAGATGAACAGCACTCCCAAAATTGAGCTAAATTACTAAGGTCTTGCAAGAACCACCCTTCAGCACCAACAGAGCTGGTCGAATCAGTCCATATTGCACTTTCCCCTTGCAACTCCATTCCATCTAACACTATGCAACATTCTGCCTCAAAATCAGTTTTTTCTTTACTCTTCTGTCGAATCATATTTAAAATCCGACTCTCCCCTTGCATCGTATCTGAGGCACCAGGATCCAACATGGATTGATCAATATCTACTTCATAGAAGTGTGTTAGTTCTGACAGATGAACATCATCTAAATATTTGTCGTCCTCTGGTTGAGAACATATTGAGGTCCCAGCGAGGTCAATATCCTCATTTAGAACTGCAGGCATTTCTACAAAGTGACCATCGATGAAAGTACCTGCTGCGAGGTATGTTTTATGAATATTATTGTTGCTAATACAAAGACCATGCACTGATTCAGACAACTCTTCCACAGCCTCTGATGTTACACCACATATATCTTCTCTGTTGCGGTACGTAGTCTCCAGCTTGCTTTTTCTGCTAAGAGGGACAAAGTACTCCGTGATAGGCTCAGTATACCACAAGGGCTCTTCTTTATATTCCTTTTCATTTCTGCTGTCTAAATACAAATCTTTTCCATCGCTACCACCAGCTTCTTTTCTTCCGATTTCTTTTAATGGCCTTTTACCTCTTTTGCACAGTTGTTTGATGGACCCGCTGCTGCTGCTGCTGCTGCTTCCGCTGTGGACTTTTCTATCAGCCTTTTCCCCAGCTTTCACTGACAGCCTGCTTTGCCCGTTGCGCCCTTTTTTGTTCCGAACCTCTCTTGTTTTGTGTCTTACTTTAATACACTTCATTGATGCCTTGTATTCACCTTGATTACCACTAGAACTTGAGCCAGCCTCACTGGATCCAGATGACCAGGAGCGGGGACGCATCTTCCCTTCAGACTTATGTCGGACTTGCTTTTTGTACAAAACAGGCTTCTCTTCAACAGTGTTGCTACTAAATTTATTTTCCTTCTCGTTTTTACTTTTCTTCTGCTGGGATCTTTCCTGTTCAATGGCAGATACTTTATTACTTCTGTCTTTAGTTACTTCACTTTCACTATTGCAGTCCTTTGGAGAAGATGTATCTGTGCTAGTTGGTGGAACAGTGGACGAAGATGAGGAGCTAGAGTAAGAGCATACTTTGGATTTATTCCATACAGTCATAATTTCCTGCAGGCAAACTGGCTTTTCAGAAAGAGGAGGAAATGCTTCATAGTACCTGAAAGCAAAACAAAAGGGACATTCATATCGTAGAGCTTCAGATAGGCATTAAGATTAGAAAGTGTTACTAAAAGCACATCAAAATACCAACAATCTAATTGCCAAAAAATCTAGTTGGCTCTATATATGCACATGCCAGTCATTGCATTATATGAATAATATCAAAGGGGAAATTAAGAGAAGCTTTAAAAGTGCTTATTTTAATACATGCTCAGAAACATACTGCCTACAAGTAAAACAACTGCCTTTTCAGAGACTACTAACTGTGAATGTAGAGAGAAATTGTGGATGCTTACAATAGTGAAGGCCTGTCTCCAGGTTTATTAGATAATGTAGCAATCCACTACAGTCCTCTTAAACATGTTGGATTTAGATTATAGACGAGGAAGTCCTGAATTTTAGGTGGTTCAGTCCTGAATTTCAGTTTTTAAAAATCTCCTTTTGGAAATGAGACACTCTCTGTTAAGTTCTACATAGTTTGATCATCTAGTTATTAAGAAGAAGCTATTTAAAAAAAAAGATTAGTTCTTGAGCAGTTTAATATGCTTAACAGCTTTATGCAACAGAGACAAGATTAAAATACGGGTTTCTGCAAAGTTTAAAGCCATATGTGCTTGACAGTAGAGAGATTTATACTGAGTCACATATATTTTAATCAAAACCTATTAAAAACTCTTACAATAAGTTAAATGCACATTAGCACAATCAGTTCCCTGAAGAAGTATCATGCCTTTAGTAACAATTCTACCAGACTGTTGCTACCAAAGGTTATTATTAAGAGATACAGAAGCAGTTGTATCTCCAGGAGAGGTCAATGATAAAACTCCTGAGTACTTCAGTAACACTGGACTTAGGTACTTGGTAACTAAGAGATCACTCCGGTTATCAAGACTTTCAAGGCTACAAAAAAGTCTGTTTCCAATTCTGCAACAAAAGACAGCAAGTTCTGAACTCAGGAAACTGATTCTCTCCCTGCAAGTCTAACATGTCAATTTATGCTGTTTTAAAGGCTTTTAATTTGTCTGATTGACTTAGTCTTAGGGAAACTAAAATACAGGATGGTTTGTTTTCTGCATATAGTCAAACAAAAGCAGTCAGGACTTTGACAGAAATTAAACTAGCCCATGGTACCAAGTGCTTATATTTAAATATTTAAGATTAACAAAAAGAGATAGCAGAAAAAAAATTATTTCTTAATATCCACAAAACTTGAGATTCCACACTAAGTTAACTTCACTGTGTTAAAATACAGGAATAAAAGGAGAAAAGAGAAAAGCATCTCAGGTAATAATAAGGAAAAAAAATGCATACATTTCTACTTGATCCTTTGCTGTAGGAGATAAATCAGTCTCAGGAGTCAAAGAGCCTTCTAACTTTTTGTGAATCTTCTCCTCTGTTTTGGAAGAAAATTCCAAATGTTTAACAGAAAAATTCAAAAAGCCAATGTATTTTATAACAGTACTTAACAAAAAGCTCCAGGATGTACACCTGTAATAGTAGTAAAATTTCCACAGAACACTCTAAATAACACCAATAAATTCCAAGTTACCACCCAGGATTTCCCAGTTGTCTTGTTAAGACCTGCAAATTTGACCCAATACGACTGGCCAGCAGCTGCATGCAACCTCATGGCTAGCAATGCCCTCCCTAGGAGACCTCCTACTGAATTTTTAATTGTTTCCTATCCAAATCCTTATAACCTCATCCTTCCATTGCTAGAGCTACAAAACATACTTAAAAATTCAATTATTCAATTTGCCTACATATTTTTGTGATTGGTCACATCTAACTTCTCATGGATTTCACTAAAAGGAAATATCCCTGCAGTAGCTGCAGTGCTTTGAATGGATGTAAAGGCATTCCTGTGTGAGAAGTGACTAAAGATTCTTGCTCTTTATATTAAAACCTTTAAAATAAAAAAAAATATAAAATGCTGTGAGACATACTAGTTTTTGTTTGTTTGTTTGTTTTTTGTTTTTTTTTTAATAAATGCTCGACATCATCTTGGTTCAGGAAGAAACTATCACATCACAGCACTATGAAATGCTAAGAGCTGACCAGTGACTACTGTTCAAAAACAGAAAAAGGGAATGGAAACAGCTAAAACCATGCTTTAAGCAGGTAAACGTTTATCCCTTATTTACAACTATTTATCCTGCATGATAAGCATATTAATTTTACTCTGTGTCCAAGGCTGCTGCTATGTGTCTGAACAAGCACTTAAATGGAATGAACTTTCACTGGAGACACTACAACTTCACATTATGCTCCCTGCCCTAAGATGAACAACATAAAGTCCCCATTACCATTCCTCTAAAGCCCAGAAATTTTAAGTGTACCTCTCTGTGATGGCTACTTGGATGCTTTTCACAGGAATACTCAGTACATAACTATCTCGAGGGAAGTCTACTCTCTGCAAGTATCAATACACAAAAGGAACAGAATCAAGCCTACTTTATTTTCATTACTTTTGGTGGAGAGGGGAATGCTGCATTTGGTATGTTTACTAAAAAAGCAGGCAGAGTGGATACAAACAGTTACAGCTTTTCATGAGGAAAACTCCATTTGTCACTGCCTATTTCTTCAGTAAATAAAGCATACCAGTATAGAATTGCTTAAACTATTTGAATGAAATTACTCAAATGTATTTAAAATTGCATGACCTGTACTAAAAGCTACCAAAACAACAGCCTAGTCCCCCACTCCCAAGTCTCAGGATGTTGCACAGTTGATAAATACAACACATGGCCCCCAAAGTTTGAACATTTTTTTCCTCACCTTGCTTACTCTGAAGGTCTTTCAGTTTGGAGCAAAGCTCCTCCACTAATGTTTCAATCCCAGAGCTCTGCACAACAAAACCACAGAGGAGAAAAAAATTAAAGAGGGAACACAACTTACTAAAAAGAATAGTCATTTCATAGAAATATATCAACACAGCAAACATATCTTAGCAGAAATGTATTTTTCTGTTTGCATGGTAACTACAGAGTAAAGATCAACAAAAATTATTACTAGGTATAACTCCGTTCCTATAAATACATTAATTAGAGGTCAAAGTGATTCCTTGAAACACGAAGATACATTCACACAGAGGTTTCACACTACAAGTCACATTTTGTTGCACTATTGGATATCCAATGTTTTGCAAACACTGCACTGTCACATTTACTGCAGTGTCACTGAGGATTTAGCCAGGAGTCTCAGGATAAAAGGTCAATCACCCACTGAACACTAAGACGCATGTCAAAAAGCTAAGCACAATTTATACCTGTGGGAAAGGGACTGCTAAAATGGTACAGAAAATCAGGCATGAAGGTGGAAAGGAGAACAGCAGGAAGACACATGTGCCTAGATGGTGGAGAGAGAGCGGAAACGCTTCCACAATATCTTTATGCAAAACTCATCCCATAGTTTTGCCAGTTTACAATGCCCACATATTTTTTCTTTTTAAACATTGTGCTGTTAGCTCAGGAGAGCAGAGGGGGGAAAAAGGCACCTTCTTCATCTTCCCTGTAAGCCTCAGTTCTCCTCCTTTTTTTCCTCTACATAAATACTGAAATACTGAAAATAAGCACATAGGCAAAACAGTCCAATATATTGATTATCCATCAGGGAAAACCCCGTGCTATGGCAATGGAATCAAAGTTGAATTCCAGTAGGTGAAATTCTAAACGCCAATCTACAGCCTAAAATGGCCATTCCTGTTGGAAGGAAAACTAGGTGAGGTGGGTACTCTGTGCAGATATTTGTGTTCTCATTAATTCCACGCTCAGGAGTCACGCTTGGAGATTGCACTTCGCCCTTTCAATGACTGCAGAGCTGCAATCACAGCCAAACACAACAATCCAAAACTATGAGGAGGATACAAGAGACCCCCTGCACGTCCCCATACAGCCAGGAGTGGTAATGAGGGAGAACAAGGCACCTTCTTGTACCCTGTGCAGTTTCCTCAATGTCAACTCCATCATCATTGGAACTCCAGTTGGAGAAACTTTGACAAACCTCCTAAAAATTATCTCTCCTGAATTTAACATGATCTTGCATACAGTTAAGGAACATGTATTCTCTCCTAAAGTAGCACTGAACAAATGTCCAGTTACAGAACTGCATTAAAAATGAGTTTAATTTGCTGTGTCACCATGGTGGTATAAAGATCTAACTCTTCCAAGATCTAAGAGTTTCTCCTCTCTCCCAATTACTGGCCAGAAATTGCTGAGAAATATGAATACATGTTGCTGAAGCACAAGAAAACATTATGTAAAAGAGAATACTAATTTATACGGTGAAAGTAGCTTGTTTAATTCACTGTCAGAAACACACACTTGAAAAATCATACACTGAAGCAATGACTTATATGCTAGCTTCTAAACTTTAATTATTTGCAGCCAAGTGAGAAAGAAAGCAATTTTCTATTCCTAACTGCATTGCTGCACTGAAGTGCTAAATATAAACCTTTATGCCACATACTCAACTGAGGATGACTTAGCAATATCAAACTTTAGAAGGCATCTTGTACATCAGGAAATTAACCAACATAAATTAAAGTGTTCAGAAAGAACCAAGCAGGACAGTAATATGGATGAAGCTATGTAGTTGTAATTATTTGTCACTTTATGCCTATATCATTCCTGACTCCCCCTCCTCCCTCCAAAAGGTCAACAGAGGAGGAGCTGGCCTTGGTTTTTCCTCAGCTCCCCGAACTGTCTAATCAAACAGACACCTGTAGCAAACACTAAAGAACACAGATTCCCTTCCTTAAATTAATTATAACATCAAGTCAGAAAAAAAATGCCCCAAACCAGGAACAATATGCTCACCATTACACCGAAGAAGTGAAAACTTTTGGAAACAAACGCTTCATTTCCTCCTGTCCCATGAAACTAATACTCGAGTCAGCTGACACAGCGCTCGCTGTCCTGCACAGCGCTGAAGGAGACAGTGCCTGCTTTAAAAGAGGGGGGGGAACCCACTGTGCAGGACACCGAGTGTCTGCAGACCCCCTGCTCAAATTCCTACTGCAGTGTATAAAAAGAAGCTGCAGACTTAATGCAACCAAATCCCATGGCAATTATTTCCTATATGACAGTGGTGCTCTAGGAAAATGAGATTTACTTGCTGTATTTTTTTACTGTGTAAGTTACTGCACTGTGGCTGTAACAACCCCACTGCCAGAAAGTAAGACATTCCAGGCACTGGGTTGTTTCAATAGGACACAATTAGTTAATAAAACTAGGTGATCTGCTTGAAGTACTTTGCTTACATTCAAATTTAAAGACAGTCCCCAAATAGTACAAATACTGGAGTACCTTAAAAACATTTTTCAATATGGAAGTCTTAGTGCCCAATGATGATTGTTTATGTAATTCAATCACCAAAGGTTTAAATCTCACAACTGTCTGTCAGAGATTTCTACTAACCTGCCTTTCTCATTCAAACTACAAAGAGCAGCATGTCATTTTTTAATTCATATTTTTCATTTTGCATAACAGTATTTCCTGCACACCAAACACATTTCATTCTGTTCTTCTGTTTTCAACATATTTCTCTTTCCTTTCCTTACTTTAACGTACATCAAGTTCCACCAAAAGTTTTTCTTTTTGGCTTTTCATCAGCTGGCTGAAGCAAGGGAAGGATTACATAAAGGATAGGTGTTATGTTACTGGCATAGGAGTGACTGTGCTACCAGATAAATTAAGCTTCTGAATTCACCCAGCATGAACAAGAACAGTCAATGCTGGAGTTACAGGACTCCAATAGCCAGTGTCTTCCTCACTGATCAACATGACTCTTTTCAGAGCCAAATTAATGCAGTTTTGCATATTGAAGAATGAGATCAATTAAAAAAAAATAAACAGCAAAGCTTGCACAAATGTTTGTTGGGTTTGAGGGTTTTTTTGGGTTAGGATTCAGTTAAGATTTTCTTTTTAACACTCAAGCACACACAGACATATATATATAATGTCAAATATTAAATCAAAGACCTTTGGAATATGCTCTACTCTGGAAGTAGAGCATTCAGAGATGACAAGTGGTAACTCATTAGCCTAAAGCAATCCAACTGCTTTCGTATGTACATTCACACCTCTGTATGTGACAGAGCTGCAGAAAATGTTCCCAGAAGATATTAAATCTGTAAGCATAGTTACTTCTAAAATATTTCTATAAATTTAAAATATTCGGTTAAATTGTGAACCTTGGAAAAACCCAATATTATGTACACCAAATTAAAATCCCCTAAAAACTGTTGCTTCTGTTAACAGTGGGCATTGGCTTCTGTGTGCTGAGTTTTGAGTAAGAAGCTGTGAAACATTAGATCCTCTCCAGTTCCTGACACATCACTAATTCCTGTTGATATTCATCTCTGCTACCAGGTTAGTTTCTTTCATCCAAAAAATGCCATGCAAATATACATTGTGTCCTGCAGATTTGCATATATGTAATAGCCAAAAATTCTGGAGAAAACAAAAAGGAAACAAAATTCTGATAGCCTGTGCTTAGAAGGAGATTCCCACATCTGACATGCCCTAAATATATACACAGAAACTGAAAAATTCCATCAGATTGTACAACTCAAAGGGCAGTGTTGTTTCAGGGGGTTTGTTTGGGTTTGAGGTTCTGTGGGGTTTGGTTTCTGCTTCTAGCCTAACATAAGTTATTTAGCTTCCTCCAGAAGCTTTGAGCTGTGCAATGTAAATATTTACTAAGTATGTCTTGTCACTTCAAGCACCTAAGGTATGGAGAAAGGTGCTTGCTGCTCTTTGAGCTTTTCAAAAAAAAAAAATAAAAAAGGCATTACCCTTCGTTTTACTTGAACAATTAAGATAATCACTCACTTGCTTTTAGGGTTTTGAGAGCTTTCTAGCTTATACTTTCAAAACAAATCCTCATTTCCCTTTTCCAAACATACAGAATTGTTTAGGTTGGAAAGGACCTCTGGAGATCCAAACCCCTGCTGAAACAGGATAAACTAAAGCAGAATTCTGACGTTCCTTTCACAGAATACAAGTTCAAACAGTTTAGAAATTAAATCAATATATTAATAGTTTCAAATCATTCATTTACCAGGTCATAGGACTCTCCAGAGGAGAGGGTTCTCTGACTGTACAAGGACTGTTTTCTTGGCATGTGGCCTGTCACCAAGTGCAGGATTAGGTAGCTGTTCTATATGAATCAGCTGTTAAGCCACGTGAACCGAATAAGGCACAAAATGTGATTCACTGCAACCACACATCTATTTCTATATTTTGTAGGATGATGAGAACTAGATAAAAGTCTAGGTTTTCATTTTTTAACATTCTGACACGGTATAATTCGTCTGATTACAAGTACTCTCACAAGAGGTGCTCAAGAAAGACTAAAAAAAAAAAAATCTCATCCCAAGATCACCACTATGTGAATAGATGAATAAATAAATAAATCGACCAAAAGAGCAGCCTCCCTGGGGTGTTCAGCCCAGGTGGAGTTCAAAAGAAGAAAATCAGGTTGCAGTTTGCATGATGAGATTTTCCTCCATCACAACAAGGGGGATGACACTAAGAAACACTTAAGAGTATATACTTGTACAACCTTTTGGACCCTTTAGCAGTGAGAACACAATTGAATCTTTATCTTTTCACTTGAATACAGAATGATTTACAACGAAGATGTTAAACCAGTCAGAAAAACAAATTCTATTTATTAACTTCTCTTTTGAGGCTCATGAATACTTGATGCAAGTAATCTTCAATAAATGTGTGACTTTAGAATATGTATTTCCAAGCAAACTGACTTAGAATCACAAAAATCAAAGCAATCTCAAGAAATACAAGAGCAGTAGCTCTCCAACAAGAAAAAAAATTTACTTGCTTGCAACTGTCTTAATCCTGTCTTCTGTATTGAAGCAGCATTAGGAAAGGTAAATTACATATCTAGCACGTAACTAGGATCAGGCTCAGATTTTCAGAGCTGTAATTCACCACTTAACACCTTCTAAGAGAAAGCGATAATAAATAGCACGTTATTTACTAATTCTATAGAAAAGAGATCAACTGCCAGCTCAAATTAACTTCAAATGAACATACTATCCCTAAATGTAGGTTACTAGAGCAGCTAATCTGACTTCTGTTATTTAAAACTTAATTCTGGTAGCTCCCTCCCATAGCAGGCTACAGTGAAATAAAAGCTATCCCCCAAAGAAATGCTAAATCCTCACTAGAAACTATTATTCTTGATTATTATTCATTGCTTATAAACAAACATGCTGACTTCAAAGCCACAAAAGACTTACTATCCGTGTAAGCAGTGTTGCTGTGAGGTTTCACTTAATCACAGTACTTCAGCTTGCAGACACTGAAATGTTCTTAACTGTATTATCAATGAAACAGGAGTGATTTTTACAGTGTGTTCCCACCAATTATGCAAGAGCTCTTTTCTGCACTGAGTGAAATGCAAAAAGGACACTTGAGTTTTCCTCAGTAGGTATTCTGCCAGATTTGTTCAAGTTTGCTTGTGTGTCTGATAAGAATTCTAATAGACCCCAATTCAAAATTTTGGTGAAAATGATTGTTCTACATTAAGGAAAATTATAATCTAATGACACTGCTCTGTGATGGAACACAAGTCATTATTCAGGAGAGCTCTGTTACAGATCCCTCTGCACTTTCATGGCCACGCTTGTGTACCTGAAGGGCTGAGCTGCCTCCTCCCTCCACGAGGTGCATATGCCAACTTTCCTTCTGCCCCAGATTTAGCAGAGAAGCTGCTGCAAGGGGATCACTGCCTTGCCCTAGTTTGCTCCCCTTACCAATGGGAGTACACACACAGTGAAATAATTTTCAATCATACTGAACACATACCACTTTTAGCCTCCAAAACAGTCATCTATACTATGGGAAATACTTCAATAATGTTATGAACCAACTTTCGTGTAGACTAAGCTCCTACAAAGAACTTCTCCAGTTCAATAGACACCTTTCCTGTATCAAGAAAACACATACAAAAATTGGAATAATTGAAACTTTTGTCAACTTCCATTCAAGTTACTACTATAGTTGGTGAAGCGGCTTTCCTAATGTGACAAATCAGATATGTGGTACTATGAATGTCTGTTTAAATGCCAAAGTCATAAGGAAAAAAAAATTTATTTATTGTAATTAATTTATTCTGTGATGGCTATCCTGGCAAGACACTTTAATTTCCTATATGGTATCTGAAGTTATTTTTAAAATCCTTTCCTAAATAATGCTGTGTGTTCTAGAAACAGCTAGTATATCCCTTTCCAGAAGCCCAACTGGATACAACCCAAAAGAAAGATGATATTCACTGGTTTTGTGAAGTGTTTTGGCACTTCCTGGAAAATGACTGAACAATCATCCTCAGACACACACAAATACTACTGAGCTAGTCAGGATATATGCTTCAAGAAGCATTATGGCTGTTTTGGAATGTTAACTTCATTTTTTTGCTTTACTAAATTCAGAGTTCTCAACATGCTCTTCACCTGATTTGTTAAGATGGCTTTTATGCAACTTGCTTCGTTCTTGTGCTGTCCTGTATCTTTACATTAACACTCTTGTTCACGTCACTTCTCGTTAAGTTAAATCACTTAATAAACCATTTAATGTTTACTACCTGATTCCCTGGTAACCCAGTGTAATGGTCATGTGTATTACCTAATTAATACTGTCTTACATGAGAGAAGCAGGGAACAGCAGAAATAAAGCAGTGATTAAAATTAATTCTAAATCATCTAGTTAATGTGGCATCCTACATAAAAAGCAAAGAAACAGTCCCTGCACTACAGACTCCACAAGTCCTTTTTCCTCAGCTCCTGCACATCACTATTGCAAAGTGCAAGGCAGATTGTGCAACAGTGCACGCAGATGCCACAGCCTTTGGAGACCACAACAGCTGGCCAGAGTAACCCAATAAAAGATATGCTCAGATGTGGAATCATAATCAATTGATTTGTTAGGCTGGATTAGGAGATTATTTCTTTAAATAAGGTTTATGTACAGAACTCTAGTAACTGTAGTAGACACCCCAACCCTGGAAGTGTTCAAAGCCACGCTGGATGGGACTCTGAGCAAACTGGTCTAGAGGAAGGTGTCCTTGCCCATGGCAGGGGGTTGGAATGAGATTATCTTTAAGGTCCCTTGCAACCCAAACCATTCTAGGATTCTGCACTTTGAGTAAAAAAGATGACAAATGCTAAGAAAAATTCAAAAAAATCTTGTTTGAGCCACATTTCAAGTTTGTGCTGAAAGCAAGGCACATTTGAGAATAAGATTGCCATGCAGAATTTATAAGAAAACTGTTCACTAGAGCCACATTTGTTCCTCTATGTGCTCCCCTATGATAACACAAGTATCAGAAGTTATACTACCCCCTCATAATTCAAAGTAAGCAAAGCCAAAGCTCTACTGCTGTAAGCACGCACACACCTGACTACATTTAAAAGAAATTACTGTCATGAAGTTTCCTCAATTATGTTTCCAGGTTACTCCCAAGCAGTAATTTCTTAGAACAGTGGAATGGAAGGCACTGTTTGTTCTTGTCAAATATATTAGAGCAGTTCTCTTTCAAAATTCATTATGGAATCTATCAACCAAGACTAACTCTCACTTTGTCATGTACGTAGTTTCATGTGGCAGCAGATTTTGAGAGCTGGTTTAGTTCAGAAATGGACCACATTGCCTGAAGCCCATTCCAACATCCAACATGCCTTGGGAGATCAGCAGCATTAGACAGCAGGAATGTCTCAGAATGTGCTGTGGAACAGCTTAGGTGAGACGGCCACCAACACTCAAAGAAGGAAAGAGTTCCATCAGTGCAAAAAGTCAGATCCACAGGAAGCTGTTCCCTTTGCTCCTTTTTAAACCGTCCCCATAGATTTCAGCAGGACACAGCGACTGCTTTGCCTGAAGCTGTGGCACCATCGTGGGGTGCAGCCTCACTGTATCCCTGCAAGTGTTTAGTGAATTAACTGCATCCTCTAAGAATGCAACAGCACAGCTCAAGGCCTGCTCTCTCTACTGAGCAATGCCAAGTTTAGCAGAAAACTAGTCAGGTAAAAGCTAATTTAGCTTGGATTTATGACCAGTGAACAGGCACATAAGTCATGTCAGTATTATTACTAGGAAATACACCTACTGAGAAGTCTTACATGTATCAGTTTCAACAAATAACCTCTAACTCCAATCTTGCTCACAATATCCACCTTGCAAAAAACAACACAGGTGAATTTCTGAACTCTTACATTTTTACTGAATTTATGAGTGTCACATGCACTGCTTTCTGTCTTACTCCTGACAAGTTTCATTATTTGAATCCAAAATAATTAAAACTTTCAGAATTAGGCTTAAAGAAAAAAAAAAAACACAAAAAACATCTCAAATATGAACAAACTGAACTCAGGTGTACCAACAGGAATTAAAAAATACACCACCACCACCACAACTAACCAAAAAGTTACTTAATGTTGACAGATCAAGTGGTTTTACTTAAAATTTGAGACAGTAACCTCAGGATAAAATTTCTTACTTTTCTCAAAGGACTTTCATTTGAGTATTTCCCACTCCTAAACATTTACTTTTTTTTACCCAACATTTCATTAGATTGGATATCCCTCCTAGCAGTTAACTGCAAACCAACATTTTAAAATGTCTTCTACACTTCAGCAGGATAAAAATTAAGATAAAATTCTCTACTCAAGGTCAATATTAATAAGGTTTTCAAAAATTAAGCCATTCTTCAGCATGTATCTAAACTGCTATTTTTACTTCATTCAAGTGTTTCAGAAAACATAAACTTTAGAACTGCAGTAAGAATAGCAATTGATTGCTACATTAAAGTACTTGTCTTAGAAGTTCTTCTCACCATCATTCTGTCTTCATTTTCTGGCAAGTTGCAATGTACTTACAATTCTCCTGCTGCTGACTGCATCAAGAGCATCTGCAGCCGGGGATTCATTCATATGAATATAGACAATTTGAGACACCAAAATGCTTGTCACACAAAAAATACTTTCCTCAGAACAGACATACATCCATTAGCAACTTAAATTCCTACATATGCCAAATAGTGTCTGTCAAAGTCTGGCCTCCTCTCACAAAAGCACTTAGTCCATAACATGCTTTGCCACTTCAAGACACAGTGAGGAACAGCAACTTCTCTTCTCTGACTTCTCTGACACTGCATGATTTAGGAAATGTTTTAGAAATAAACACCAACCTGTGGCTTCTGGAAGTCAAATGTTTGTTTTCTGCAGCATAAAATTATAACAAGAACATTGGATTTCTGTCTCAGATAGTGTTTTAAAGCATTACCTCTTTTTTGTAAGAGAGGAAAAACTGAATTCAAGCAACACTAAGCTATCAAATACAGTACACCCTGAGAACGAATACTGTGTAAATGAAAAACCACAAGGCATGATTTCAGAATATTTGTTTCAACCATTAAATGAAAGTCTGACAGAACAGTGCTTACTGCTATCAAGCCAATTTTCATCTAATCTATTTTATGACTTCCTCTCCCCATCAAGCATCTTTCTGAAGCGATCACCCAATTTTAAGGCCTTTGATTACTGGTAGGGAGAGGGAGGCAGACTGTCTGCAATTTCTCAACACATTACTGGTTTAAATAATTAAATGCAAACCCCAAAATTACATTACCCAGATCCCTGTAAATTCCTATGAGAGTTAGAAAAGTTATTATTGACCCTCATTACCTTTTCATCCTCTGCTTACTTTTCCCTCTAAAACATCAGGCTGCAAAATCCTAAAGTCTTCACTGAATTGTCTTCCTATTTTGGCTTTTTTGTGTTTGTTTGTGTGTGTATATATACTCTGTCTATAGACACACACGGTAAACACTTAAATAAAATTTTCTTTAAATATATTTAAGTTGAAATACATGAAGACCTTTTTCAATTACTCGCAATAACAGGGCTACCTCAATCTTGCTTGCTTTTCTCCAATGCTAAGGTTGAAAGAAGAGCAAGTGTTCCATACCCATATGAGCATATTGGTATTTCCATATCCACCTACTCGGAAAAAAAGGATCACAGAAGGACAGCAAAACTATAAGCAAGCTCCAGGACTGCCCATGTGGACTATGACCAGACCACTTGAAAAAGAGAATGTCCTAATGAACATCTACCTAATTTGACAACAAAAAAAATCTCTACAGGCAAATGTTTTCAGATGATTTGGGAAACTATTTTAAAAATTTCAAGTGGCACTGGGAAAAAAGTATTTTTCCAACAACTTTTATAAACGCTCCTCACACACCACTAATTAAGAATTTCAACTACAGTTCACACAGTACTTTATCTTTTTGTAGAGATGAAATCATGAACATTGCATGGGGTGGCTTTAATGCCTCAGCAGAAATAGTATTTTAACATTATGTTTCACAGTCCAAAATGTACTGATTATTCTCACCACATCAGCACACGAACTTAAATACAAAAATGTGACAACATGAGAAATCTGTTTGAAAAAGTAAAAGATACCTTACAAACTACTTAAAGTATCACTAGTATCAAAACAAGATCACCCTTTCCCCCAAGTCTAGGGGGAAAAAATAAAAAAAGGCTGTACTTCTCTCATGAAATGCATGTCTTAAACTACCTACAGAACAGCTTTAAGCAACAACTGTTTTTTTAAAGGTTTAAAGATTTCATTCTCTGTTTGAAAATACATTAAAAAATTATGACCTACAAGTTTATAAATGACAACAAATGTGCAAGCTTAATTGTGTGAGCACGCAACAGAAGTCCAAATAGCTCTGAAATAACACGAGTCTACTGGCTGCAGATTATAGGTTAATGCTGAACACTAAAAATCTGACAGTGACGAGAGTCAAAGATGGAAGTTACTTGTTAAACCTTTCAGATCACACATCTTTTTAGCCTTTCAAAAGTCTAGTTGAATGCTTTTTTCCCTCTTTCTCCTGTTTTAGGTTATCAATAAATTCACCTCCTTACTTTTTCTCTGCAACTAAATTTCTCTCTGTAATATTAATTTAGCTTTAAGTGATGCTCCTTGGTTTCCAGCTATGGGGAGATGCATAGTAATTTCTAAAGCTAAAAATCCATCATCGGTATCCCTGTGGTCTCCATATGAGACCTACTTTTTGTTGTTCATAAAATGAGTACAGAAAGACAGTCATATCCTCAAGAAAGACATTACTTCTTGCAATTATTTCTTCATATTTGCTTCATATTTAAATTAACTTTTACAGTAGTCAGAGTGCTTACCTCAGTATTTTGGAACTATGACAGCAGAGCAAATTACCAACAAAATTATACTTTGCATCACTTTGTTAGGATAATAAGTAATGGGAAAATAGGAGTTCAGAAATCTCCCAATTAGTCAATTAGGAATTTAGCAACTGAACAAATACTCAAGTAGCTTTACAAGCCAGTACAGGACACCAATACTGCTGAAGGTGGTGGGAATAACCAAAATAATCCCCACCTCCTTGATTATTCTTGGCCACACACATTCCACAGCCTTGCTGGCACAAGTGTCTGTGCCACAAATCTGACCAGACAATCTCTCTGGGTTAACACCTCCTCCACCCCAACCAGGTTAATCTCAGGAAACTGATTCATTTTTCCAATCCAGCTCTCCACATAACCACTCAAAGGCTTGTGCAAGCACAAAGTATGACTAGGAAGGTGTATGGAGCAATAGTGCAACCAGGCTGCATAGGTGGGGTAGTTTCTTCCTACAGTAGAGACAGATCAGAGTATTTGTAGTTCTGCAAGCTAAAAAAAAGATATTCTCATTTTTGCTGTCTGAAAAATCTCCCTGGAGAGCTTTTTTTGACCTGTGCTACAGATTATTTTTATTTTTTAACATTGCCTTCAGCAGTCCTATGTCCAATTTCCATTGAGTACATGGTTATCTGCTGCCTCTGCCATCTTCCTTCAACCTGTTGCCTTCACCTCTTCTCACCCTCTCCAGTCAGTGCACTTCAACTCCACTTCCACTCACTCCTGTAATTCGGGAAGTGAACATTTGCTGCTATACATGGTGTTTTACTTAGCAATTCTGGATTACACATGGAGCACGTACAAAGCAAGATGGCTTTCTGCCTACATATTCCAGTCCTTTCTATTCACACACAACATAAGTCAATTTAGAATTTCAGGAATTCAATCTATGCAAAGCTCTGTGGTAATTTCAACACAAACTGGTGCATTGCAACTGTCCCTGACAAGAATAGGCAAGGGTTTACAGAAAGGAAAGCATGACACTGCATAGTATAGAATCTTTGGTGAAGTCATACTGCCATACCCAGGTTTTGTAATTTCCTAAAGAAAAATAAAGAATTCTTGGAGAACTCTTGGTGAACTCGCATTTTAAGAAGGCACAAATTAACAGTTAAGCATAACAAGCAACATACATCTAACACAAAGAAAGACAAAGCCTTAAGAATCTATTAAATAGTCCAAACTTACTTCATCAGAAGCAGAGCGAAGACACTGGACAGCAGCCTGTTTTTTCATTTCCTCTAGTGTTAGATCAGAGCACTTCTTCTTACTCTTTCCCCATTTCTTGTAAGCTCCCTTTTCCCAGCCCAGGAAGATGTCATTCTCCTAAAATCAAAATTAAAAATTACATTATTTAAAATAATTAATATCTCAGAAGTATAGCAGGACAGGACTACAAATAACATACTGTTCAAAATAAAGCCAACCCCTTTCTATCTGCTAAAAGCTACTTTTTGCCCAATTAAATATTAGTTTGGTTACATAAAACTTGCACTTACTATTCAGAAAAGCACATGTACTTTTCACAGGACATGGAGGCTACTCACACTTCACTGCAATATTTTCCAGTTGCAAAGCATATTCATAAAGGTAATTTTATGGCCAACTTATGGTTGAATGTATTACTGTAATTTACACAAAATATGTTAGAGTTTCACTGATCTCTAAAATAATCAGGATGAAAAGCAACTAGTTCAGAGTCAAGATCAAGCTTAAGAGAAAGTTAACCAAGTCAAAAGAGTAAAATGCAATGTTAGATCCCAAAGCCTTCAACTCAGTCTCACAATGAATGTCATTACGGCCATAAATATAACCCTGGACTACTCTCAGAAGAAAATTCACACACTGAGGAGTGGGGGAAGTGGGTACTGTTGGCTTCTCACACATATAAGAGCAATAAAATCAAAGCCGAATTCTGTTGTATTATATGCAATCATCTGAAGATATGTAGCATTCATTTTATATGGCTTCTTAGAGTTTACACAATTTAGTATCAGACTTGCTCATCCTTCACTTTCTGTTCGCATATATTTACATGATTTCCCACATTCATCTCATGAAAGAACTATTTTGGCTATCAGGAAAATCATCATTTAAGATCTTATGTTATGGATGCTCATCTAAATCACCTTTTTCAGAGAGATCCATGAACACCTGATGCTTTTCAGCCTACCTGTTTCAACCCTTTCAAAAGAACTGCTACTGCTTCTAAGGAAATTCATGCTAAGGCCCATTCTCATTTAAAAGAGCTTCCAATTCCCCACGGCTTCAAACCGAAATAAAAACAAGTTATCAGTGAAACTAATTGAAAAAAACAAGTTGAAACTAATTGTCTCTTTGCAATCAAGGAAAAAGATGGGGGGAAAAGGGAGCAGAGAGAGACCAATCATCTTCACAAGCAGCCTCTGAAGGGCTGCCACTTGTGACAGAGTCCTCCGTGAAGGAGTAGAGCAATTTGTTGAATTTACTTCTTTGAGTCTTCTTTTAGCACCAAAACTGGAGAACTGCATTTAGTGATGAAAGAACAAAAAGCAACCAGTCACTCTGTTTTTCCTTACACTTGTGCAAGGTGCCAGTGATTCATTTAAAACAAGAAATTTCAACAGGCTACTGTTCTGTTACTAGAAAGACTAACAGAAAGAAATAACTAAAAAAAAATTAAGAAAAACAAAATTATCAGAAAATAGGTTCAAGAGAATGTATACATCTACACTTCATTTTTAAAAAACAAATTTGTACGTCTTTCCCAAAATTGTAGTTTATCTATGAAGTGCACTCTTAACTCCTCCCAATACTCATGTGAAAGCAAACAACTCAAAATGAAAATCCAGGCAAACCAGCAAATGTGTGCAAATAATTTATTCTGGTTTTAAGCAGAAAGTTCATTAAGACAACATTAACAGCAGGAAAACATTTCCAAAATGCTATATACTAAAGTACTTTGCTTTCTCTATGCCAACAAAGCTTTCTTTGTACTGGCACATTGGAGCTCCCCTCTTGCAGAGCTTTACCAGCTTAGAGAAATGCTTAGAGAAATTTATGTCATACATCCCAGAGAGTGAGTTTGTATACCTGTGAGACAGAGCAGAATTCTGCTTTTATGATGACTAAAGGGACACGGGGGGTGGGGAGAAGGGGAAGAGAGAGAAAAAAAGACAATCCAGTAGTTTCAAATAGTTTAAATTAACCTCTTGACTTTTTCCCCTCTCTTTATCTCCAGTGGTCAGGAGCCCATCAGTAGGTTTACTCCTAAGACTGGAAAGTATTAAGTCCATGACAAAGAGGCAAGAAAGCAGTTCAACAAAACACTCTGTATGCATGAAAGCAAATAAACTAGTTCCTCCACATGGAAAGAATCACTAAGGAATTCTGCTCTCTTCACCTCCTACATGCCTTCATTTGCCTTGTTTCCTAACAGAACTAGAGATCATAAGGTAAAGCCCATTTTAATGCAAGAGCTCTACCACAACTTTGAATTTTCACAATTCTGTTCGGTGGTCATTGAATGTTTCACAAAAGCAATGCTACTCTAAAATCACAGATTTAAAGAGTATGCATACACAAAAGAAAAACTAAAATTTGGCTTACAAAATTCTAACATTTAAACTAGACTACCTCTACCTTAACTTTTAAGGGACAAACACCCAATATGAATATCAATTGAAAGTCAATGCCATCTGGATTTTGAAAAAAATCAAGTTTTTGAGTGTTTAATTCAATGCTAAGTTAAGATACAGGCACAAATTTTAAAAAGACATTTTGAAATTGTTTATCCTATTCAACTATGCAAAAGCAGCAATTCCACCAGTTCCCTCCACACTACCGAGAAACTGGAGAAGCAAAAGAAAAGCAAGTTCAGTAGCAATTCTGCTTTCATTTTCTGTAAAGAGAAATAGCTACTGTCTTTAAGAAAAAACATTCTCTCTTGTGGTAAGACTGGAATAAAATCATTATGAAGCTCATAGTCCACATCACCGGCAATGTTAGAGAAGGAAACATAACTGCTATTTTTAAAAAAGGAAAAAAGGAAGACTCTGAACTACAGGCCTGTCAGTCTCACCTTCATGCCTGGCAAGATCATGGAGCAGACCCTCCTGGAAACTGCACTAAGACACACGGGAAATAAGGAAGTGATTGGTGACAGCCAAGAGCAGATCATGCCTGACAAACATGGGTTCTATGACAGGGTTACAGCACGGAAGGGTAAAGGAAGAGCAAATGACAGCATCTACCTGAACTTGTGCACAGCCTGTGACAGTGTCCCACACAACATCCTTATCTCTAAACTGGAAAGATATGGATTTGACAGATGGACCACTCAGTGGATAAGGAACTGGCTGGACAGTCATACTCAAAGAGCTGCAGTCAACGGCTTGACATCCAAGAAGGGAACAGTGGCACGTGGCATTGCTCTGGGTCTGTACTGGTACCAGTGCTGTTGAACACCTTTGTCGGTGACATGGAGAGTGGGAATTGAGTACTCCCTCAGCAAGTTTGCCAACAACACCAACCTGTGTGGAGTAGTCAACACACTGGAGGGAAGGGATGCCAGGTAGAGGGAGCCTGACAGGCTTGGGAGGTGGGCCTGTGCAAACCTCATGAAGTTCAACAAGGCCAAGGGAAGGGCAATCCCAAACACAAGTGCAGGCTGGGCAGAGAATGGATCTGGAGCAGCCCCAAGGAAGAGGACTTGGGGTGTTGGTTGACGAGAAGCTCAGCATAAGCCAGCAATGTGCTCTCACTGTACAGAAAACTGATTGTTTCTTAGGCTACATCAAAAGCAGCGTGAGAAGCAGGTCAAGGAAGATGATTCTGCCCCTCTGCTCCACTCTCGTAAGATCCCACCTGGAGTAATGTGTCCAGCTCTAGGGCTCCCAACACGAAAAGGACACGAACCCACAGAAGTGAGTCCAGAGGAGAGGCCACAAGAGGGTTGGAGCACTTCTCCTATGGAGACAGGCTGAGAGAGTTGGGGTTGTTCAGCCTGGAGAAGAGAAGGCTCCAGGGGGACCTCACAGCACCTTCCAGTACATAAAGGGCGTACAAGGAGAGCTGGAGAAGGACTTTTGACAAGGGCATGCAGTGACAGGATGAGGGGGAATGGCATTAAGGGAACGAGGGTAGCTTTAGATTAGATATTAGAACAAAGTTCTTTACTCTGAGGGTTGTGAGGCACTGGAAAGTTTGTGCAGAAAAGCTGTGGATGCCCCACTCCTGGAAGTGTTGCTCTGAGCAACCTGGTCTAGTGGAAGGCGTCCCTGCCCATGGTGAGGGGTTGGAACTAGATGATCTTTAAGGTCCCTTCTAAACCAAACCATTCAATGATTTCATGACATTATAAAAAAAATGGAATAAAGTCTTCACTGCCCTTAGAAGGATGTCACAATTGAGAATTTGGGGGAAACTGCAACAGATCCTAAGTGTATTTCACCCTTGAGATTATTCAACAAGCAGAACATATAAATATGTTCAGTGAAAAAATGCTTCTGCTAAAATGAGATTCAGGAAAACCTCTCACAGATTGCTTAAAGCCACAGGGATGGATACCTTTTCATAATGAAATGCATTATAATTATTGAGAAAGGTCTGATGGGCTAGAATCAGCTTAGACACTCCTTACAGGCTACCTCAAACTGTGACAAAGAGATAATAATACATAGGCAAGACATTTCAGAAGAAAACACAGGAATTCAGCTTATATTCCCGAAAGGAAACGCAACAAGAAGTTCAGCAGACAATGAGCTGGTTCTTCAGAGAGCAACACAAGTTTTCTCCATGACAAAAGCCATACTATGACAGAATAGAGAGGACTGGGAAACATTCTTTAATATTAGATAATTACTCCAAATCCAGGCATTACCAGGAAAAGAATCCATCTTAAACTTCCAGTGAAAAGCCAGGGAACTATCTAGCCACTACAGCCACTTCTTTCCCAGCTGCTGCAACTGGACCTTTACAATCCTGTGCAGCTGGACTGTAACAGAACAGCTGATAATACATCAGACCACATCATGCACCACTGTGACATCAAGGTCGTCAGGGCATTTGTGACTGATGGCAGGGAAGAACTCTACCTATCAAAATTAATCAACCTAAGTGTAAAATCCTATAATCTGATTTTCTGCCATTTATAAACTCTTGCTTATAATCCTACCAACTTGAAAGGGCAGTCTATGTGATATTCACTAATTAGCAGTAACTCTAGGCTAAAACTAAGCTGAAGAAATTTGTCACACCCACTCCCAAGATTGAGAGAACATGCAAATGCTGCATCTGTTGAAATCTTATGTTTGTTGAGCAGGCTGTCTTTAGACTTTTCCCATTAAAGTAAAATCAGAAAAGGAGAAAATTCAGCAAGGTTATAACTACAGCTATAAAGACATCATTTTACTTACAGTTTGGACCTACATGGCACAAAAGAAAGCCAAGAACTCAATAGAAACTGCCACTACAGAGTCAAGGTGTCTGAAAGGGCCAAGTTACGACTGGAGAAGTTATTTCATAGCATTTATGGCAGCTCTCTTTAATTTAGAAATAAAGTTGTGTGGCAAGCATCACAGACCACTGTAATCACCTGATTTATAGAATATATAGGCAGTGTACATTTATGCTTGGAGAAAGGTGGCAAGTGAACTGTCACACAATGGCCTATACACCACGAACACTAAGAAGGTTCACAGCAAACCCCAGAATCCCAAACGGTACAATTTTATCAGCACAGAGATGGCTGCATATAAACCCTGACTGATCGGAGGACTCACCAGCCTGGCATTTGAGCTTGTATCTCTGCTTTGCATTATGTAAGCCTTTGTGAGAATGCATTAGAAGTCACAGCTCAGTAATAAAAAACGGAAGGAGCAGTTCAACATGATCACTCACACCAATATGAACACAGAAGAGAGACTGAAATTAAAAGTTTCTCAGATAACCACAGTCCTTGAGAACAAACACGTTTCTTCTGCACTAACAGGTAAGTTGAAGCTGTCAAACCCTGTCAAACCCTGAAACCTGTAGGGTTTGACAAATACAATGCCCTGGAAGCCTAGTGCTGAGCTCCAACCCCTGCCACTGCAATTCCCACCCCTGAAATGGGATAAAGAATACAAATGCATAGTCCATGCCACTTCAAATCTGTCCCTGACCTATCTAAAGGTCACCAGAGAAATACAGAACAGATCAGTTACTGACTAATTAGCAAATCAAATGCCAACTAAAAATTAATAAATAAGTTTTCTGAGGCATGTGCTTTTACAGAAAAGCCCTTTCAGTTATCTCCACTGCTTAACTGAAGAGGAATATGCATCTGCCCCATTTTTCGTACAAAATACTGCACACAAAAAAATTACTCCACAAAGTTTCAATTATATAGTCCCCAGCTATAGTTCCCCCTGCCTGGAAAGGGATGCAGGACCACAGCTAAGTTTTCCTCTATGAATTTTTAAACTTAGTTGCTTGAGCTTTTAGAAAAAGAGTTTAACTTTTGTATTAAGAAGTAAGCTTTATGGGCAAAATAATTTCAGAATAGAGTGTGATAAATTGTTCCTTTATTCAGTTTATGTTTTTATGTATGAGAAAAAGAGGTGGCTTATTCCCAATGCTGAAAACATACACATTTGAGTAATCTGACCACTTCAAATTAATCATATAAAAAACTACAGGCAGAAGTCTTGGTCTCACAGTTCCCCTTCCCACTGAGCTATTCTTTTCTTCATACACAAATTTCCACAAATTGAATTTCACATGCTTAGTTCAGGTAATGATCAAAAAATCTGTGGTCAGAAAACTTAAAATATTGTTCCTATGGGACTGTTGTACAGCTTAATAAGCAGTAACCCAAACTAAACTGAAAACACTTTGCATTCAAGGAATTTATTTCTACATGTTGCTGGTGAACTTTGAAATTTACTGATGCTTGTGTGCAGCAGTCACACAGCACCTCCCCGTGCAACTGAACCCACTCTGCATACTGTAATGCGTTAAGAAAAATTGTGTTTGAATGACCCAAAGCTGTTTCTTCAGGATGATAAAAGAACTCTGTCATTACACTAGAAGCAGCACTGTCCTTTTTTCTTAAACAGGTATACCAACCAAACATTTAATACACGGTTAGTGTAGCACAGAGGAACAAATCCCCATTTCTCCTCCTATCTCTAGGTTATGGGTGAGATTTTCACTTCAAAATGCACACATCCTCTTCCCTCAAAAATACACATGTGAAAAACAAGTATCTTTTACTAGCACTTAAAACCAGACATCAGGTCCCTCTACCGGGTTAATATGGGATGGCAGGAGAACACACATCCCACAGCTGTTGGGATCTGGGAACCTACAAGTGCATCACAAGCGTGGTCACCAAAGTGTCCTGTGTCATCAGCACATGCCAGCCAAATGCAGAGCAAAGGCTGGTAATATCCCCACCCCAGTTGGGAGGGACAGGCCAAAAGCACTCATGGAGCTAAAACCACAGGGTAAAACTTTAAAATATACCACACATGGGCTGAGGGCTCTCTTCCACTGCTCTCTTACTCTCTTAATATAAGAAAGAAAACTACATTTTGGACTATAAATACGTTAAGTGCTAGTGATGAGAAAGCAAGAATAAAAGCTATGAGCAGAGAGTCAGCAGAAGCGTAGCTGTCATTCTGAAGACTTTTATGCCTCCATGTAAAAGAATAGAGTAGTTCCTGAATGGAACTACTTCCTATCAGTCTACAAATAATTAGTCTTCCAGAATAAAAGCCTCCCGGTTAAAAATTGAAAAATTCAAATTCACAGAAGAACATGGTTCAAAGTATAACAGCTACTTAATTCTGAGTTTGGAAAACCCTATTTTTTTTTAATTAATTTTTTTTTAGGATTTTTACTTTTGAGGGTCAGAAAAAATATGTGAACTTCCAGAAATGAGTTGCAAGTAGATCAAAAGAAACAGAAGACACTTGATATGGAAAGTATGCATAACAAACACATTGAGGCCTTTCTGCTGCATGACCAAAGGCTTACAAACAATGCCTTTATCTCGGAGAGTCTCTAGCTGTTTGGTTTGGGTTTTTTTTTTTAAAATAAAGACTGTATCCCTTCAAAAGGGAGAACAGTCTGCAGGCACAAGTTGACAGGTCTATTCAAAACCAGCTAGGCTTACGAATAGTATATGAAAGATACAACACTGATTTTAGTATTGTACAAATAAAATTCATTGAAATAATGTTTCACACAAAATATATTTTAAGGCGATGCCTTCTGCTTCACACGTATTACACTATCTTAATGTAATATTTACTGTATCACAGGCTGGTTTGAGAACACATCCATCTACACATATACTTTTAATTAGCATTTTAATGACAATCAAAAATCCTAAAAGCACCTACTTGGTTTACCACTATGAAACTAAGAGTAAGGTATTCTGATAGATCTCTGCCAACAGCAATTCTGTGGGTCCCCAAAAGCTAAAAATCTGTCAGTAATTTCATTATTCTCTCCTTAACTTACCCTTTATTCCAAAGTAAGAAAATTTAGTAATAAAATGCAAATTATGAAACCATATATACTTAACAGAAACATTATGCACTTTACTTACATTAAAAAGCCTGTAAATCCATACCAATTTTACAAGGTCTTCCTAAATGGTCCAAAAGCAACTAGGTCATCTGCCTCAAAAAAGCCACAAAATAAAACCAGTGGTTTCCAAACATTTTGAACAGACACCATTGATAGACCTAAAATCTTAAAAAAGCAATAAAAACAAAAAAACCCCACTAACACACCTAAGTATGTTATATGACATGGTTCAACAGATTCCTTCAGTAATTTCAGCCCTGCAGACATCAAATATATGTGTTTGAAGTTTGTAAGGAAGCAACATCTTTGTTTACAGGAAAAGAAGGGCAAAACTACAACTGAAGTCCTTACTTGTCTTCTGATATGACAAACCTAAACTAAGTACCTGCAAAAACCCCCAAACTATTTCTATGAACTGCATCACAGGAATCAAGGAAAATGTGCAAACCCAAATCATACTGTCTTTATATTCTCTACTCCATCTGCCAACACTGGGGAAAAAAATTCCAAAGAGCCTCCTTCTTCCATCCTCTTAAACTCTCCCACCAGCAATATCATTGCTGCCAAAAATAAAGGAAGGGAGAGGGAAATTAAAAACAAAAGGAAAAAACAGTGCACACTAAGAAGGAAGGACTGCTTAAGAACTTTTACATTTTAAGCTTTTAGACTCATTTCCAAAAGGAGTAAGTCTGGCTTGAATAAGAACTGTGCTCTAGATGCCAATGATAATTAAGGTACCTTGAGTACTTGAGTACTTAAAACTAAGCAAAACAAAGAGCAAATTCAAAACTAATTGGGTTTGGATATAACAAACATTGAAAGTGTGTATATTTAGAGGATATTACAGTAATTCTTCATAGGTATGTATAATATATGTATAACTATTGCAGTCCTGAAGATCTTGGTACCATAGTGCTATTTACCACAAACAAGTTTCCTTTCTTGGAAGCTCTCTAGTCCTTTGCAACACAGCTGGGCAAAGCATACTTGCTTATAAATTTTACCAGTATTTTAATAAATATTTCAGTTTAAGCCTATGAGTCACAATAAAACTGCAAGCATCCCAGCAGAATTGGGTTGCAGGGTGCTAGGGTTTTACTTTCACCTATGTTTTCTATACTTGCAAAAACTCTGGAAATTCATGACTTACTGATTTAACATTTTGTGATACTGAGCCGGAATCCATGTAATGATTCCCAAAGCAGACCATTCTAATTGGGCAAGGCATAGAATTAACACTACTAATAAAGCCAAACAAAACACAAACAAACAAGCAAAAAAAGGCTCAACGCCCTCCCCCCAGACTCAACACACATTCAAAAATTTAAAAAAAGGAAGAAGAAACAACACAACCCTTCTCCCTGCTCCTTATCTTCTATCCACACATCAAACTGGCTCACTGTATGGAGACAGATAATACTGGAGGAAGCCACAGAAGTCTGCATCAAAATCAAGACCAAAACCCACATAATAAACATTACTAACAAACCAGAAGGGAACACCCTGCTTATTCTCAAAAATAACCCTGAAGACCTAGTCAATCAAGGCTCTCATATTCTTTTGAAATTCTTATTTTAAATGAAAACAGAAGTGACTGATAACACAACACTGATACCTTAAATAGCTGGGTATGCCTAGTAAGGTTGAGAATGGTTTTTTCACTTATTTTTCATATTAAATCTTTTTGTACTTACCTGACAGAACCTCAATCCAGGACTTCAGAGTTCCATTTCCCTGCTACAGTTGATGACACCAGAACACTATAAAAAAAGAACTGAAGGAGGCTCCCTGAAGCAATTAAAACAGTGCTAATGATGTCATCAACATTCTCAGATGGAAAGATCATAATGACCATCTTAATTTCAGCTTGCAACATCTCTAAGGAAGATGACAATATCCATAAGACTTCCTAAATCTGCCCTCTTCACCACTTGCACCCCCAAAGAAAGTAAATTGCAATGGACTGTTCATCTATGTAATCGCATTGTGAGAGGACACATTCCTTATAACCTGCTCAAAATAGAAATTATTGCTGTATTTTGAGGGAAAAAAGGATGGCTACTCACTCCTCACAAAAACAGAGCTCTCAAAGCAAAGATTCACAGAATCACAGAACAGTTCAGGCTGAAAGTGACCTCAGAAAATCATCTGGTCTGCCCTTTCAAGGGAAACAGCCCAGACAACTGCACCTCAAAAACCTCCAGCAATGGGGACTCTACCACACTCCTGAGGAGGCTGTTCCAGTGAATGATCGTTCTCGCTATTAAAAAAAAAAAAAAACAAACACCAAAAAAAAAAAAAAAAAAACACCACAAAAAAAAAAACACCAAACCAAGATAAAACTGCACCCAGTGCAACCTGTACCCATTGCCCCTTTTCTTCTCCATGTGACTCCATGTGAAGAGCACCCCTCTTCGTAGATGTCCTCTAAGCTGGAGAGAAATCATTGCAATAAGCACACTACTGAAAGCAGTTCTTTCCCTGGAAATTTTGTCATGTTTCCCAAGAATTAAAGAAATTGTATGGGAGAAAAAAAATCCTGAGCTTCCAAGAACCAACTCTTCCATGGGAATTAATCTGAGTTAAAGGAGCTCAGCAACTAAATACTTTACTCCTAAATTATGTCCCTTCTGGATATTTAATTGCTGCTCTCTTCCCTGATTTCTATTTGTAAACAACACTAGTATTTGTTTTTCCCCTTTGTCCTAAACTTCTACTCATCAAAATGGGACTGAAAATGTTTATACGTCAACAAGTTCCAGAGTACATATTTTCTTGTTTCTGAATGACTTAACTGAACCAGAACTACTTTGAAAATGGCAGATCATACAAAGAACCAGCAGTCAATAATTATAATTAAAATAAATTTAAAACTAAATAATAAAATAAGCAACAGAACAAGTATGCATGTTTTAAGATTTTCTTAGGAGAAAGCATACTTGCAGGCTTTAAAGACCAATATATTTGAGAAAGCAATTAGGGAGCAGTATGTTTCACAACAGATGCATCCAACCATTGCAGAGTATCATCCCAAAACTAAACTGATACTAGGTCTCAAACCTTAGAAAATGGTTATTTGAAGTAGAACAAACAAATGCAGTAAAAGTATGTCATAAACAGGATCAAACTGGAAGAGATGGAAAAGAAAGTCCCAGGTTCAAAGCTCAATGTCGTTCAGAAGACCACAGCACCCCTCAGTGACACAGGTTTTGGCTACCCTGTCAGCTTGGACTATTCTTCTCCCTTTGGCTCATTAGGTTCAGATAATCAACTTGGAAAAAGAACAGACACATTCCTTAAAGCTCTGTTATCAAACCCACAAAAGATCCAGTTAAGGTATCAAAAAGAGAAATAAACTGAATGAGGTTCTCATAATACAGTTGCCCTGCTTCTCACAAAGCCTGATAAAAAGAAAACTAATTTTGGCACTTCAGTAATTTGAAATTATCATGGTAGCGACTTCACAGTTATGACTGTGGCCTGAAATGGACTGAAAAGAAACACATCTTCATTCTTCCCCAAGGCCACGGCACTATCTGTAAAGGTCCTCAAGTTCTTAGGCGGTTTCATTTGGTTTCTTTTTTTCTGTCCTCATCCCACACACTCCTTTCAAAAACAGGTTTTGTAACCTTTTTCTGTGACCTTCTAAAATACACCTATTCATGTCTGACC
Organism: Xenops minutus; assembly: GCA_035221455.1. Taxonomy (NCBI): domain Eukaryota; kingdom Metazoa; phylum Chordata; class Aves; order Passeriformes; family Furnariidae; genus Xenops; species Xenops minutus. Next base: position 62,555,195 of record JAWWEE010000122.1, on the reverse strand, counting down.
AAGACTTCAATGTTAAGGTACATTCTAAAAAGTGCTTACACTGGCTTTTAAAAAACATTATTATTATTAATCATGGGGTTGTTTCTGGTGACATCCACTGCTGCCAGATAAACTTTTGAACAAAAAAAACTTTTACATATAACGTTTTCTGGTTTGCACAATGGAAGCATGAAGGCTTTTATGCACAGTAATCATTGTTAAGAGTTCAAAAACTGGCAGCATCTGACATGAACTTTTTTCTGCATCTATTTCATAATACTCTGCCATGCTTTTGCTGGATTTTTAAAAAGATAAACTAGAAGACAATGAAAGTTCTGACACAGTTAGGTAGCAATGTGTGAGGTATAACCAAAACAACAGCAACAAAAAAGAACTAATAATTAAGCTACCAAATAACAGGTATTTGCCTTCCTGCCTTCCTTCCCACTGTCATCACAGCCCCCTTCTAAGACAAAGTCTATAAAAACACATCGTCACCCCTTCTTAAAAACAACATAATTTCTCTGAGTCCTGCATCTAGAAAACTCTACTATTAAAAGTATTTTGATACAGGTTCATGATGCAGAGGGAAAAAAAATAGAAAAATATGGGAAAAAATAGAAAAATCAGGACTGAAGAGTATGTTCTGGGGTCATATAAAATCTATAGCAATAAATGCAGAAGGAAGCATTACGAGCTGTGCCAACCTGATACACAGCTTCACTTTTCTTCCCCTGCCCTTTCTGAATTACATCCACGTACAGCAACTCACTGTTCCACAATTCTCTTGCATGCCTTTTATCAGCAGTAACATTATTTTAGAAGAGATGAATAATGTATGCACAATAATGTATTTTAAATACTTCAATACTAAAAAAGAAAAAGGGTTTCTTTTAATTCTTTAATGAAAATAGCACAAGATGAAATCCATGAGAACTGATGGGAGGGTCTACGGTGGAGCAGGGCAATTTAACATATGCTTTACAAGAATTACCTTTTTTACTAATGTCCCAATATTAAATTAACCTGATAATCACAAGTAGTGAAGGCCTTTATGATACAGAACATTCTAGTGTTAATAATTCTGGTATCAATTGCAGTAATGTGAAAACTTTGTTTAATTTAATTGCTCATACAACAACCTAACTACACTAGTCTCCATTCACCCATCAAATTGATTCCCGTGTGGTTTATTAACCCCCTTCCACCCACACACTTAAAGACAACCACCCTCCCAACTGAGGCATACCCAGGTATAATACACAAAACATAACTTATACAAGAACTCACTTTCACTGGACAACATCTAAAATATGTAAATACCTGTTCCTGCAGGTCGTAGTCATAGCTATCATGCAGCAGAAGACTGAGGACATACCGAGTATAAATCATGGCATCAATGCCACACTTCTCTAGCTCTTGTCCCAGCCAGGTCTGCACTGGACCCAAAGCATGTAGCAGAGACATTTCAGAAACAGATACAGGGCCTGGATAAGAGCTTGAGGAGCTTTCAGATGGCAAACCATCCACAACAACTGTACAGATAGGGCGCATGAATCTAGGTGGTTGGCATCCTTATAACGTGAAGCATTTTCTGCAGTTGATTTTCCGTCGGTATCTGGAGGTGATTTTCACTCCAGTAAATAGGAGAGAGGCTTGACTTCTAGGACAATCATTTATATTTCCTGGCAGTTAGCCGTCTAGAGACGAACATCACTCTTCAGGCATGACCAGTGAATAAACTAAATCCTAATAGCAAACACATATGTAGATGTGTTTTTCTACCTTAATTTCACATTGAGGCCAGATGCAAGTCCCCAGCAGGACCTATAAAGAGGAAAAAATGATAAGTTGTGATAATATGTATCCACATGAATAGTATTAAACAGTGAAAAAAAACCACCCAAAGTAGAAAGCAGTCATTCACATACTGCTTACTCCAAATATATAATACATCTATTCAGTGTCATTTTGAAGAGTGACAAGAATTATTCCAAGTTTAAAGGTGGCTTTTAGAAAAGGTACTTTCTAATGCAGGAAGAGAGACTCTTCAATCAAAGACTTCACAACTAATCTGTTGATTGAAATATATGTTTGACCTGGCTTTATGGACAAGTTGAGATTTTATTACTTTAACTATCATTTGAAAAACCCACTTTGATTAAAAAAAAAAAATCTGCATTAATTTGAATAAAGACTGACTGCATTTTGCATCACTAGAAGACAATATAATCCTACTGTTTTGCAGTGATTCCCATTTCTGGAATAGAAAAAAGTGTCTTGCTTATAAAAAACTGAGTTTATGAAATTCATCTGGCCAGGAGTTTCTAAATCCTACCACTAAATACCTTCAGGTTCAGGTTTTTTGGTGGTTTGTTTTTTGGCTTTTTTTAGTTTCACGTATTTGCCTTGCTTCAGGGCAGCAAAACATTTTATCATCCAAAATCTGTCCTTATAAAAATATAAATCCCTGGAATCACTTCAAAAATTTGAGCAGAACATAATTCATCCATGCCAGAATTAACATTTAACCATCTTTACACACAGCATACACCTGTCTTACCTGAGAGCTTACACTCTAAACCATATCCTAAAATAGACAAACTATCCTAAGACTTACACCACCCACAGTCCCAAATCAATCTGGATAAGTAAGGGGCAGAAGGTGCAAGCACCACACACGTCAGCACATTCTGCTCTCTAACACAGAAGACAACAGTCCAAAAAAGGCATTTCTGGATTGGTCTGCACATCAACCACATGCCAATCTGGCATTTGTGCAGGCCTTCTCTCTCCTCTCCAGCTTCTCTCAGCAAGAGAAAACAGAGCTCAAATCCTAGCAGGAAATACCCCTTTTCCAAAAGGAAATAAAAAGACTAAACTATCTAAGCAAAATCTACAGGGTTTTTTCAACCCCACTGCAAGGTGACCAACACACAACAGACATCACCTAATATAACTATATAAAATATATACTGTGGGTAGCATTTCGTGAGGACTGCAAAAACTGAAAGTTGACACATGTCAACCCAACAAAAGACTGCAGTTTTTAGGAGCTGTCTTTGCGCCACCCCCCAGGTACAACTGTACAGTTCAGATCTTTACTGAGTCAATTGCAGTATCACCAAGAAGAAATCCATTACGATCAGTTGCTAGAGAGTTCACAAAACCTACACTCTGCTGAAGTGACCTTATTTCTCTGGTGGCAGTGTGCATTTTGAGAAAGCAGGTAATGCAAGAGTATTCAATCTTTGTCAGCAACATATCTGCATTAGTCAGAATCTCCTAAGTAAGCACAAATAACAGTAAACAGAAACATCCTGCAACGTCCTGGAGGTTACTGTTTCATCACATAATTAAAGAACAGAAAGTATGGAAAAAGTCTAACATTGTGACCAAGATGCTCTGAATCTAAGACCCACAAGCCCAAACTCTTAACAAGTCCATATTATCTTAATTGTTGAAGAACAGCATTCCACTATAAGATCTATTTTGTCCTGCTCTCCACATCACAGCATATAATGAACACCCTCACTAAGTCAGTCACAGTCCCAGTCAGTCCCCCAAGTCCCATGTTTCATAGATATGGGAAAACTGATACACTTGTCTTTTTTGAGACATCAAGCAGAACCACCTTAATGCTGAAAAAATCAACAACCTTCTGCCAGAAAGTTCCACTGAAAAAGGGAATTATGAAAGGGTGGACAGGGAAGAAAATCCAATTAAAAAAAAGTGAGCAAGTGACTGAATGAGAAATCAGTTTGCTCTAATTCAGCAAATTTCCCTGGAGGTTGATCAGGTCTCCCTGGTCTACTGGGGGCTGATGGGATTCATCTGTCAGAGAAATGGAAGAGCACCTTCAGTCACAGACTTTCCAAACTGGTGAACAGGGCTTTCAACTGAAGTTGCTGGGGAAGGAGAGCCTCCATCCTTCCCACCGCTACCAGTTTGCTGCCAGAGCCAGCAAGAGATGCTCAAAGCCTGGAGAGGGATCGTAGGTCAGCTGGAGAGCACCTGAAGAGCAGTACAAAGGGAATCCTGCCACTCCGGCCAGTAAGTCAGCTTCACTGGGGGCCCAACCTCAATGCTGCTGTGGAAACACACATAACATGGGCAACAAAAAAGAGAAGTCAGAGACGTGCACGTGCCTGCACAGCTGTCATCTTATTGGCATGACTAAGATGTGGTGGGACAACTTCTATGACTGTAGTGTTGGAATGGAAGGACACAAAGTCTTTAGGAAGGACAGGCAGGGGAGACAAGGAGGGGATGTTACCTTGTGTCAGTGATGGAGTGCACAGAACTCTATCTGGGAATGAAAGAGGAGCCAACTGAGGCTATGGATCAGGATTAAAGGGAAGGCAAGGACAGGTGACATTATACTGCGGGTCTGCTACAGGCTGCCCAGCCGGGAAGACCAAGTCGACGAGGCCCTCTACAGACAGACACGAACAGCCTCATGCTCACAAGTCCTGCTCCTCATGGGGGTCTTCTACCATCCCAATATCTGCTAGGGGGGACAGCACAGTAGGGCAAAAGCAATCCAGGACCAGGAGGTCCTTGGAATGTGCTGATGATAATTTCCTTTCCTGAGCTACAGAGGAGCCAACGAGGAGGGGTGCTATGCTGGGTCTTGCTCTCACCAAAAATAGGGGCTGATGAGGAACATGAAGCTCAAGGGCAGCCTGGGCTGCAGTGACCATGAAAGAGTGGAGTTAAAGATCCTTAGGGCAGCAAGGAGGAAAGCACAGCAAGCTCATTAGCCTGGACCTAAGGAGAGCAGAGTTTGGCCTCTTCAGGGATCTGCTTGGTAGAATCCCTGGAGAGAAGAGGGGCCTAAGGATCACCTCCTCCAAGTTCAGGAGCAATGCATGCCTACCAAAGGAAGTCAGGCAAAAACACCCAGCACCCCTGTGGATGAACACGGAGCTCCTGGACAAACACAAGCAGAAAAAGGAAGCCTACAGCAGGTCAAAGCAAGGACAGGTAGCTTGAGCAGAATAGAGAAATTGTCCAAGCAGCCAGGAATCAGGTTAGGAAAGCTAAAGCCCTGATAGAATTCAGTCTCGCCAGGGACATCAAGGGCAACAAAAACTTCTACAGGTACATCAGTGATAAAAGGGGCCTTCTCTGGAAGAAAATGGGAGACCTGGTTACCCGGGACATGGAGAAGGCTGAGGTACTCAATGACTTTTCTGTCATTTGCTCTTCACCAGCAAGTGCTCCAGGAACATCACTCCAAAGGATGCAAAGGCAGGAACTGGGAGGACAAAGAACCACCCACTGCTGGAAAAGGTCAGGTTTTAGACCATGTAAGGAACACAAAGATGCATGAGTCCATGGGACCTGATGAGATGCATCCACAGGTCCTGAGGGAACTTGTAAGAAAAATGGGGACAGACTTTTTGAAAGGGTCTGTAGTGACGGGGTTTTAAACTGAAAACTGGTAGATTTAGATTGGACATATGGAAGACATCTTTTAGGATGAGGGTGGTGAGACACTGACCAACTTGTCCAGAGAAGTTGTGGATGATCTACTTCAAGTATTCAAGGTCGGGTTGGGCAGGGCTTTGAGCAACCTTATCTAGTGAAAGATGTCCCTGCCCACAGAAGTGAGGGTTGATGATCTTTAACGCTTCCTTTCAACCCAAACCATTCCAGTTCTACAATATTGCAAAGCTTCTGGATATTGAATCACTTCATTCAAAACTCTGACACACTGTTCAGTTCCTTGGCACCTAGTAAGGACGGAGTTTAGGCTTCTGCTTTTCCCTGAATGAGATGATAATGTGGCCTCTCTTTTCTATCTTAACACTTATTTATATGCGGCATTTGAGAAATTCTGTTGTTGAGATCTAAGGTAACAAAATCTGACTGACTTCAGTTAAAGTATGTCTTGCTTTTGTTAGAAGGGGAGAACAGGGAAGAAACAGCAAGATAAAGACAAGGTTGTAGGAGGAACTAAGAAATCAGACAAAAACATTTTTATAATGTTCAAATATTATAGTCCAACTTTTTTGAGTATCATTTTTGAAAAACATTCAATTACCTCTTTTGACATTAAGTTACAAAATACATACATTATATAAAAACTGGAAATATAAACAAATTTCTTAGATAATATTTGAGAGTTCTCATTTTACAACTTTCAAGTACTTTGTTTTACAGAAAGTCTTAAACATTTCCATTCTGTTTTAGTTACCAAACTTTCATACAAACCGAAATTTTCCCACCTCAATACTAGAAACTTTTCATATCCAACTAATACAAGTCACTCAAAGAGCAAGCATTTCTGTTGATAGAGGTGATGATTTTAGAGATAACATTTTCTGACAAATACATTATTATCCCTTTTAAATCTTTTTCCCTGTCTCGCTAAAAATAGCTTTCTCCATCCCTCACCATGACCAGGGCTAATCTGAATGGAGGAGCACATTACAGCCTAAACAACTAGTGCAAGTCTAGTTATTGTAACTACTAAACCAGGAAAAATTCTTCATTTCCAGCTATGAAATACCATGCAAAGACATGCCTTATTATGAGGATTACCAAATAAAAATGCATACATCTCTATCAAAAGTTTGTGGAAACTTTTTATTTCCAAACACTAAGTAAAAACATAGTATTAAGTTATTTCAAAATAGTTTCTACTTACTACACTTCCTAGTACATTTTTTCCTTTTAAATAATCTCCAGTTTTTGCAATACTAATCTATGACCTTAACAAGGTCACAGTAGATAAACTGTCAACAGTTTAACCACTAGAGGCACAAGAGCCAATTTATGAAGTGTCGTGTAAAGGAAAGAGAATACAAGATTGTGTAAACACTTGGATTTTTCAACTTAGATTATCTTAGAATAGATGTATTTCTCAAAATGCTATTCAGTGTGATAGTCACTAAACATTCTTTTGATCTACAGCAGACAGCAGAAGACAACAAAGCTTTAGTCTCCTGAGATCTAGGTACAGTACAGCAGCAATTTTAAATAAGCTACAGCAAGCAACAGAAAGGAGGATCAATGGTACAGAGACTGAAGCTGGAACACTCCAGGTTTGTTCTCCACAACAGTTGTTCTTGCATGGTAAATAACCTTTTATGAGACTTAATAATCCTAGTCATTCTCCAAAATGAAATGAAATATGGGTGTGGTCATAAAAAATACACAGAATGTTGTGGGATTTTTTAATTGTCTTAGTACTATAATAATGAGAACAACAAACAGCTTCTTGTGACAGTGGTGTCTGTGGAATAGAGCATGACAGCATAAAATTACAAAGATTACCAGAGAGTGCAGCAAAAGAAGGGTGCAAGTAAATCACTCTTCAATGAAGCTTGATATAAGCACACCAAGAAAGTGCTAAGGTATGTAACTGTTCTTATCAGACTACCATCAGAAATAGTGACTAAAAGCTCATGTCAAGGAAGACATTTCCATAACTTGAATAGCTTTTTTTCTCTCTATATTCCCTTTCTTATTAAAAAAGTTATTTTAAGGAGTTAAAAAGTAAGTTATTTTTTTCAAATTATTTCTAATCTTGGAAAACAGTAACCAAAGCCAAACCACAGAACCTACTGAATTAATCTAAGGTAACCTCATCTGTATTTTATCAGCACCCGAAAGAGGCCTCTGAATATTGTAAATTCACACCACAAAGTCCTAAACAAGCAATTTCAGAGATGAAAAAAGGAGGAAATAAAAAAAAGATTTAATGTTCTAATAAGCTTTCAAGTTTTCTTGAAAGATATACCTACTATCAATTTTTAAAGTAATAGAAAATATTGGAACAAGAAAGTAAAAACTACATCTCCTACAGCTGTCCTTTCAGGTAAACTCCAGGTCCACCGATAATGTCTTGGAGATCATAAAAGGTAACTTTAAAAGGAGGCAAATTGTCTGCAGGCTTAAATTCACTCCACTGGGACCTACAGTCTCAGTAGGGGAAAGAAATCTTACTAGATTACATATTGAAGGGAGTTTAAAACTAATACGCTGTTTATTTGCATAATCTGAAACTAATTCCCTATAGACTCAAACTAACTCTTACACATGTTGATATCTTACTACAGAAAAGCTGATCTCTTGGATAATGCTACAGATGCTACCTTTTTCCTTCCTTCCATTCCCAAAAAGGGTATCATCTGTATTCTCAGTGCTTCCTTCTGCCTCCTGCTACATGTTAACAATTAGACCAAACACATTCTCACACAATAGTTCAGTCGAAACTGCTGTTTTATACAAAGTTTCCTTTATTATTCTTTGAAATAAACCAGTACATTACATAGTTTACAATTAACAACTCTCATTTCAAAAGTTTTTGTCTTTCACTCTGGTCTTTGACAATGTATGACAAATATTCAGTGAACAGAGAAAAAAATTATATAAATTTTTATGTTTTTTTATGGGGATATAAGTGTCCACATACTTTACCCAGGACAAAGGTTTTTCAAAGTAGTATTTTTTCCCCAGAATGGCTGCATTAAAAGCAAGCAATCCTTACTCTTCCCGACAACTACTGGTAGAAAAAAGTACACAAATCCTAATTAGTATAAATCAAAGTAAAAGTGTTCCAAGTTTGGTCAACAGCATACTAAAATCACATACACACGTCAGTAAATTTCAGCCCACTTTATACGACTGATAATCAAAAGCATGACTATATCATATATTGACAACATAAGTCCAAATCGTTCTTATATACTATGGAAGAATCTGAAATTTTACCATAATTTCTTTTGTTTCTTTCCATGACAAAAAACAACAAATCCTTAACACACAAACCAAGTGGCTACACATTAGGGAAGGCACTGTCAAAGCCCAGAAACAAAGCCTATTTAAAGTCTAGCAAACAATGGAATCTGTGTCCTTAATAAATTTCACATGGCATTTAAAAGACATGTGAATTCAGAAGTATGAGAAGTTGTTATTTTTTAACCACATTCCTCGATAATCTAAGAAATTTGGCTGTATAGTCTTCAGAGCAAGGACAACTTTTTTATGCCCTGGCAAAGTTTGATGTTATTGCACAACAAACAGCAGAGCAGGGGCTTGATTCATGACCAAGGCACTGAAACACTACTCTAAACCAAAAAATTATATGATAATGCTTATGGCTCTCTCTCCATCTCAGTTCAGACCAGTCCTGCCACAAAGCTTCAGAAGCACTGCCCTGCTATGACAAACAGAGATTAAACACCTGGCAGGAATCAAAGCACTAGAAGTGGTCAAAGGCGTAAAAGCAGCTTTGTGAATTAACTTCTAGATATAGAGAGAGCGTCCCCTTTTTAAGGAGCATTACCAAGAATTGCAAAAGTGATACAGTCTTATTTGTTTTGTAGTGGACTGATGTCTAACAAGGCTGGGCTTACAGTTCTAGTGTAACTTAAGTCTGAGAACCCACAGGGGAGACAGAAACCGGTGTGTGGCTGTTACTGCAGGATTTTTTTCTTACAAATCTGCAAGCTTATTTTCATAACACTTATCCAAATGGAAATCTGAAGCTGTTAATCCTGTATAAAAGCTTAATGGAATTACTCAAAGGATTCAAGAGCTACCATATAAGCCCCAGTTACTTAGGTTAGCAAAGGAAAAGAACAGAGATATAATCAGGATGACACCGGGGGAGTCTCCAGCACAGTTCTGAAGGATTCTGCACTGGGACCTGCATTACCTAATAAACTCCTGGAAGATGAGATGGGTGACACAGTTAGCAAGGTGGCAAAGGGTGACAAAGGACAGCAAGTGATCAGGGACAGTGAGCACAAAGTAACTGAAAAAATGCAGGACCTTATGAAATTAGATTGGGCAATAAAAAGGCAAACAAAATTCAACATAGGCAAACTTGAAACGAAACACAGGGGGAATAACCACCTGATGGCATTAATGCATAAATCAATGAGTTGTGAGCTGACTATTAATCCCAGGACCTATTTCCTAATTAGTATGTTAGATATTTCATGACTCTATAAGCTCAAACCCAGCAGCAGTCAGAGGAGCAAATCACAGAACAAAACTGAAGTCATTTTTCTGTACCTGTGAATGAACATTTTGCATGCATATTGTACTGAACATGCAAACCTGGTCCTGTATTATCAAAGATAGCATGTCTCTCCATGGACAGAGACTGACTATTAAATGTCTGGGGTTTATTAATAGAAAGAACCAATGTGTGTTACTAAGAGCTATGTACAAAACTTCACACAACAGCTACTAGAATTCCTTGCCAAAAGATACTGAAGACTTGGGGGAAAAAAAAAATAGATGGGCTTCAATGGAAATTAAATGAGAGATCCTTCGAGAGCGTCCAACTAGACAAACCACATCAGAGTCAGGAAATCCCCTATACTGAAAATAGTGTGAGGCTGAGGGTGTACTTAGCAGAGGTATCACACACACATCCACTCTCCTTGTTCTTTTTCGTCCCTAACTGCTCCCTTACACATGCTGTTGCAGACAAGTACTAGATTTGCCAAAGCCTTTGTCTGAACTAGTACAGCTGTTCTTATAAAACATTCATGTTCACCATTATACAAGAACAACACTTCAAAAACCAGTAGCTGGAGGAGTTCAATTAGCTGATCCACTCACAGGGCTGCACATCATTAACATCCATAAACTTTGTTACAAGATGTCAAAACATCAATCTTGTCAGAGAGCAAAAACTGAGCCATAGGAAACAATTGTTAATGGCCTGCAGAATTAGCAGGTGAGACCTGCACTAGGGATCACTTGCATATCAAAGACCCCAAATTCTCAGTAATCTTTATGTTTGACTTCTCCAAAACAAATACATAATATGAGCTGGAAAACGTAAAACTTGTAAGTTAAGAAAAAACAGCAAGACAGAAAGGGGAAAAAGCATGACCTAGCAGCAAATCCTACACACACTGTGAAGAACAGTCATAGCATACTATGTCCACCATATCCCAAAACTTCATCACTTCACAGAATTGTAAGGTTTGAAACTGGCTTCAGAAGCAGACACTTTTGGAAGGGTTCATGTTACATAGAGCAGACTTGTAAAGAAGCATCTCTGCACAGTGGGGACTTCTGAAGTGGTCCTTCAGTATATGTGATAGGACTTAAAAAAATTAATTAATAAGCCTAATAGTTGACAAGTTTGGTGGATCATGGCTCAGTAGCTGTCCTGGTGATTTAGGAAGCAAATTTTATCCTCAAGACAGAAGTATTGCTATTTCATACCATCACTCAAGAAACTGTTTCAGGAGGTCAAGACTCAATATTAAAGATTCATTAAAAAAAAAAAAATTAAAAGCATTTTGTTATGCATCATGTAGCCACCAGTTCTATTTCAATAAACATAATGGAGCTCAGAGCATTTCTGACAAAGTAATACATGACAAATAAACCAGAGTGGCACTGCAGTTTCTTGTGCAATTGTACCAGATTAATCACAACACATCTGTAACCTGCACCTCCCCCAAACCCAAAGCATTGTATCTCAAAAAATGCTGCTATTAATTTTAAGAAGGACTTAAAATAGTTCAAAACACCATTACTCATCAGATTTAAGAAAGATATTTGTCAATTGTCTGAATCTAGAGGAGTGAAATACTGCTTCACAATTTTCAAATGCCCAGCTGCCATTAACAATGGCAATAATTACACTCCTTTAGTAAAAATTTGTCCAAAGGTTAGCCAGCTTCCAATACAGTACTAATAATTCCATTCTGTTCTTAAAAAACAAGCAAAAACTGACATAAGAAAATCCTTTTCCAGTTTAGTTTGTTACTGTCCAGACCAGTGTTTGAACTAAATTTTATTTAAACATGACTTTTTTTAAATCCTATCTGAAAAAATAAAAATGTACACATATGACATAACTTACATGTACGATAAGTTTTGTAAGTTTAAAAATACAAATCAATATCTAATGACAAGCAATTTTAGTAAATATTTCTCACATTAAAAATTAACTTAAAACAATGCTGCACATAACTGACAAAATTTAAAGGAGTTACTACTATTGCCAGCACAAATACCAGTTTGCAGAAAGAAGTAATCATTTTTAGACCAGCAATAACTAATTTTCCAGAGAAAAACAGCAGCAGTATCTTGACAGAGGAACCTGTGTGGCTGACTCGAAGGCAAGTTAGTGTAACACAAACTGCACTGCCACTGCCACCAAGGGAGGACAAGACATTCCACTGTTTCTCCCATCCTCCTTTCCACATTCTCACCCTTTTCTCCTTGCACTTAACACACCCACCACGTGGTTGCAGGCACAAACTGCATCAGTTTGTTCCAAATGGAAAAAAATCAATTTTTGGAGGACCAGTCATCAAAAAGTACAAATAGAGTCCCATTGCAGCAGTAGCCAGGAGAGAACAAAGAAGTTACTGGCTGCTTCAGTTTTGCTGAGGGGAGCAGACTGGTGTTGCACTGTAACTGGCCCAGAACAGGATGGATCACCCAAGTGTGCAGAGCCCAAGAGAAAGTGTGAGTGCTACTTCAGAAGGTGGTATGTGTACAGCTCAAACACACAGGCACTGCCTCATCTCATACTCTACAGCCCTACCCAATCATCAGTAATTTCAGTACGCTGACATCAGGTTTCAGACTGTCCTATCACATTTCTTTTTACCATTGAAGACAGCGATATGATTTAAGTGTTTCAATTTAAAATTGCAGATCTTACCAGCATACCAGAGACATGCCAGTGACAAGCACCTTGGTGTCCCCTGTTTGCCTCAGGTCTATGACAGGGATCACCTGGATGGACTGCTGCTGGGCCTGAGTGATCCTGGGGAGAAATGTCTAGAGGCAACTTTGAGGAGGAGATGGTTACAGTTTTTCTGTTCAGTCCCATAAGAATCTTCACAGGGACCTTATTATCAAAAGCTGTATCTTTCCTTCCTGCCCTCCTGGTGCCTTTTACTCACTCAACTTTTAGAGCAGTTCAAACTCCGTGTTACTGACACTATTTGCCTGTGTTTGAACTCCCTTCCCCAGTGGGATGCTCATGGAGGCCCAAGCACCAAGTTACATGTGGTGCATTCAGACCTGCCTCCAGTTTCAAACACCTCAGTACACAGACACTGGCACCCAATAGGTATTGGGGACTCTTCCAAGGCACAGGCAGAGTGCCTTGGAAGATGATTCCTCCAGATGGAATCATCCCCCACGCCATCAGTGAGGCCACCCTGATAAAATATTCAGTGTTCTTCACATCAAGCTGGAATGCTACTGCAACACCAAGCAGCCCAGTGCCCACTCTTGTAGTGCAGCCATACAAGATTTATTTCAATTAATATACAATTTACTCTTTATATACATTGCATCTTTCAGTCAGGAATGGAAAAGCAGAATGAATTGTGAATGCCAAAAATCCAACCACCAGTGCTCATTTAAAGGCTATGGTATTTGTCCTGCTATTTATACTTCCAAAGTTAATAACCCAGCTGTATATAAACATCTAACTAGTCAATTACCACACTGTACATTTTACTTTGGTTTATTAATTTCTTTAATTTGTATTAAGGTCTTTTCTGAATAGTCACTATTGAAGTTTTCTATACTTGGTCTGCAATTCAGGGAGTTAATTACTATCTTTTTGAAAAGCTTAAAATAGCCTTATGAAGGGTTTAAAAACAAATATAACTCTGCCTAACTATATAATCTTTGCAATAGTTTTTTTTAAATAAAAAAACGATTACCATAAGTTCAGTTGGAAGTCCTGTATAGACAATGTTTTCATTAATAACTGTGTAAAAACAGACAAGATGTGTCAGCCACAAGAGGCTCAGTAAATGTAGAGTTCTGACAAGTCGAATTTGCAAGCTCTAGGACTTAACCAGCAGAGAAGATACTGACTTTACAGCACAGAAAATATGGCAGGCCTATAAAGGAAATCACTTCAAAAGTTCTTCTCCTACCTCTAATTTTTATTCCAAAATATTAGTAAACGCAATTCTACATATTTATGAAATTGAGATCTGAAGTAGGATATTCTGCAATTTTGAACAGAATAGCAAGTCACATGAAATAATTTATATTTTAGCATTTGAATGCATTTGCATAGGCACTTTTTGTTCAGTTTATCTTATAAGGCTATCAGGTTGCCTTTTTCCATAAAAACAGTGGGGATATTTGTTGCCATATCATATCCCTATTTCTGTGATTAATTATGTTGCCTAAAAATGCTTACTAAAAAAGAAAAGTTTACTAATGGAATAGGTAGGGCAGTTTAATACTGCTCTTAAAATAATACATTTGCTGTTTGCTACTTCAAATGGCAGCTGTCATTTGACTAAAATGCAAAATATTAAGCTATGACAACCAGAAAACCTCTTATAAAAACATCATGTCAGCATTACTTTACTTCTCTTCAAGAACTTACTGTATTGTTAACCAAGGCATTTTTTTCACAATTCAAGAACAAAGTTACTAGAAACTGGAACTCTGAGGTTTCTCAGAAGCCAGTTAAGAAAATCTGTTCAGAGAGGCTGGTGAAAAAATGCTCTGCATATGACAATTAAACTCATATCTGAACTTAGAGAGACAATTTAAAACTTCTGCCACCTCACACAATTTGACATGACCTTCACCAAGACAGCTATAAAAACGTCAATAAATCAAAAGTTACTAAAAGTAATTTAGTTTCACTGTCAAGTGCAAGAGCCGAATATGCAGCGGAGTGAACTTCTACCCCAGAAGACAGAACCAGGAGAACAGGAATTCACTCAACAGCAATCTTTAGCTAATTAGTAACAGTCATCAGCTCAAAATCTTCAGACAGCAGAATTAAATTACCATGAAACCTTAAAAGTTTTTTCTGAAGTTTTAAAAGTAAAGTTATCAACCAGCCAATTCATTGGAAGCAGTCTCCATTTCTTTCAGGATACCCCAGTGTCCTAAATACAATGCCATGTTTTCAAGCTGCACTTCCACTCAGCCACAGTCTTTAAATTTGTTTCAAGTTTATAGTAACAGATTACAGTGTCACAAGGACCTACTGAGAATTAATTACATACCCAATGGCAGCAATATGCATTACTGATTTCTTTAATAGTGATGTTTCAAGCACACCTTTATCTTAAGGCTAATAAAAGACTTCCTTTTCTTAAAAAGCACATGAAACGTGCTAAATGACCAAAATAATTTCTGGAATCAATCTGTGTATGTTTTAGCATGTTTTCCCACTTCACTGTTGAAGATTACTATCTCGATGGAAGTCCTGACCAAGGTAACGCTACCTGGAATAACCCTGCACAGTTTACGTACCTTGCAACTCCACTCTGCTGCTCTGATGTTAAAGCTATACCATCTTATGACAGGTTGCTGTACTTTTTCTGACCTTCAGCTACCCCATGTCTCTTACTCCCTTATCTCTCTCTCTGTACTTTCTTCCACAGCCTATATATGTGAAATCTCATCTGCAATGGAACTACGTCTCCCTTCAGAATTCTTCTACAACCAAGCTAGTCCATTTATCCAAATCGTAAAAACAACAACCCCCCCCACATCCACACAATTTAATAACATGCAAAAGGCGTAAGTGTCACTCCTTTCCATACAGCACCTTAAACACAGGCACATTAAAATGAAATTATTCACTTGAATTTACTCAGTGATAGAAAACTGCAGGTTTCTTTCCTCAATCCTAGTCCAGTATTCTATCCAGCAGACCTTATTCCTTTGATAAATTTAATAAAGGAAGATTTTTATAAAGGAAGGATTAATAAAGGAAGATTTTTAAAAGCTATAGAAAGAAAAGTATTCAGATTTCATCCCTATTAAAATTTATCTTTATTTGTTAACAAGGTTTTTTTCAGAATATAAATTTTCATATGCAATAGTTTCTAGAATAAGGTCTAGAAAGTTACACACACAAGTGGCATAGCATGGACTGAATATTTGAAACTTCTTGCTCAATACAGTAAAAAACAGAAATTTAAACATTCCCCAAATTATATTAAAAATTAAAATCATTATAGCAAGCCTGAGCACAGACTATACATACACTTAGCAGGATATAATTAAACTATTACATGTAATATCACGACAGTGAAAAATGTATTTAAATACTTCACAATTTCAATTTCCACACTACTGCCTTAGAAATAAATCTCTTGGAAAGACAGATACCAAAGTGGATACATGGAAACTAGAGTTATGAATGGAATGCAGGTGATACAGAAACAATGTATAGTTTTAGGCAAGAAGATCCAAAAGTCTTGCGCATGAAATTATAAAAGAAGTAGATAAATAAAAATTTAAAATATTTCTGTATCTTTATTGGAAGCTACTGAATAACTCCCAGTAAGAAATCTGTGAAAGAATAATCTACAAATATTATTCTTGTACTTATACTGAACATTCAAGCTACTCAACTGTTATCCCCACCCCCTAACCACCACTGTGGGCCAATAAAATACACATCTAATCTCTCGACATTAAAAATGCACCCAACAAACTTTCATGAAAGTAGAACAAGATTCTTTTTAGGAAAATTATTATAACTAGCTCATCTAGATCTTTTTCTACTAAAATACTTTTGACAGTCCTGCAGTTACATGGTACTTCTGCCTAGAAAAATCTGCTAAATTATTTCCAAGGTAAGGAAAAAAACCCATACCTTCCCTTTCAATCAGATAATTTTTCTTTTGTCTGTGTATTGAAATGCAACTGAGCATTCAAATATTCTTTTGAACATTTTTATTTTGTACCATGAAATTGACTTTACTGGGAAAAATTCTTGGGGTGGGGTTAAGGGGATGGACAAAACACAAAAACTCATTTCTGCAATTACACTTACAAATTATCTAACCACCCTGTCACTGTTCTTGGACTAAAACGAAGGATTCCACTCTCTGTTCCACAAGACAGAAGAAACTATCCCAATAAACAGAACATATTAAAATAGCTTCCAGAAGATCATTTGTATTCTATGCTCCACTAGCAGTGCAGATAACTGGAATAGTTCCCTCTGCCTCTTGGCCTACAGGAGTTCTAAGTCTTGCTGCCTTCACCACACTGTGCTTTAGCAGACATTGGTGCCTATCTGAGTATGGTACGAACTTGTTACTTTCAGTGATCAGCTATTGCCTCAAGAAGCAGCAAACTGACACATGATTTTGCTAGGATTCTAGCTAAGTAGGTAAAAAGTCTATTCTGACTCTACAACGCTGTGCCTAAAAACCAATAAAATCCCACAAGAAAATTCACCCAACCTCTTGGTCACTTCATTCCCCCTATTCACCTAGAAACAAGATTCTCAAAAAGGACAAATAATGAAGTTTTGAACAGTATCTAGATCTTCCTCTGTCCATATTCCTGCCAGAATGCACAGCAAAAGAGCAAATGAAAATAGCAACAACAATAAAAGCAGTGGGGAGTGCAGACTATGAAATCAGCGTATTAAGATAAGAAGTTCAAGTCCTCCATTTTTTCCTCTTGGGTCACATATAGATCTGTTTGACCCTTACTTTGCCTCCCATTCCACTGCTGATGAGCAGAAAAGCTGGAGGTTCATGTACCAAATCCAAATTTTCAGCATCTGCGGTCTCCAAGAATCTTTACTCCCACAGTGCACCAAACAAACCGACAAGGTTCTGTGACTGCCCTTGTGGGAATACCTGTCAATACCTGTACCTGGTAGGGATATGAACTGCCAATGCCTTCAATCGACTGTACAAATCAGGAGCTCCCCTATAATTGTCAGGTCTTTGAGTAACAGCATAAATATACAGTGTGCTATTCATTTTATTCAAGTTCCCTCCATGTCTTCTTGATCAAAAGAGAAGATTCAATACCTATACAATGTTTTATCGACTGGGAGGGAAAGGTTGTACACTACCATTTTAGCATATCCATACTGACAAGAAACAGCAGATGGAGGATTAGTACAAAATAAAATCTGTATAGTTACATGTCAAGTAACAATCAAGTTCCATGTAATTTACTTTTACAAGGCATATTTTTGTCTTAAATAATAAAGAAAAATGACAGTTACAGACTCCTATGGGTTGTGAGGAGCCTGCAATACTCGGGGTTTAGGCATTGCAGTGAAGTAGTTCGTTTTACACAATTATCTACTGAATCATCACGAGCTCACTTTTTACAGCTAAGAAACCGAAGCCGATCTGCAATTCCCACTTCATGGCAGGAACACAGAAGCGATATATGGTGTGCAGCAGAAGGGTAAAAACGGAACATTTAATAGGGTTTGAACGATGAAAATCAACTACCCATACCAGTGTGTTCTGATCCCAAGCTTACAGACTGCAACCCAAATTGCCTATACAGAGAACACATCAGAGTACAGGAATGCCTTTTATTTGAAAGGACCAGCAAATCACACTATTTTCACCCTTCAGATCAGTACCAGGTACTGCAATGAGTAATTAAAACAAAGACAAAACGACGGGGGGAGGGGGGGGGTCGGAAAAGGCACCGCACTTTCGCTTTTCCCAAAGTTTCATCACACCACTCAGTAGGTGCACACTGTTAACCGAGGCGGCACGGGGAGCGGAGGGGAAGGGGCCGGCCGCAGGCGGGGGCAGGCCGTGTGTCCCCCGCGCTCCGCTGTAACCTTCGCCAAACCTTGCGGCGCCCCCGCCCACCGCGGCAGCGGCCCGGGCCCGCCCCGCCTGCCCATAGGGCGCGGCTGCCGCCACTCCGCGTCAGCCCAGCTCCGCCCCGCCCGCCAGCCACAGCCTCCCCGCCCGCCTTCTGCCTTCAATAGGCCCTAAAGGACAATGCTGCTGGAGAGGGGCACAAAAAAAAAAAAAAAGAGAAGAAGGGGAGCGAGTCCCGCCAGGCCGGCCCCCGGGGCAGCGCCGTGACAGCGCCGGGGCGGCTCCCCCAGCCCGGCCCGGCCCGGCCCGGCCGTCCCTGCCCTGTGCGCTCGCACAGGATGAAAGGTCACGGCGTGAGCAGCGGCCCGGCCCGGCGCGGCGCGGCGCCGTCAGCCCAGCGGCGGGGCCGAGCAGGGCAGGAGGGCTGGGCAGGGCAGGAGGGCCGGGCCGGGCAGGCACTGTCCGCACCGGCTGCCGCGGCCCGGCCCGGCCCGCCGTGCCCTCCGCTCTCCCGGCCGCCGGGTCGGTGCTGTGCCACCTCCTCCTCCTCCTCCTGCCCTCCTCCCGCTGCGCTCCCGAGATCGCCGGTCCCGCCGTAGGAGCCTCCCTGCCCGGCCGGCCCGGCCAAGCCGCTCCGGGTCGCTCTGACGGCGGAGCGCGGCGGGGCACCCCGGCC
>JAWWEE010000122.1:62506716-62535604 GCA_035221455.1 Xenops minutus | reverse complement strand
CGGCCGGCGCCCGGGGCAGGAAGCGGGGGAGGGGCAGGGCACCTCCCGGCCCCGTCCTCCCGCTCCACGGGGAGGCAGGAGGGAGGGAGGCAGGGCGCCCGCCGCTCCCCTCCTTCCTTCCCTCCCTCCCTCCAGCCCTGCCCCTCCCTCCACTCCCCGGGCCCGCGGCGGGCTTTTACCTGCCGTGGCGGCGCAGAGCGGGGCCCTGGGGCCTCTGGCAGCCGGAGGAGGCGGCGGACTCCGTCCCGCTGCTGCCGTGCCCGAGTGAGGCGGGCGGGACGGAGCCGGGACCTGCCCCGGGAGGCGTTACGTAAAGCGGCGGCGGCGGCGGCTCCAGCGCCGCGGGCAGGGCGGGAGCGAGGGAGGGAGGGAAGGGAGGGAGGGAGAGGGGGCCGGGCCGGCCGCCCCGTCACCCGGCAACGGGACTCAGCGCCGCCGCCCCGCCCCGTATCCCTCCGCCCAGGGGCGGCCGCGGCCGCCAGCCCGGGGCCGGGACGGGAATGGGGTGCGAATGGGAGAATGGGGTGGGAATGGGAATGGGAATGGGGTGGGAATGGGCGGTGAGGGAGGTGCGGGGGAACCGCGCCCGGTCCCTTCGCAGCTCACGGCATCCCCCCCGCACCGCCGGCCGCGGGGCCCCGCAGAGCCGCCTCCGTGGCGCGGGAAGGGCGGGGGGAGCCAGGCAAGGAGGGAGGGAGGAGGAGGAGGGAAGTGTCCCTGTGCCCGGCTGTCCTGCCTCCCGCCCGCGGGGAGCCCGCACAGCGCCGCCCGCAGCCGGAGGGGCCCAGCGGAGCGGCCGGGCCCGGGGCAGGGAGGGAGGGAAGGAAGGAGGGAGAGCCCCCTGTGCAGCGGCCGGGCCCGGGGCAGGGAGGGAAGGAGGGAAGGAGAGCCCCCTGTGCAGCGGCCGGGCCCGGGGCAGGGAGGGAGGGAAGGAGGGAAGGAAGGAGGGAGGGAGAGCCCCCTGTGCAGCGGCCGGGCCCGGGGCAGGCAGGGAGGGAGGGAAGGAGGGAAGGAGGGAGGGAGAGCCCCCTGTGCAGCGGCCGGGCCCGGGCCGAACGCCGCGGAGCACACGGGACAAGGGCGCAGCGTAGCGCTGGGGCTGGTCCTGCGAGGCCCCTCTTTGACATCCCGAGCGGCGAGGCCGGCAAATAAAGTTTGTCGTGCTGCGAAAGGAAAGCCGGCCGGGGGGAGCCGTCCCTCGGGAGGGTGGTGCCGCTGAAACCCTGCTCAGTAGGTGAGCTCCGCGGGAGCCGCCGAGATCCGATCCCCATTGATTAAATGCCAGCTTAATCAGAACTGTTTACACAACCGCGGAGTAATGAAAGGGCAACACTTTTAGCATAGTGGATGGGTGAAAATGGGCCACTGCAAGACCGAAAATACAACAAGACACACCAAAGTACTGAGCTTCTTAATTGGGAAAATAATGACGCCCTTTTCAGGTGTACACTACCACCCCACATTTCTCAAATACATGAACACATACTGGCCTAAGGAAAGTCAATATTATGTAAGATGTCAAAGTAAGTCTTCTATGTGTGTAATCCTGAGGTTTTCTTCCTTTTGTCCGCTGCTCAACGTGTGGCTCCTGGAGTTCCCAAAGGCAGTGTGTCATCCACGCTGGCTCACACTGTCTCATTTGTGCACAGCATCTTCCATCACTGGAACCAAGCTCGTCTGTGATGAGATGATCCCCCCCGCCCCGCATGGAGTCCTGGTTAGGCCTTTCAACAAGTTAAGTCTGTATATAAAAATACATCCCTTAAGAAACATGAATGCACACTGAGGTAGTAACCACTGCCTCCCGGCCTGTATACTCATGTCCTGATACAGGAGCAGCACCACTCTTATTTTTGTTTTAGCTGGGGTTTGCCTATTTTGAACATTCTTAGTGCTTAATTTAGTCATAAATCTGATTCAGTCCAGCCAAAAGTTAAGTATACAGGATTGTGTAGCTGCGTGAGCTACCAACATTCTCTGAGGCAGTAATTCACATTATATGAACGTGCTGTTAATCAGTTACTTTCTCCAAACCTTGCAGGAGTATTTTGGGAGAGATCTAAAAAAGTAGTGCTTTAAACCCTGTGGTGGAAGGACAGAGTTGTTCTCTGAACCGTTTAATTACTGTTCAAGTTATTTTCTTGTTATGAAAAGCTGAAACTGAAAAGCTTTGGGGGAAAAATCCTGCTGACTGTTTTCTGCTGAGTCATTCCCCTGGTTTATCAGTAGCATTTCACCACCACTGTAACACTACTCGCACCAATCGCAATCAAACCTCTTTTTGTTCAGTAGCTCAGAACCTGAATTCCCCTTTTCAAGGTAGAAATAAAATATAATAAAATGTGGAGCACCTGGGATTTGTCTGTAGTAACAATTGGCACCAATTTAAATCAATCTCCATTCAGCCTTCTGCATGTATTCTCAGTCTATTGGTAATGTATATAATTAATTCCCATCAACTTACCTTACTTCACCCTTTTCTAAACATTTTATTTTTTTGAAAGCTCTGTAGAATGGACAGATGCTCAGAGCACTGGTGTTCTCTCAATGGAGCAAGTCTGAGCATGTAGGCCAATGACAGATTATTCTGAATATTCACATAGTTGCTTTGTGACATTTCAAATTGACACTTCTGGTTTTCTGGTCAGATCTCAGGAATCCTGACAGAGAAATTTTTTGGTTTCCTGTTGGTTTTTGTTGGGTTTTATTTTCCTAACAACCCACCCAATTCTGATCTCCATTTGGCAAGCATTTCAGAAACAGCTGGTACATGACCATATGCCGTGCTGGCACTGCTGTGAGCTTATTTCCCACTTGTCCTCCTGGTCAATCAGAGCTGCTCCATGTGCTGAAGGACAGCTGGTCCCTTGGCATGCGAAGCAGCTAATGAACTTTTCCTCCAAAAAGCCGTAGGGATAGAGCATGTGAGCTGCAATCAGTGACTTTTCCTTTCTGAAGTGCTATCAAAGATGGAGGTTCTCTATGGGAACCCTGTTTGTTTCCTCTCTGTGACAACCTGCACACATTGAGAACAACTATGTGGGTGTGCATTGTAGGTGACAGCACTTGTTTGGAAAATCTAAATGATCTGTGTTGAAAAGAATGCTAAACCACAACTGAGTGACTGATGGACTCGTGCTTTTAGCTGTCAGCCTCAGCAAGTAGCACCATTTCCCCTTTTCATTGTGACCCGTGCTGGAAAGGCTCTCCAATAAATTTCTAAAAATGTATCCATTTCATCATATAATATTTTTTCCTTTAAGGAACATACTGAAGGAGGAATTGCACAGAAGTTCAGTATTACATAGCCACAGCTTGTAAGCATTTTACTGCCAGCCATTCCTCTTACTTCCTTAAAATTGGTCAGTTTATAATATTCCCTAAAATTTCCTTGTAGATGCAATAAAAACCCCCTAATTTTCCTGAGCCGGGATTCTGTATCAGTTAACTTTGAATGTCATGCATGATAGCCAATCATCAGACAGTCCTCTTGTTCACACTTCATAAACTGTTCATAAGAAATGCTTGATAAAAACAATCCACCCATTCAGCGCTTTAGAAATGGAGATAGAGTAACATTCATCAGGAAATAAATTCAGTTTAAGAACAAAAAAGATCATCTAATTGTGCATGATCTTATACATAAATTGGTATATGTTTTTAAAATTCAGAAAACGGATGGACCTTAATGTCAGGTGAAACAACAGAGCCATGATGAGTTTTATTTGGCATCCTGATGAACAGCTTCAGACATATATAATTATCTCTTTGAAACTACTTTACTTAATTCCATGAAACCTTGCCTAACTTTTTCACTTCTTTTCAGGGTCCATTTCAGGTTTTGAGCAAAGACATTCACACCTCCCAGAAGTAATAACTTGGTTCAAATGACACATTCAAAAGGCATTCCTTAGCACTAGATCAGGTTTCAGATTCCTTTTTACTGATCCCTCTTTCCTAATAATATCCCTGTGCAGTGAAAATGCAAGCTGTAGATACCCACAGGATCCGAGGGCCACTTTGTTGTCAGCATCAAGAGCCTCATCTACTGCAGTGAATGGAATGTAACA
Source organism: Xenops minutus (assembly GCA_035221455.1). Lineage (NCBI taxonomy): Eukaryota > Metazoa > Chordata > Aves > Passeriformes > Furnariidae > Xenops > Xenops minutus. The sequence continues at coordinate 62,531,534 of JAWWEE010000122.1, read as the reverse complement.
TTAAATTTTAGTAGGATCTCCATTAGGCCACAGTTAGACCTTTTTCCTCTCAGACTTCTCACTAAATGGTTTCAATATGTTTAATAGGAGCACACTAGCATGGTGAGTTTGGAAGATCTGAGTCACTTGAAAAATCGATTACATAATTCAAAGTAAATTTATTCTCTGTTTAATGCAACTCGATCACTATAACCTCAAAATGTATTTTTGCTTTCTTTGAACACAAACTGCATGTAGGAAACTCACAGAAAGTGCAGGTCATGCAGGACTCTTCTGTAGCAAGAGTGTCTGGGCTTGGTGTTGGTATTTCTTTGGGACTTTATATTTTTTTAATTATTTTGCTTCAGTGTACTCTTACCCTTTTTCATCCTGCAGCCTTAACAATTGGGAAACCCTAATAATACCTTAAGAAACCTTCGGGCAGTCCAAAATAACACATGAACAGGACTCTCTCTCAACATGGTATTGTGTGCATAAAACAGACCATCTGAGGTCTACTGTAAGAAATACTCAGAGAAGATGATAGAGAGCCATGATAATTGCCTACAGCAGTTCAGACAAACAGCCAAGCAGTACAAAAGATAAAGAAAATGAAATCTTTATACTACATAATGAGTGTAAAAGTCCAAGTACCTAGATATAGCATTTGAAACAATACACCAAGGAACAGCTTTCACTGGTGGTGTAATGAAAAGACTACAGGAAGTACAGTGTTACAAAAAATGAAATAATTTTCACAAGTGGTGAAATACAAAGCGAGTATTACATGTGATTGCTTTTTAAGAACAGTTAGTTACCATTAAATATACCCATGTCTCAAAATCTGATCTTTTTTTGTCATGCATGTATATAAGAATTTGATGTCATAATTAGGTATGAATTTAATAGCATTATATTTGTTGCTACATCAGCTATTGTCAAGCTATTAAGTTAATTACATGTTAAGTTTTAAACTAGATGAAACACATTATGACATCTGTTTTTTCCTATATAGTATAGCCATTCCAGAATTACCATGTTGGAAATGTCTGAGGTTTTGGCAGCTTGCTGTCTTACAAATAGTTCATGAATACAATTAACCGTCCTTGAGTAGCCCACAGCATCAGCATCCAGTCCTTGCCTGGCTCGTCAGAAATACAATTATTGTTCCACACTAATTCCACCATTTTTTTTTTCCCCAGATACTGACCACATTCTCAGTCAATGAAAATGCTGAAAACAGAGTTGATTGCATTCTACTAGCTGATGATCTGGCCACAGACTTTGGAATGAATGTACTACAAAAGTCATACTATCTTTATTAATGAGGTATATAAAACAAAAAGTGAAAGAAACACATGAAATTTTATTGAGTTATTAAAGTAATTGCATTGAAGGTATTACTCTTTTTTTCAGCATTTTCTGAACAAGATATTCTATTGCAGACCCTGGTAATAGAAAAGGTCCTTTGTGTATTATTGGCTTATTGTCCTAGCACTTTGAAATTATGTTTTCACTGATCAAAAAAGCTTTCTTATGTGATCTTATGGTAAAAAACTGCAAAACGAAAACACTGCCTGTTTTCAGATGCTTAAAAAAAAGAACAAAACAAAAAAAAATAATATTGGTTTGAAACCTGTGGCAGATAAGGGAATCTGTATACATGACATGGGCTGTAATAAGATTATTATTATTATTGTTGTTATGAATAATAACAATTATATTAATATTTTCATGTGTGTGAACTCTTTTTGTGGGAGCAAAATGAAAAATGGCCATTGCTGCTTTCTGATAGAACTGGTAGGCTGAGAAGTGCTGCCATTAAAAATAACTAATTCCATACATATTGAAGAGCCATTAAAGGTGGTTAATACCAGCAGCCATTAGAAAGAGTTCATATACAACAGGCGAAAAAGTCAAGTTTGACAAAAGCAGCATTTCAAAAAGGGTATTGAATCCCAACCAAAAATATTAATGTTTTGATATTAGGGGAAAAAAAAAAGCAATACATGCAGAGCTCCAGTACCTGCATTTCCAAAGCTGTAATTGCACTAAGGAGAGATTTCTAGCTAGTGTGATTGACTACAGGGCTGTCAGCCTGAAATAGAAAGCATTCGAGCAGCACAAGAGAAAGAAAGGGTATTTTTCTGTCAAGAAACAGCTAATATTTAAATATTTTGTAACTACACAGATAGGTTCTCTAAAGTGTCTTTTGTGATATTTTGGTTTGTAATTCTGACTGAATTAGACTGAGATGCTCATTTGAGGAGTTACTCATTTGGATTTGCTAATGGGAAGAAAACTATCTCACTTTACAAGGCCGGTTTCATTAGGATTTTTTGTTGAAATAGGCATGTGTTTAGAGTTTAATACTATTTCAATATCAACTGCCAAGAAACAAAAAAGCAGGCATATTTCAAGTGGCTGAACAAATATTGCTATCTTCATGTTCAAAAAAAGCCTCACACATTTTAGCAGTTGAAGAGGTCATGAAATAAAGGAACAGTTAAACGTCTAGCTCCAGCTAGCTTTTCCAGGTGTAGAGAATTCATTCGTAGAGGTCATTTCCCCTTAAGAAAGCAACATTTTTTTCTTCTCTGAGGTTGACTGTAGGCCCTACTGTGCTGACATAACACAAGGAGGAGACACTAAAGACCAAGCAAATCACCCCATGTAAGGGGGTGTATCAGAGGAGAATATTAGATGCCAGGATTGGGCTACAACTATAATCACAGATGGGAGTATAATCCTACAAGATAGGTCTCTTGAATGTAATTTGTTAATGAATGCAGTAACATTAAATAAGAGTTTATTTCTTATAGTTTATTTCTCAAAATAAATATTTTCTTCCTAAATGTCAATGTCAATATTCACTGTGGTGAATAAGAATTGGCATCCAAGGGCATCACTTTCTGGGTTGTTGCCAGTATTTTGATTTTACAGATTTTTATTCCTGGGAGCACACTTTCACAGATGCATGTAATTCACTGCAAAGTTTTTCAGGTAGGAAATTATATCCTTAAGAAACAAGCTGAAAATTCCATGCTTCACTGTTGTGCATAAAAGTGATTTCTGTATCTGGAATTGAAGCATAGCTGTGCCAAAAAATGTTATGGCAACATTTATTCCACAGTCATTGAAAAACTATAAGCCCCTGTAAAAAGGGATTCAGAGCACCTGTATGAGGCACCAGCTTCTCTGCCCCAACTGGCAGGGTCTGCCAGCTGATCCAGGACTCCCACATGCTGAAATGGAGAACTGGTTAGAGCTCATCAGTGGGAAACACTGTTGAAAACAATCTGAGCAGTCAGCAGGCTTGGCTTTGGCAGAAATAATTCTGGACACTGAGACATTTAAAAATATGTAGGAGCCATGAGGGGCCCCAATTCACATCCACATGACTGCCTTTTCTTCTCACTCCTCAAAAACAGTGTGCCTTCATCCAGGTTTCCTATCAGGGATAGTTCTGGTGTCTGCTATCTCCAGATGATGCCAGGCCATCTGTGCTAACAGTTACATACTGTGTAGTCCTATGCAAAGTTACCTGTTGGTAACTTTGGGCATCTGTCCTGGAAGACAGAAATGTTTTTTCTAGGACCTACAGTCTTGAGTAAGCTGAACCCACCGACTCTGATTTTCCCAAGCAATAAGCAAATGGTAGAAGGTCTGAGGATACAGGCTACTCTCCATCCCTTTTGTTGCAGCTAGGTTATTGTTCAAAAAGGAAAGGCAGAACCAAGAAGAATATAAAACTGTATCTTATTGCTGAAGATACTCGTTTGAAATGAAGTCTGAAAGTCTTCGGATTCAAACTCTGTTTTCATTGGTGTGTATGCAGTTTACCCAATTCTGCAATGCAAACTGTAAATACTGTATCTCATGAGCGAGTTCCTGGGAGTTAAGAGGAGGAAGGATATGGACCTCATCCTAAGCTATTCTCTACACTGCTGGTTAGAGCAGTCTTCTGGAAGAGCTCGCTCCACAGGCAGGATAAGAGTGCTAATGTCAGCTGGGAATACTAAATGGATTTTGAGCTAAATTCAGAGCTATTCATGGATGCTAGGTGTGGGAATGGGCTCTCTGGGGATGAACTTAGGCATTTATTTCTCAATTACAGCTTTAAGAGTTCAGTTTGGAATACTTTTAAGTATCTGTGGGGGTCTTTATAGGAAATTTTGGAGTCTGACATGGAAAAATCTAGTAAATTTTAAGCTCTTCCATGGATAATAGGTGACCTGAATAGCTCTCTTGGATTTTAGACACTGTGTAGACTGGAGCTATTACAAAGCTGCTAGGAAGACCAATGAGCAGAGAAGGGCTCCTATAACTGAAATGTGTTCCTTGCTCTCTCATCTTCAAGATATGCACATTTGGAAAGTAAAGGCAGTTTTCCTGATTACAGTCGCACAACTTTTAAATGAGGGAGTAAATTCCCATAGTTTGGATTCATCTCCTTAAGATATTTGATAAACTCTCTGTGTGTCTGTGCAGTCTTTCTTCTGTGGATGAAGTTAACCATATATACCATCCTAATCTCCATATTCCTTGTTTCATAGATACACCATCAACTCTCTGTTAATATATTGTGCAATGAAAGGGAGGTGTTCAGCTGCAGTTTCTTTTCAGCAAACTCATTAACTGACTTTTCTAGACAGTCACTGCTTGTCATTATTTGTGACAAGGGAGTTTTGAAAACTGGTACATGAGCTAGTGGTAGAAAGAAGTACCCAATGTACATTAAAAATACTGCCTCATTTGTTTTACAAAGAAAATCTTAGCAATAGCTCAGCTGAAGTTTAGTAACTGCCTGGTTTTGCTGCTGCTGCTGCTACTGGTCTCATCCAGAGTCAATGATAAGTGCGTACATATTTTTCTGTAATTAGTCTCAGATTTATAGTGTGTGATAGTTTGCATCAACTATTCTGCTTTGTACAGTTACGTGAGATGATAACAAGCTCCCATGATTTTATTTTTTTCCCCTGTAGATGCAGAGAGCATTTTAACTGCTTACCATCCCATTTCAGGTGTTCACCTGAGGCATGTCTCATTGGGGACAGCCAGGGTTTGAATTTACGCAGTCATATGTTAAATCAACATTCTTCTTTGCTTGTAATGTTGATTTTGGGGGATTTTCTTTTAATTCTGTAATGATTATGTTCTCCAGTGCACTTCTGTTATTTTTCATGGTGGTAGATTTTGTAATGTCAGCTGATATTATATTCCTCTGGCACACCTATCATTTGCATGCGCATAAGGCACTGAAGGTGCTTATTATTTTCAGCTAACAAGTAATCTTGTTCCCATTTAATTTGAAATACATTGTTCTCTGTATCCTAATTTTGGCTTTTACAGTTACTTGCTTCATTGCATTTGGATTATGCTGCACCATGTTTTAATACATCATATTTTAAACCCACAAGATAAAACATCACAATAAATAGATTCATAGATATAATTGCAATGGAAACATAATGGCAGCTATGGAGGTTGGCATGACTTGTCCTCTGTCAAGGGTACGTCATCACTGGCATAGTGGACAGTATGGTGCTTCTCCATTGAGCAGAAAGTTAGTCTTTCCACTGGTCTCACCAGCCTCTCAGGCTTCCCAGGGCTGAATAGAGAGGTTGTACCAACACATTTCTGCACTCACATGGAGCAGTGGCAGAATTCTCTACAGACAGGGTTTTGTGATATTATTGCAGCAGCAACCCATTTCCAGAAGGAGCTGGAAATGTGCATACACCTGCATTCTCCACTTTTTTAACCCTTGAGCTGCTGCTGGACAAACATGCCAGTGTCTCCTTGCCAAGCAATGGCAAACCACTCTCTCATGGGGATGCAACAACTTCTGGTGAGATTCATGCACCTCCTGAATTCATGATTTCCTTTCATCTGCAGTCCAAGATTGTACAAGATGGTAATGGTGGTATGAGCAGAATTGTCTTGTGGGCTCAATTTGGCTTGCACAACACCCATGGTACAGTATGATATTTGCAGACAATATCAGTTACTGTTTGCAGTGGCTAAAAGTCTTGGTAAGAGAGTACCATAATGCCAGTGAAAAAAATGAGCTTCATAATTTGAATTATCTCCTTGAGAAACTTTTGCCACATATAACTGTGAATAGTCTTTTCACCTCGCATAAGGGTTGTTTCTTTCAGTCCCTTTTCCATGTGACATCAGATAATCCAAAAAAGCCATTTGTATGCTACAATATAAGGGAGTCCGCAAGAAGCCACAGATAAATATTTATGTGATATTGGAAAACCTGCTTCTAATGATAAAGCATTGCTTAAAATATGCAGGGTGCATTAAACAATCTGGCATACATTTGGGTTTCCAGAAGGGAATACACTCTGTAAACCCCAATACCTGGAAGGTCTCTGGGGAGGGACCATATGAGCTTTGCCACACTTTGACAGGGTATAGCATATATAGAAGGTTCTAATAGTTTTCCACCCTCAGCATACTGACAGCTTAGGTGTGGACTTCTAGAAAGCAAAAAATAACACTGATGCAGCCAATTTTCAGTTCAGAAAAATGTCAGAGAAGGTGCTACACAGAGATGAATCTCTGTTACCTGGTTAATATACAAAAATTCCTTAGTTCTCTGGGGAGAAGAGAATACTGGTGTTGCAAAGTTTGTTGCACAGGTTCATAAAAGTGAAGCAGAAATCTATAAAAATATATGTATATGGTAACATATATTTGTGTCTATAAATTACACTGGTTTTTCAGCTAAGAGTGGTGAATGGTACGTCTCTGCATTTCTCAGTATAAGTGTACATCAATTCCCAGCATATTTCAAGAGATCAACTGAATTCTTGAAGGTGAATGATAAGGGAGTGTGGGTTGTGGAGCACTAAGATAATGCCAAGAGTCACCTGCAGGGTATGGAAAGGGTGGAGCTACTGAACTTACTACATCAGACCTCACAGAAGTTGAATATTTAAGTTGTCTCAGTATGATTTAATGTGTTTTTTGGTGTCTTATGATCTCTTAGATCTCTTTTGGTGGATTGCCTGAAGACTGTGTCCCGATCACAGGGAAATATTGGTTTACCATGATAAATATTCCTTCTGGAATGTATGTTATTAAGCTGCTCTTTTAAATGCTGAAGTGCAGGCTGAGCCTTAAATATGTGCTGAGATCTTGACTTCACTGGGATTTAATCACAGGCTAAAGGGGTTTCCTCAGTTAAATCTACAATTTACAGCTAACTGATGGGAAGAGCACAACCTGTTAAGGTCCTACACTGTGCTTGTCATCCATATATACATGTCTACAATGTAATTTTCATACAAATCTGGGCAAAATTAGAGCTTGGTAAGAGAAGGGAGTACATCAGAGACTCCTCTGAACCTAGTTGAACTGAGAAGTCATTGAATTTGAAGAAGTACTTCAAACCCATCTCTAGCAAACATGATTTAGAATGACCAGAAGGTGCTGGCATGATATCCAAAAGACAAATAATAAAACAAAAACTAGTAACATATTTCACAGCATGCATCCTGGCAGACAGCTCAGTAAAATTCATATTGATAAAGCCTGTGGGGTCACCGGTATTCAGGACTTCACCTTTAAATATTGGAAAAATTTACCAGGAATTGTGTAATGAAGCATTTTCATACCAACAAAGTTTCTGTATTATAGAAAATAATATATTTTATAATCTAAATTGAGTGACATACAAAGCATTTACCAAAAACACAGGAAATAAAAAGGAGTAGTCCATTATTAAATAGATTAAATAATTTGACAAATAATGTATTAAAGTATATGCTTTAGATTATTTTCTGTGCAGAAATATCATATCAGAAACATTTCCAATAAAAAAGTGTAATTAATATGCATAAATTTAGCTAGCATACACAAAATAGAGACACCTGTAAAACAGAAATAAAGACAAGTTCAATTAGGCAAGAAGAGCTTTTCTCCCACACCTAACAGCTGAGACTAGTTTCTCCTTCCTTTGTTCCAGTTTAATTCTACTTATATTTGGTCCTTTCTAGAACTAAAGCAGTAAAACTGACACTGAACATGACCTTACAGAGACAGAACACACTGTCTGGAACTTACACATGGGAATATCTGACCGTATCCAAGGTCAATTCCTTCCTGACTGTCATGCTGTCCTTCTGTAATGGGATGGGTACATGGGTTGGCAAGGGAAGAGCTACAGATTTCATCTATCTGAACTTCTGTAAGGCCACTGACATAGTCCCCTGCAATATCCTTCTCTCTAAATTGGAGAAGTGGATGTGATGGATGGACTGTTTGATGGTGGATGAGGAATTGGCTGGATGGTCACATCTGGACGGTAGTAAACAGCTCAATATCTGAGTGAAGAACAGTGATGTCTGGTGGCCCTTGGGGTCTGTATTGAGACCAATACTGTTTAATACCTTCATCAACAACATAGATGGTGGGATCAAGTGCACCCTCAGCAGATTTTCAGATGCCACCCAGCTGAGTGGTGTGGTTGACATGCCTGAGGGATGGGATGCCATCCAGTTCCTCAGACCTGGATGAGCTCAAGAAGTGGGCCCATAGGAACCTCATGGGTTTCAACAAGGACAAGGGCAAGGTCCTGCCCCTATGTTGGGGCAATCCCCAGTATCAATACAGGCTGGGCGATGGTGACTCTTGCACAGGAAAAGAAGGTGTAGAAGATAATAACCATTCCACCCAACATTATATAGCACTTGTTTGCCAGCATTATTTCTTAAATTGCTTAGCAAATTGACCTTTGCTCATTTTGTAGAGGAAGAAACTGAAACACAGAGAGAGGGTGATTTACCAAAGGTTTTACAGCAGCCCAGAGGCAGGGCCCCAAGCAGAGGCCCAGTCTCTACTGCCTGGTTCTGCCACCTGTCCACCAGCACCATGGTGCTCATCAGTGATCACTGGAAAGCAAAAATATTCTTCAGAGACTATTAACCAGTTTCTATCATGGTGCAGTGTGTTTCTTTTTCATATCTACACATTATCTGCCTGGAAGAATGAAAACAGAAGGAAAATGGAAGGAAAAATCACTTCCATTTTCAAGATGAGGAGCTGGAACATTATACTAAAATTAATGCTAACAGAAACATTTATCCCTCTGTGACCTTTCACTGCTTTCTTAAATGAGCAGCTTCTTCCTTCAACCATAGTGATTCCCTCCTTGTTCCTATGCAAAGAATCTGTTCAGACTGATTTGATTACTTTTACAGGCAGCTGCCAAATGAATACATTGCATTTCACTGAGTTGCAAATGATGGTTAGGTCACAAGTTGCTCAGACATAAAAGGTTCTATCATAAACACTGGGCATTTTCACTTCTCCCCTTCTCCTTCTTGCAAGAGGAGTGAGATTCATCCATTGTCATTTATTTGTGAAATAGAGAGCCTGGTCTCTTCAAATATCATATACAAATTAACTATGTTACCTTGGTTGTGTGAATTTTTACAACCCATTTGATTACTCTATTTAAAATTATGTATGCTTATATTGGTATGAAGGTGTTTTACACTGCCTCTGGTTTTCCTTCTGCTAAGGAAAAATAAGCTATTCTGATACAGTTCCTAAACTGGAGATGTGCAGCTTTAACTGCACTAATGTAGTTAGGTCAGCACAACTTTCTGTTGTAAACAAGGTCTATATTGCACAGCTAAGGCTAGATTACTCAGTTTTTCAAAAGGTCTGCCTGCAGTTAATATGCACAACCAGTGTAACTAGTTGTGTTTTAATAAATACTAATAACACGTGTCTAATTGCGACAGTTCATCTCGACATTTCCTGTCTGCCTCTCACAGAATGACTAAGCGCTTCTCTCTCACCACTGAGCCAATTACTGACTACAGGCTGTTATTAGGGACAGTCCTATATAATTTTCACAATTATAGTACATGTCATTCCATAGTTGTGGACTTGTGGACTGCTGATGAGTGAGCACTGTCCATCTAGAAGGAAAATACTGCCTGCAATTGCTCTCAAGGGCTGAGAGAGGCAAATGTTTACTCACAGGCACAGCTTTTCTGACTGTCAATAGTCCCCCTGATTTCAAAAGGATTAAGCCTGGTACTAAAGTATTTGCAGAATCAATGCCATGAACAGCATGCTTAAAAGTTTAATTTTGTTCTCTGCAAATGTATTTGAAGGATGCTAAAGTAGTCTCATGATTGTACACATACAGGTTAGCTCCTCTTTTGGATTCACATTTCAATTTTTAAAAAGCTCTGGCAAGCAAACCTCACTGTAACATGTACTTCAAGGTGTGTTTTGTGATGGTTGTAGTGGTCAGAATGTCCCACAGACAAATACTTCAGTAGAAACATGCAAATAATCAGATAGCAAAGTGCAAGTAATCAAATGACAAAGTTCCAAAGTCTCATTAAATAGTGGGATCTAGAAACTGTGGGCTAGATTTGCTGATGTAATGAAAGGACACCATTCACACAAAATCGCAGGATAAGGTAAAATTGAAAAAAAAAAAAAGTAGAAAATGTGTTTTTTTGTGGAAAGAATAATCACATTAATATCTTTTTATGCCTTCCTTTCCCTCTCCTCAACATGCAGCCAGCTCCTACTCTCTGTTTTTGCCCTGTGGTCTTGCTGTCATCTTTTCCTGCCTACACCCTTTCCATACCTCTGTACAGCACTTGATTCAAGATACTGGTTTTGCCTGCTACTACCAAATCTGTGTGATTTTTTGAGTGCTCCTCTCAGCCAAAAATCAATTCTGTAACTTTGGCTCTTCTTGTTCACCCTAATGCTTAATTCTTTGTATATTACTAAGGAGTTTAGCCACAGAGGTGCTCACTTTCTCTTTTGTAAGAGGAAATGCCCTCGAAGGTGTCTTGAGCCCTTTCCAGGGAGCTCCGTGAAGATAAATAGCATGTCTATGCTGTCCACATTGATCAGCTGCAAACTTTGCACCTACTTCTTATCTTCGCTTGTCCACAAAGCCTGCCTGTCACTGTGCACATGCAAATTCAGCCTTGATAGCTAGCTCTGTAAATGAGAAATTCAGATGTAGATGATAGCTGCATTCATACCTCAGCTCCATCTCTTTGCAAGCATGGCTGATACCCCTGCCCTCCAAAAAGGTGTAGAGACCTCCACACTGAAGATATACTTGGTGTTCAGCATCTGAATTATGTACACGGTTTTCTATTTTGTCATTAAAAACAGGGCCACATTACAGAGAACCACATTTCTAGAACATGTGGCAAAGAAGTGAAGTTATCCTACAGCAGTGTATTGCATGAACTTAATGATCTCTCTGTTCTAGGAACTGTAATAATTAAAATCTAATCCACAGTAGAATCAATACATGTTGCCATTGCTTTCACTAATGTATGCACATAATAAGAGTGTAGGAAGAAGGTGTAAGTATATGTGGGGAGGTTAATGAAGCCTTTGATAATACTTACTTGGTATTTTCATAGTTGAGGTACATTTAGGTACTGTTAACATCATTTAATGTTAATAAAATTAATAATTCAAAAATGGGAACTACTTATTAACAGCAGTGCAGTATAAAAATATTTTAAGATTATAGAAGGGAAAAAGCACCTGATGTACAGACTGGGGAATGAGATGCTGTAAAACAGTGCCAGGTGCCAAATCCAGCATGTGCTCTTGTTAAACTTCATATGTTTGGTGATTGCCCAGCTCTCTGATTTGTTGAGGTCTCTGCAGTGCCTCCCTGCCTGGGAAGGAGTCAACAGCTCTTCCCAATTTAGTACCATTGACAAACTTGCTTAGTATACCACCAGTATATAAGGGTCTGCATAATGCAAATAACTTAAGAAGAGATTATTAAGGGCAATATTGAAGTAGTGAGGCCTCTCCCTCCTGACCAAGACTGTCACAGGGAGCAGCATACAACAGAAGACTAGACAAGAAGCCAACTGAGTTCAAATCCTTCTGTTCTTGATCTGCTCAGCAGTTGTGAAGAGGTGGATGTATCTCTGTTTCCCTTCCCATTGTACTTCTTGGTTTTTCCTTTCTGTGTTTTGACCTTTTTGCTACCTTTGACTTTTATGTCTTTGGAGCAAGACCATCTTTCTCAATGTTTCTGTAAAGTTTAGTAGAAAGTTTAGTACTGGATCTTTGTGAGAGAGTTTAGACAATACCACACCAATAATTTATCAGGGAGGAAATTAATTTCATTCTTAGGCAGAAAAATGATCCCAAATATTAACATCTGAGGCTTGAGTTTTAACAAATGGCTCTTTGGTTCTGTGGCATCTACTTCAGCATGCCATTGACTTCACAGTGAGTATGCTGCAGACTGAAGCTATACATATGCTGCAGGCAGCTTTCCTTTGGCTGCAGACTACAGAAAGCTAGACTGGCATCAACAGCTGCCTGAAGCACAGGTTACAGTAAAGTATATCATGTTCATATCATCATTACATACCTTGAATTCCACTGTAAGCCTGAAGACTGGGGGTGAGGAGAACTCTTAGGACCATAAATACATCAGCGTGGCATGATGAACTATGTGGCTCTGTCCTTCAGCTAAGGGGAAAAGAAAAGAAAAAAAAAGTATTTTTATTCCACAGTCATATTCTTGAGACTGCTGAAGTACAAATCAAGATGGGATTGTCTCCCTTGGCACAGAAAACTTGGAGACATTTCTGTCACAGATATTACTGATGTTCTCAATGCACGTATATATCTGAGGCAAGGTTAAGTGTGTATCTTCATTCACAATCAAACTTAGATAATTCCTGAGTGTGCTTACAGCTAAGTTGCAATGAAATAGTTCTTTATGATTTGTTGTGCATTTTATAGTGTTGGGTATTTTCTTAAAGGGAATAGGAGACACATTGTAGAAACAAGTAAGGGATAATTATCAGAATCCTAGGGGAAAGAGAATTGTGGCTTTTATGATGCTAGGAGACTGCAGAATAGAAATGGAAAAGGGACAGAGAATTAAGAAACAGGAAAAAAAGAGTCATGATGCTTTTATGAGGGGAGGACTTTGCAGCAAAAGAAATGTTTCACCTTCCATAATACTGAATCCTTCATAAGGCCAAAATGAGCATGAGGGAAGAAATAAAGCCAGTGGTACAAATCCATCTGACTGAGAATGGATCCAAAAGATTATTTTTTTGTTGTTGAAGTGCAATATATAGTTGGGAAATAAAGATTTTTAAAAAGAATGCATATTTGAAACTGATTGTATCCACAACTACCAGGGGCAAGATCAGCACAAGCAGAAATGCTTCACTGCTTTCCCTAATAAGGGAAAAAGAGGGATAACATGATGTCTCTGATTGAAAACTAGTTCTCTTGTTTTTTTCTTCTGTTTACTGTGAAAGTTTAACAAACTTATTTGCATTCATTTCTCCCAAAATTTCTGATAATTTTGTCACTTACAGCCAAGCCTCTGTGCCTTGAAGTGCAGCGTTGTCAGCTCATCCAAACAAGCTCCGAGCTGCACCATTTACTGCATGAAAGTTGAGATTAAATAAACAAATTCTGAAAATAGGGCATTAGGGTGTTTGTTTGTACTTGGAAATCATCGTTGTTTTTGTATCTTAACAGAGAAATTGCCCTGCAAAGCGATTTCCGACCCTTGATTCAGCATGCTGCTTCGGCATCGTTCCCAATCCCTGTTAATCCTGGGCATAAAAACCACCCGAGGCTACTGCGTGCTGCTGCAGAGCACTCCACTGGGGGTCAAAGGGACAGCCCTTTTCACCTTTCTTTATTGCCATCTATCGAACAAACAACTTATAGACATTGAAAACGTTTGGAGTTAATAGAAGAGAGCCCACCACCGCAAGCAGAGTGTTTCCAGTGAATGGCAACAAGGCCTGCAGGTTTCACCTGTGCATTAGCTCATCCGTGGGCAGTTCCAGCAAGGCTGAGAACATGAGGTCCCTCTAACAGGGCTTGCAAAAGCTAATCCACAAAATGTTGCTGCTAATTGCATCATGTGCTTGAATGTGTGGAAATTAGAAAGTAGCTCAACATTTTTACCTAATTGCTAAATTCAGCTTTGTGTATTTCAACTGAAAATAGCAAAGGGGACCTTCCCTCTGCACAGTGTAGTTGTTGGACTGTGTGTGGGCTAAATGGGCAGGTATTTATTTAGTGTACTTCTCTAATAGAGTATATTGAGTGTATTTCTTTAATTCTCATACTGTATTTCTCTCGTATCTATAAATAAATATGTGCATTTCAACAATGTTTCATCATGAACATCTAAAGGACATTTTTATACAGTTGCAGAAGCATTTGTATTGACAGAATTGAATGTTGGGAAAATAGGAAATATTAACTGATTTTTTTTCTGTAAATATGAGCAATTTACAGAAAGATCCTCTGTAAATGTTACCAGTTTGTGCTACTGTAACTATTACTATCAAATTAAGTACGAGCATTGCAGTAGCTCCAGAGGGCACTGGTCATAAATCAGGTCTGTGCTGCAAGAATATCAGTGGCTCTGGAAAAATGTGTTCTGCCGTGGAACGGGGGAGGACACCAGAGATAGCTGCTTGCTCTTTCTGGTTGATTAGACATCCAGACCCTGACTAGTACAGCTGGCCTTGTCATATGCAACATGCCAAGGCCAAACATGGCTGAGCACGGAGAGCTGTTCTTAACTCATGAAGTATGGCCCTAGTCCTGCAAGGACTGCGAGCACAGGCTTTCTGAGCCCTACAGGAGTGTATGAGTAACGCCCAAGTCATCTACCAGTGCACACTGAGATGGATTAAACATTTAGGTGCCCACATGCAACTTCTTTATCTGTTGACAAATCTCTAAAATTTGAGCAGGAATTATGACATTAAAAGTGGAACCCCTTTTATAAGGAATCAACACAGTCTAATACAGAGCTTTGAAAGCGAACGTGCCCCACTGCTACCCAGAGCCCTGCCAAGGCAGCTGGAGGGGCTCGGGCTGGAAGATCAGCCCAGGCAAAGATGAACCCACACAGCAAAGCCCCACGCACTTTCATAGTGAGTTATCGCTGTGCTGCAGCATTACAACTGCAGACAAAAATACCACCCTACAGCGAGTAAGATGTGAGTGAACCAACACAGTTATTGATGCAATCTTGGAAGTGCCAGCAATGCCCGAGGTTTTCCTTTTGGTTTCTCTGGGCAGAATCTGGGGCCAGGAGATCCAGACATTTAATTCTCTAACTCCCCCTGTGATATTCATGCACTTCCCTAAACTGGAGCTTGCACAAATTGAAGCGAGTGAGTGTCTGTGCTTCACTGATCATTCTGTGGGAAAGCGTGTCTGATAAAAACATTTATTCCTTTTTCCCCCTGAATTCCTTCTGTTTTTACCAGGTTTTGCAAAAGCAAAATCTCAAACACTATATTCCCTTGAAAATATCCACCACCACCACCCACACCCAGACCTTAAATTTCTGCTCGTGGTTACTTGATTCCTGTTCAAATGTTCTATGAATAATTAAATATCTAAAATGCTGAAGATGAGAAAGTCAGACCCCAAAACTCCGACAGTTTTCGCAGCTGTTTTTGCAGTGTGAGCCTGCGTCCCTTCGGTGTTTACAAAAACACGCTTTATCCTGTTTTATTATGACTAAACTCCTGCAGATTGTCCGCTTCAGAGAAATATTGCCCCGTGACCTGGCAGGAGTCCCCGCCGGCGATAACCCCATCCCTGCTGGGGCCCCGGCTAATCGCGCCTCCCCACCCTGCTGGCCTCTCCTGCTTCCCAAAGCCGCCTGCACAGCCCGCCCTGCGCCACCGTGACATCTGTATTTGCTATTTAACAGAGTTATTCCCAACAGCAGCTCGTCTCCAATATCTCCTTCCAGTGCTGCTGGAGTATGAGGGCTGTCACAGCTTTCCGTGGGTACTCCGCGCTGAATCTGAACTGTTTCTGTAAATACGCAGCCTGAAAATGCTTGGTTACAAAGTCCCATCTATGCAGAGCTGGGACCGGATTTGCAAAAATGTGTGGAGGAAAGAAAAAAAGATGAAAACTTTCAAGATTCCTTTACTGCCGCTGAAAATGAATCATCTATACATGAAAATTATGAAAACTCAAAAAATGGCACATTAACATACATCTAAAGAAGAACTGCATAACAATTATATAAATACTAAGTCTCTACCAAGATCTAAAACATAATTACAGGCTCAATTTTCTGAGAGATGAAAGAGATAATTTTCCAGAAGTTTGGCTTTGTCTATGCCTCAAAGATACTGAATAAAACCTTTTTTTTTTTTTTTTTTTTTTAAGTCCTGCTACATTGCTTCTACTAATCAGGACAATTCCATAATTTTTTTTCATAATGTCTTTAGTAATACAATTGCTTCTTGGAGAATTGTGGCAATAACAAGATATTTCAACCCTGATGACTAGATAATGTTAAAATATGGATAGGGTACAGTAATTCAAGTTATTGCAGGTATAATGAGCAATTTTCTCATGATTTTTTAAAATTTTAACTCTTTTTTTGCTAAAGTTATGTCTTTATGGTAAAGGCCAACTAAACATTTTTGCTACCTCTGCTTTGAGCCTTGTGAGTCTGAGCCCAGTGTAAGAAAATTTATTTTGAAAGTAAATCTGAACAGTCACCTCATTTAAACTGTTTTCTAGACGGCTTTGTGTACAACTTTTAAGTGTTAGTTCCTCCCTTAAGAGCAAATGAGGGAGACAGAACAGGATTTTAATCTTGAAATAAATGTAATCGGTTGTCAGGGCTTAGGGCTAAACTTTGACTTTCCTGTGGATTTTCAGCCTTCTGAGTGGCCATTCTAGCTGTCCCTTCTTCATGTGAACTAGTACCGTGGTGCTCACTACTATTGGCATTGGATTATTGCATTTTATGCTGCATTTTGATTTCCTTTTATGATAGATATATCAAAAAACCGTGTCAGTCCTGGTTTTGCATGAAGCAGCAATCAGGCATTCACAGGCTGGTATTAAATGGCTGTGTGGGCTGGATTCCTGAAACACCTGAGGAGTGTGCTGGGGCCTGATATTTGAAACATATTTATGTATATCTCTGCTGAGTGGGGCAAGGCTTATATGAACTAGAGGACTAAGCAGCATTTCAGAAGTAGTACAGATGCTACCAGGTCTGAAGATGCAGTGTGACCACATTCAAAGGGACCCAAATTAGAGGCAAACAAGGTCACAGCTAGAAAACAAGCCAGCTCTGAAACTGAATTAACCCACTGGCCTACCCAGACTGATTGGCTGAGAGCGAGTGTGTTCATTAAGCTGGGTGCAGCAGCATCCTCATACCCACTGCAAGACAGTGTTTGACAGGCAGATTGCCACGATACACAGATGTAGTAATTTGAGCAGAGGTTCCTGATGCAGCATGGCATGG
Organism: Xenops minutus; assembly: GCA_035221455.1. NCBI lineage: Eukaryota > Metazoa > Chordata > Aves > Passeriformes > Furnariidae > Xenops > Xenops minutus. The sequence goes on along the minus strand of JAWWEE010000122.1, from coordinate 62,514,232 downwards.
CTGGAGGGAACGGTGTCGCATGGCCCTGGTGGCTTTGGGTGACACTGAGGCTCCTAAAAAATGCCCACATTGTCTCAGACAGCAGAGGCACGCCTTGGTGGCAAGGTAAGCCAGTGCCGGAGGGCCAAGACCTGCTGCTGGCAGATCCTGAGCTGATAATGATAAACTCCACCAAGGCTGCTTGGCTTGGCTCCAGCCCTGCCTGCAGGAAACCCAGGCAGGAGCAGGAGAGGTGTGGGGCAAGGTGGTGGTGGCAGAGGTCAGGGAGAGGCTCAGGGCAAAGGTGGGTGCAGAGAAGGGTGTGAAGCCAGAGAGGTGACAGGCATGGAGCCTGAGTTTAAAAAGTAAAATCTTAGAGGCCTTTCAAACAATGAAACCCATCAATTAACCTCCAGAGGTACCTGGTGGACTCTACACGGACTAGCAGGCTTCATCAAAACCAGGACTGGGCTCTTTGGAAAATCCTTCCAAGCAGCACTGGGATGGAGTTTTCTGCTCAGCACAAAAATAAGCTTTGATAATTCATCTGAACAGATGAAGAAAGGCAGAAGGCAGTGAAACTGGGGGATAAAAGGGAAAGGCAAACCTGCTCAGGGGTAGGGCTAATCTGACAGTCCATCACTGATGGACTTCAATCTGAGAGGGAAAAGGCTGTAATGTTAAGGTTATCTCAGTAGGGTACCCAAAGGAAGTGTCACACGGTTGGAGCTGGTTGTTATCTTGACTTGCAGCTCTGTCTCTTCATCAAATGCTTTTAAAAATAAGTCATTCCTTCTACACCACATCCTAATGCATTAGTAAATAGTGTTTCAAGGTTTTCAATATCATATTATCCTGTCATTGAAGCACATGGTAACCATCGAGCTACTATTAACACACATTAGTTTGGGGTTCTCTGACTAAGGCAACCTTGTACTTCTTAATAGAGAACTTCTGATTGTCTTAGTATCCTTTTTTCTCTTTTTTTGGTGGTATCAGGCTAGAATTTGTGCTTTTTTTTTTTAAATTAATTGAGTTCTTCACTCCTCTGCAGTACATATCTCTTTGAATTTCACTCTGATGGTTCTTGGGTCTCTTGTTGATTGTCCTTTAAATCCAGATTGCATCCTTGACCAGGATGATCCTCTGAAGGCTGAAATCCAGTGTTGCCTCTTTGTGCCACACAACCTTTACCATTATATAGGCTTGCTGCTATTCCTTAAAAGCTTTAGGGTTTCTCTAAAGTAGTGCTAAACTATTCTAATACAGTGAATATGCCACTGCTAAAGGTGCAACCCTGAGACACTGAGCAGAACCTTAGTGTAAATGAGACATTTGTGCCTGAAAATGTCTAGGACATGTTGCCCTGATTTACACATTTACATTGTATGTGATGAAAGGGTTTTCCTTTGGACTCCAGGGGAAATGTATTTTGAGCATTATACTACTAGACTAGTCTTGGTACAGAGGAGACTGTGGGAAGGATTTAAGAAATGTAAAAACCTGTTCAATAATATTTCATTTGTATTTAAACACTTACCTTTTATGACCTGTAAAAATCCTAAATGTTTGCTTTACAAGTCACACTCTCTGTGTAAGAGGCACAAAACATCTGTGGTGCATGGCATGCAGTTTATTTTCCTGACCATTCTGTCTATACAGTTGGCTGTATCCAAAGGAGTCCCAGTGGAGGGAAATGGCCACAGCACAGTCTTGGGCAGCCTCTATTCCTACTCATCTGAAACACTAAGCCCTGCTAAGTTCAGTGGGGTGAAAATGGGACTTCTATGCAAAAGGTGCTGCTTTAATGAAGCATTTGTCCCACATTTGGGTTAGAAGGGACTTTGGATGGAGATCATCCGGTTCCACTCCCATGCCATGGGCAGGGACACCTTCCACTGCACTGGGTTGCTCCAGACCCTGCCTGACTTGGCTTTGAACACTTCCAGGGATGGGGCAGCCACAGCCTCTCTGGTGTGCCCATGCTGAAACAAACTCAGCATTGGACATTTCCTTGTTGCATCTGTAGTAATAAATTTGTGGTTGTCTTCTAAGTTTCTCTCCTCTCATTCCCTCATCTTTTTATTTTGTGGCTGCATCTTTGTGCCTGAACCCATCCTGCCGTGCATGATCCCCATTCCAGTGCCCCTTCCCAGGAGCAGTGGCCACAATCTCCTTGTGTCCTCCCCATGGGCTCCCATCACCCTCACTGGGCTTTAGTGAGACCATCCCAAGGTGCATCAAGGTATGACCCTTGATGTTTCAGGCACAGGAAATAAAGGACCAAGAAATGTGAATTTATCATGCCCTTTGGGCAAACGGGAGTTAAATATTTGGAATATGTTAATGTTCAGTAGTCTGTGTTACTTGATCTAATTTCTGCTGAGAGGAAACACGTTTGTGTTTATTTTATACCAACAGAGCAAACCTGGGTTGTTGCAGTGGGTGCTTTTCTTGGCCAGGTGGCAACACCTGTAGGTGTGGGAGCAATGGGAGCCAACTGGGATTGGGATGCCCCACTGCACCAATACCAGCACTAACACCTACTGTGCCAAAACTGGGAGTTCCCGGGAGTCAGGCAGTAGGACTGGGGGTCACGTCCACCTGCCAGTGCCCAGGGAGGTGAAAGGGACCCCACGCCTGTGATAAAAACAGGAACACAGCTGGAAGGTGTGTTTTGGAAAAAATTTGGGCATGAATAAGATGTAGGACAGTATGACAGCATGACTTTCCACCTGCTGGAGAAGTTTTTCCTGCCCTCTTCCAAATTTCCGTATGAGTGGATACATGTTTTCTATGCCCAGTCTTAACAGGACAAAGTAGTCCCTGGATGAATTTATTTTCGTTCTGGTTTTCTAGGCATTCTTCTGCCTGTTTGCTCATCTCACTCCCATTCCCACCAGTGACTTCTGGAGCTGGTTATCAGATTTGATTGAAATTAGCCAGAATTGGGTTGTTAACTGTAAATTAGATTATTCCCACCTCACTATATTCCTACAGTACCTGGGTTCGGCTTGATCCTTCAGTTTCTTGCTTTGTCTTGCACAGATGTGCACATCTCATGCAGGACCAGCAAGGGTAGTGACTGTTCTGCAAAAAAGATGCTGATCTGTGCTGGTGAGACAAACAGCGAGAGGTTTGCTAGAAGAAATGGAGTCAGTGTATGCCCACAGCTACTCCTGTTTGAGCTGAAGTGCACATTTTCTCTATAAAGGCAGCACTTTGACTCTGGCCTTTGTAGTTCAAGAACTGTCTGAGCAGCAGGCATGCAGCAAGAGTCAAACCACAGTGGAAACCTTGATGCTGGTCAGCCACCTATTCTGTTAGCTTCTTAGAGCACAGGTGGTTTTTTTCAGCTTAAAATGATGAGATTAATACAGATTCCTTGGCTTCATATTTCAACCAGCAAAACAGCAATACATTGGCCTTGGAAGAAGGAAATATATTGGTTGTGAAAAATGCTCACTGGAGAATCTTCGAAAAAGAAAACTTTTATGTGGCTTGAATGCTATTGTAGGTGAATAGGGAATTTATTTGCATGTGCATGATATATATTTAGCATGATAGATTAAATAAACTTATTTGGAAAGTATGATTAATTGAAGGGACATCAGGAATTAGACTTTTAAAACGTTCTTCTGCAATGGAACTACAGCATAGCTGTTTTGCCAAGATGGAACACCAAACTTTTCAACCAAAAGGAATCAAGTGTTAGATGTCTCAAAGATAGTCTGCTTTCACAGCCTTGCAAAACTTCGTCAGGGAGGCAGATGAAAATAAGCACTCCTCTCAGAAAGCCAGATTACACTGTGAAATCAAATGTGCGAGTGAGTACCCGGGAACTCACACGAGGGAGGAGAGAGCTGCAGGAAATGTTTCAGTCTCTGCCTGCACATAATTACACACATAATAACCCAGCCCAGCACACAAAGCCCTCTGAAATCAACCTTCACATGATCTGTCATTCAAAAATTACTTATTTGTAAGACATGCCTCGATTCCTGCTCATAGGCCAGCAAAGCCGAAGCATCCTCTGGAGCAGAGATGTGCTGCTCAGCCATATTCTGCAGGCACACACGGAGTACCTGCTTTGCGGGCAGGCAGGAGTGATGACAGGCTGCCCGGGGACCAGCAGCCTGCTGTGCAACCACAGCACGTCTCCTGCATTTTCAGCCCCTCCCTCACTGTATTTTTCCCTGGGGTTGCAGCACTACCAGTGCCAGTTAAGCCCAAATATTTTCTAGCTACAGAAAAATTATTTTTGATCTCCAGGTGACACTGTAAGCAATCTGATGAATTCCCTTTCATAGCAGCTGGCTACCAGTTTGCTGTTGAGAGAAAATGCCAGGCAGCGACTCCTCTTTCTAATCTGCTGTGCAGCTTCCATAATTGAAGGCTTTGCTTTCTGTTTTCCACTAAAGACATTCTCCCCAGCTCCCAATCTCCCTGTTCCCTCCAGCAGCAGGAGCCATCACTGTGCTCACTGGGAGCCCTGCCTCTTCCCTGCTGCCCTCAGCCCTTTGGGGTTTTGCCTCTGGACTCCAGGTACGAGCATGCAAGGGATGTGGCACACTTCCAGCACTTCTCAGAGAGTGTTAAAAGATGGTGACTGGGATTCTAGTGAATTAACTTCGACCTCTGAACAGTCTGGGTGCAGTTACCTGGGCAAGGACCACAGGCACTTTGAATTCTGGATTATAATATTGTGCAAGCTCATCTGTTCCACTCCACTTCTCTACCCCTGTAAAAAGCTGGTCCTGAAAAAGCCAGGCTGTGTGTGTGTGTCTCTGTGTTTGTGTGTGTCTGTGTTTCAGGGAAAGGTATGGAATGTGAAAAACTTCACAACCTTTAGATAGGAGAAAGGGTGGTCAAATGAATTACTGGGTTGGAGGGGAAAGGGAAACCCAGAAGAGCAATGGCTGATTCACACACAAATCAGCAGAGTCCTCTATCACACAGCCAGATTACTGAATTATCCATCCTGAACCTGGACAGTTTCCAAATTCTACATTGCAGATTCAGCTTATCTAAGTAAATGTGTTTCAGAGGCTTTGTCTTACTGTGTGCCTTCCCAGAGCTATTTTGCAAAAAATGTAGGAAAAAGAAGCCGGTACCATTCACACCACAAGTCCTGATTCTGCAGTACTTGGGAATGCTGTATAACCACTGGCTGATAATTAGTTAATAGATGCCTGTATTAAACAGAAAAAGCAAGATTATGTTCAAGGCAAGACATTTGTCATCTGTGTTTGAGGCTTGGCTGCAGATGCCACGTAAGACTGCAGTTATTTCTGGTTGCTCCTTTCAGGGAACGGCTCCATGCCCTCCAAAGCCAGGCAGCAGCCCCCCTAAGGCAAGGTGTACCTGGAAATTGTCTTAGCTCCTTTGTCATACACCCACACCTCAACAGAGGTATTATCTGAATATCTTAAGAGGTATTATCTGAATATCTTAAGTCAAAATGGCTTTAAGAGCAGGTCACAGCAGCCTGTACAGATTCTGTAGGGATCTTATAGTTTGAGTAAATGGTTTCACCTGCCTTGGGCTGTGCTTAGAAACGTGTTAGAGTGGGAGACTTTGACAGTTCTTCTCCCAAGGTAGGGAAGGCTTTGGCAGACCTCTGTCCTGCACTAGTCAGCTGAGTCTGCGGGCTGTACAATAGCTTGCTCCTTGCAGTATCCTGAGCAAAGCCCATGGATATCCCTTAAACATCTCCTGTGTCTCCACCAGCAGCAACCTGCACAAAATTCCTCTTTTGCACTTCTGCATCATCCTTTCACACAGAAAATGGGCTGGTACAGTGTATTCTAAGGAAAGAAATATTCCACACTTGTGTCCTCCCAGGAGAAAAAGTATGTTCTTTAAATATAAAAGCAGATTTATTACATGAGAAAAATGCAGGGTGCATTTTGTCACAGTGTTTTTATTACTTTCTGATCCAGAGGGAAAATAATTTATTACAGCAGCAGTTGCCAAGCCAACTGCTGTGCCCCAGCCATCCCCCCAGAGGGGGCAGCGTGTCACCTGGATGTAGGCACAGAGGCTGAGGGGAATGAGAGCTTTTTTTAATCACATATCACCAGTTTTAATACAGCCCAGGTTTTCAGTGGTTATTTACAGGCTGGTTAATGATCCTCTGTGACATTACTCTGGATTTACTCCAGGTTTTAGCAGTCAAGAACTCACATGTTTCACTATTTTGTTATTCTCAACCAAAAGGCCTGAAAAGGCATTGAAGGTGGATTCTCAAATAATCACAGCACAGCCTGTGCCTACCAGTGATGAGAAAAGGCTGGTCAACCCTTCCTCATTCCCTTGGAAAGAAATCCTTGCCAATTGGTCAATGTATCCTTACGGATTTCAGGATGTATTCACCAGGATTTTTGGTACAACCTCAAAGAGGTGATGTGCTTAAGGACTGTATTTAAAGCTCATGCCATAATAGAGAAGCTTGGCTGCTCTACCTATACCAGTTTAAACTTAGTAAGTTCTAGCAGTAGGTACAGGCATTTGCTGGAGCTTTGCTATTTGCCTTATTTATGACCTTGTCCTCACACTCAGCACTAGAAATTCTCTCTCTGACTCTTCCATATATCAGCCTGAAACAAGTCTTTTAAAAATGTCTGTTCTACTTTCTGTTACCACAAGCTGGTTCTGCAAGAAGAAACCTCTTCCATTCCTGGATGACTGGAGAGTGTAGGTCCTGGGCCCTTCTGGGGGCTCCCCAGGCATCCAGCTTCAGGAGTTTTTTGCCTTGGTGTCCGTGCTTTGCTATTTCCTAGCACATGCATGGCAGGTACATCATCATTACTTCACTACTGTTTCTGCACTCACATCTGCTGGTGAACTTGGCCTAGGGGAATGAGACACTTCAGTCCCTTTCCTCTGAGCTGGGTGCAGGGAGTGACAAGGACAGGTATGTCCTGCTAAGCATTTAGCAGCCACCACAGCTGTGCTGCTCCTGTTCTTGTGTTTGATGAGGTAGCAGCAGCAGCAGCAACAACAAAGTGCTCTGTCCCTTGTCTAGATGAACTGAGGACAGAAATGCAGTGTGATCAGTTTCACTTATGGCTCTGATTAGGACACTACTGTGATGCTACCAGTAAGCCATTCCCCCACCATCCTGAAGCTTCAGTTCACAAAGCCCAGCATCTGTAAGCATGAGTGTGTAATTGTTCCCCCACTTACACTGAAAAAAAACCAACAAAAAACCCAAACAGACTCTTTTCTGAAACTCTGTAATGACAAAAAGCACTAAGTTGGGTCTCCTCAATCTCTCTGGAAATCTCTGCTTGAACTAGGAGAATAAACTGGGAATTTGTTTTTATCCAACTTCTTCTAACACTGAACTTTGCTCAGTATATATTGCTTATTTCTGGCTATTTCCCCTTACATATTACAGAAAGCAAAACTATGAGCAGGAAAAGCACAGTACAATCTAGTCCTATCTGCTAGTGGAGTGTCCTAGTTCAGCAGGAGGGACCATTTATCACTGGGTGGGAGTGATAAAAGCTATGTATTCTACCCCCTCTATTCA